>CM031238.1:869919618-870387118 GCA_018340775.1 Taxus wallichiana var. yunnanensis
TATATAGCCACGAAAAGATTAAGCACAACAAAATATAAAGCGAGTAAATGAAATTAAATAGCCAAAAAAGACACAAACCATAAACACAGCATTTACATGGTAAAACCCTCAAGAGGGAAACATCCATGGAGCAATGGTATCGATTCTCTTATTGTTCAAATATAGAAATTATAATCAACACAACTCTTCCTCTTACAACTCTATTTTCTTTGTGTGTTTAGCCTCAATGGGCATACATGGATTTATAGCATTCTCACAAAACTGAATTCATTAATGCGTTCCTATCCATATTCTAACTAAAGCTATCTTGTTACAACAACAAGCTGAATAATAGGATCTTGATCCACCAGAAGAGGAATGGTTGTCATCTAATCTCAACATGATTATGGCTCAAATGAGCTTTAGGGGAAATTTTCTCTAGGCGTGCCCACAACCAATTAGAAAGTGCCACATGTCAAGGTAGAGTGGAGGCATGGAATGAAATCGACACTTAGCCCTTTTCGGCTAAAGGGCACAAAGTCACAAACCAAATGCGCAGCCCACGGAGGAGAATGGAGAAAATTGGTTAAGGCCCCCGCATCGAATCAGGAAGTGCCACATGTCCACGTCGTCAGGGAGTTGGGGGAAGGGAAGGATTTTTAGTTTTTTTCCAAAACCACAAAAGCAAAAAATGAAAACTTGAACACGTAGTCCCAACGACCAATATGGTGGCACCACGTGTCCACGTTGTCCGGGAGTCGGGCCGTGGAGAATTTTGGGAAAATTTCCCAATTTTGTGAAAAGAGGAAAAATGTTGTTTTGAGCCCGTGAGCTCAGAACCGAGGGCACCATGTGTCAATGGAGAAGCGGGGATTGGGGGTAAAAATTTTGGGAAATTTTCCCAATTTGAAAAAGAGGGAAAATTTTCAAATTTCAGTCCACGAACCTAAATTTTGCCGTAATTTCACCTATTTTTCCCTAAATCTTCGAGAGGGCCATATCTTTTGATCCGAACCCGATTTTCACGTTTTTAGTATCAATGGAAAGCTGTTGAAATATTCTATTTGATGATTGCTTCAGTTTTGATTTTAATGGATATTTGCGGGAGAAAATGGGAAAACATATCTAGCATGGGAAAATGGTAGAAAATGACCCCAACCACCAAAATTAATGAAGCATGGGCCTCTTTCTGCTTCTGCTGAGAAGCAATGTACTTCGAAGTATGGGATTTTTCATGGAAACCCATCATTTTTCAAGCCAATTAAATGGATATTATTGGTGGTTGAAGTTTCAAATCAAATTTTCCCACGTTTTCTCATTTCTTTCATTCTGTTTGAGCGATAAAAGCCAGTTTTGGCTCATTTGTAAAGAGTTGTTCATCCTTCTTCTCTCGCCTTTCCCTTCTTTTCTTCCTACACTCAAAAATGGAGTTTGAACCTCCTCCCCTACTCTGTAATGGTGTTTTTGCCTCTTACCCATGAAATGATGATTCTGTGCAAACTTCTGGAGCAATAAAAAACATGTTTTGTGATGCATTTGTCCATCCTTGCTCATTTTTTGGTTGTTTTCTTCTTTCCTCTCTTCATTGTAGGTATTCGGCATGTTTAGATGTTCATCATAGGTTTTGGAGATGTTTTCATGGAGTTTTGGAAAAAAATTGTGTGAAATCCATCTTTGTCCGTGATGCACTTGTACATCCTTCCATTGCTTACCTCTTCTTGTTCCATGGTAGTTTTGATAGATAATCAACACTTTCCTTCTTTGGTGTATCACCATGTTAGTGTAGGATCTATTTTTTCTAGTTTTATTTCTCTCCCTGTCTCCTTGGAAGTTAGATTAGGATTAGATTAGCAATGGAATAGCTTGTGGCAGGTAGTTTAGGAAGAGGAACCAACCTTCTCTAGAGAGCTTTCCCCATTTGCAAAGGTCCCACACTTTGGGAAAGCTCAATGTTGTGCAATTAGACCAAATGACATTGCTTAGAAAAGCAGACTCCATAGGTCATTTTGGGGGTGTTGTTATTTTGCACTAAAATTTTTGGCACACCTTATGTGGGACCTTAGAGGTCTTCCACTTCATATTTTATAGGTTGGTGTGTTCCTATGAAGATTTCAGCCTTTAGAGGCACTTGCAAACACATACAACGACTCCATCCGATCAGAAACCCATATTTGAAGTTTTACACCTTCTTTCCATTCATTGTTTTCCATTTTTCATTCTATCTCTTCATTCTTCTTTCACTCCATGAATTTGGGCAATCATGACTTCATTTCCCCATGGAATCTACAATTTCAACAACAATAATGTTTCCCACCTCTAACATGTTTTCCAAATCCTTCAAATCATCATTTTGAACAAATTCAAAATGATCATGCTTACCCATATGAGCAATACCAAAATCATTTTGGTTATGAAACATATCAAGAGCAAGAGTACGCATGCAATGAAAGCATTCAAGAAGAAAATGCATATTTCTTGGAAAAGATCCAAAGATGGAGATTGGCATGGTGCAATCAAGAGAAACAACTCAAATGGAGCCTTTCAAAATTGGTTTCAGAGCACCCCCGTCCATGGGAGGCCCTTTTCTAAGACACTTCAGCCCTAAGGAGAAGTTAGACTTCATGATTGAGATGCAGCCCCAACTTGCACAATGGACAAAAGAGAGATAGAGGCCTATAAAATTGGTGCTAGAAATCCTTGTCAATGGGTAAGTTCTACACCATAATCTAGTTTTTCTCTTTCCATTTCTCAAGTAGCACCATCTCATTTTGAATGCCAAATTCCAAATCCAAATCCTTACTACCCAAGTGTTGATTCCATTTCTCCATTCCCTAGTCTTCCACCCCATCTCAATTCTTCTTTCCTTTTCCCTTTCAAACAGTCATCCCCTCCAAAGAAACAAGAAGTTCCACCTCCCTTCCCACCAAAAATAATTGCAAAACTAGTTGAGTCACAACCCACCCCTCCTCTTGCATTCCCAAATCCATGTTGGGAAAAAGAAAATCAGAAAATTAATCATGAAGGACAAAAAAAGAGGAGCCCAATAGAAAAGAAATGACAGACAATTTGAAGAGTTGGGCTGCCAAATTTGGGATAACAAAGATCCCTTTGTTGGTTAAGCCTACAGAGGAGGTAAAGGTTGAAGAAAAAGTGGTGGCCAAGGCTGATTTTATAGCAACAAAGATGAAAGAAAACAAAAAGTCCTGTTTGTTCTAAGTGTAGTGTCCATGTTGGCACTCTGCTAGAAGAAGATGCTGATCTAATAGAAGTTGCACAATCAGCCATGGAAGAGGAAAGTTCTAAAAGAGATCTTGCAGCCCCAACTTGTCCTTTAGAGTAGAAAATTGAAGATTTGCATTTGAAAAACTTCATGTTATATGAAGAGTTCAATCAAGAGCAATATTGTCTTCAAGCAGCAGAGGAAGGAGAAGCTACTCCAAATCCAAAAGAAGAGGAGCACATTCCAGTTGTGGAGGATAAATATGCATGTCCAAGAGATTTGAACACAAAATAGGATATAGAAGAACCTTCAGTTCTTCCTTCCACTTCATCTCCTCAAGATCTAGTGTTGAAGAAGAGTTTGATCTTCCAAACTCAATGATTGAAGATGAGGAGAACCATGGTAAAAAAGTTGTTGATCAAGAGAACACCATGGAGGAAGTTGAACATTTGCAGCATGACAGCAATGAGGTAATTTATCTATCTGATTTGGAGGACTGTTTTGATGGAGAGTAACCAGTTGAAATCACATTGTTTTCTCCTCCATAATCCACCTTCCAAGCACAAGAACCTGCTGCCATGAAGGAGAGCATTCATTTGCAGTAGCATGCATCTTATAGCAGCTCTTTGGAACCAAGATTGGGAGATTTAAATATTCCATGTTCTTCATTGGAGGAAGAAGGGAAAGAGCATAAGAGTTTCACCATTCCTTACACATCATCCATCCAGGAAGATCTGCAAGAAGACTCCATTTTTGGAGTTGAAAATCAGAGCTATGGGCATATCAAATGGATCATACCTTGCCCAATCAGGTATTTGGCTTCATTGGAGCCAAAGGAGAAGTCACAACTAGTCATGCTTGCCTCTAAGCATGAGGATGATATGCAAAGTACCAAGGATCAGCTGCAATACCTCTACAATCCAAATGTAGAGCAACTAAAAGAGGTATTCAAATTTTTTTCAGTTAACACCTTGCTAATTTTGGTGGAAGACCAGCTTCTTGTTTATTTTCCACTCATCCAACCAGCCATGTTCAAGTGCAAATTAGTTGCATGGCTGCCATTTTGAGAAAGGGAAGCTATTTCTCCTACCATTACAGGCTTTTTGTTTCAGCTCCTTTTACTCTTGGTTAGAGTAGAGTATGTAGGTTTTCTTTCAGTAGAATAAGTGCTTTTGCACACTCTGCATGTTCCATTTGGAGCATGTAGGATTTCCAATTTTGTACATAGTTGTTTGGTGCTATTTTGGTTGCTCTTGCACAATGCATTTAGTGGCATTTTAGTGAAGATCAACTCCAAGTTTCAATGGGTTTCCAAGTGGCTCAGAGGTCATATTTTCATATTTCAAATCAGAATTGGTTATCAAGCTTGACTCCATGCCCAATGGATGCTTCAAAGGCCACTGATCATTCATCTAGCAGGTAGATGACCCCTGAGAGTCACCAAATTGTTAACCAAAATAAGCTCCCTCTTATTTTGCATTAACTATCTTCATTTTTGTGTCTCAATCAAATTTTTACACATTGCAAGCACTCAAAATATTCTGGAAATGGATTCATCAGATAGGATTTTTCTTCCCCTTTCCATAAATGTAAAGAAGTCCTCCTAACTCCTTGTATTTTTGAGTTATGGCTCAAGGCGGGAGTTTGAAGGGGAAATTTTCCCTCAGAGCAAGCCCACAACCAATTAGGAAGTACCACGTGTCAAGGTGGAGTAGATGCGTGAGATAAATTCAGCACTTATCCCTTTTTTCTAAAAGGCGTAAAGTCACAAACTAGACCGTGGGCCCATAGAGGAGAATGGAGAAAATTGGTTAAGGCCCCGCATCGAATCGGGAAGTGCTTTATGTGTCCACATCATCGGTCAGTCGGGGAAGGGAAGGATTTTTGGTTTTTTGCCAAAACCACAAAAGTGTAAAAATTAAAACTTGGACCCATGGTCCCATCAACCAATATGGTGGTGCCACATGTCCACGTTGTTAGCAAGAGTCGGGCCACAGAGAATTTTGGGAAAATTTCCCAATTTTGCGAAAAGAGGCAAAATGTTGTTTTGATCCCGTGGCTGAACTGGAGGGCACCACATGTCGAACAAGCGGGGTGTGGAGAATTTTGGGAAATTTTCCCAATTTGAAAAAAGAGGGAAAAAGTTCAAATTTCAGCCTGCGAACCCGAATTTTGCCCTAATTTCACCTGTTTTGCCTTAAATCTTCAGAGGGCCATATCTTTTGATCCAGAGCTCAAATTTTTGCATTTTTGGTATCAATGGAAAGATGTTGAAATCCTCTACATGATGGATGCTTAAATTTTGATTTTTTATGGAGATTTGTGGGAGAAAAATGGGAAAATGTCTCTGGCATGGGAAAATGGTAGAAAACGACCCCAACCACCAAAATTAATGAAGTATGGGCCTCTTTCTCACTCTGTAAGCAATGTACTTCGAAGTATGGGATTTTTCATGGAAACCCATCATTTTGCAGGCCAATTAAATGGATCTTGTTAGTGGTTGAAGTTTCAAATCAAATTTTCCCACATTTTCTCATTTCTTTCATTCTGTTTGAGTGATAAAAGCTAGTTTTGGCTCATTTGTAAAAAGTTGTTCATCTTTCTTCTCTGCCTCTCCCTTATTTTCTTCCCTAGGGTTGAAAATGGAGTTTGAACCTCCTCCCCTGCTCTATAATGGTGTTTTTTCCTCTTACCCATGAAATGATGATTCTGTGTAAACTTCTGGAGCAATAAAAATGTGTTTTGTGATGCATTTGTCCATCCTTGCTCATTTTTGGTTGTTTTCTTCTTTCCTCTCTTCATTGCAGGTATTTGTGCATGTTTATATGTTCATTATAGGTTTTGGAGCTATGTTCATGGAGTTTTGGAACATTTTTGATGTGAAATCCATCTTTGGTCTGTGATGCACTTGTCTATCCTTCCATTGCTCACCTCTTCTTGTTCCATGGCAATTTTGATAGATAATCAGCACTTTCCTTCTCTGGTGTATCACCGTTTTAGTGTAGGCTCTATTTTTTCTAGTTTTCTTTCTCTCCCCTGTCTCCTCGGGAAGTTAGATTAGGATTATATTATCTTGCCTGCCGGAATATCTTATAGCAGGGTAGTTTAGGAAGAGAAACCAGCCTTCTCTGCGGAGAGATTTCCCCATTTGCAAAGGTCCCACACTTTGGGAAAGCTCAATGTTGTGTAATCACACCAAATGACATTTTCTTAGGTCATTTTGGGGATGCTTCGTGATTTTGCACTAACAAGCCCCAATGTTCTTAAGCCCGAGAAGGGCATGACTTTTTAGTAAAATGTTCCTAAGGGTGATGAATGTTGTTTTATGCCGATCTTCTTCTCGTAATTCGTATCTAGTTATAACCTAAAATCCATCCATTAAGGACAAAATTTCATAACCAGCCATGGAATCAACTATCATATCAATGTTAGGTAGGGAAAATCATCTTTTCGACATGTTTTGTTAGTGTCATGGAAATCAAAGTGCAGATTCTTATACCAACATGTATTTTCTTCAGATCGAGTATGTTAGAGATCCATTCAAATAGTCAATAGGTTTAATAAAATCAGCAGCTAACAACTTTTCCAATTCTTCGCCGACAAGGATCGCTACATTAGGATGCATCTTTCACAACTTTTTCTTGATTTGTTTGGCATTTTGGTGTCAAACGAGGCTTTGCACAACTAGCTCTGGGTCTAAACTAGGCATATCTACATATGTCCATGTGAATATGTCCGTGTATTCTTTTAAGAGCTCTACAAAGATCTTTTGTTCCTAAGCTGAGAGTGAAGCTCCCAACTTTATTATTCTAGGCTACTCCTCTAAGCCAATGTTGATGTTGATTGTTTCCTCAACAAGAATTTTAGAAGTATCTTCCATCCATGTAGGATCACGGAAAGAGTAAGATTGTCATCCTACGGTAGTTCATGATCATCTTTAAATGGATAAATCAATTCATCTTTAGACTCTTCATTCTAGTTTGTCTACAAGTTTATCAAAGAGTTTGTCACTATGAGATTTTTGTTTATCCTTTTTGCTAGGTTTCTCAAAAGTAGATGTACCTTTATTTATAGCCTTCTTATTCAACCGTCCACACATCTCTACTTCTTCCCCAGAAGTAGGCATAGGTGTCTAGTTGAATCTTAAATCCTTTCTTGTGGTCTCCAGCTAGAATAAAATCCTTGAGTCCCATGAACTCGCAAATGCCTCATCATTTTCAAAGAAATCTGGGGCACGTGAAGTTGTTGATCCCAATCTATGAGTTCAGGATATACAAGGGCTACTGGATATTTGTTTAAGGGGATGGATTCGGATAAGGTAAGGACCGATAAATTTGGGAATAGGCTCATGGAGGAAAGATCCTCGTAGAGGCTACATTGGGAATCACATCACGATTAGAATGAGGTGAAATGTCCTCATGTTCAGAAGAGGTGGCATCATTCTCATAAGGTAGAGCATTATGAGGCCTTATCCCAAGGCCATGTTTATTAGACTTAAAATGAGGGATGGGAATAAGCTCTATCCATCCTCAGTATTAATGCCACATCCAAACCCACTATAGCCCATGACAAACATCATGCGGGGACCTTTAATGTACTGAGGTGCTTGATTGCATGAAGCCATGGTGCCTTCTGGCACTTTGCTAGTAGGATCTTCTAACATTTTCTCCTTAGATAGGAGACCACTATGGAAATTTTTTTCCAACGGTTTAGGACATTGCTTGCGAGTGCTCTTGAACTGAAAATAAGGCTTATCCTTTTTCTGGGGATACTGATAAGTCTGATATCAAAAATCATGTTCAAGAGTAAATGGCTTATTTGGGCCATACTTTGTTGATGTTTCCTCCCATGAAGAGAATGGGTTGACTAATGAAGGAAATTCTTGATTGTAAGGTGTGAGGGACTCTGAATCTATCTATTTTCATAGCTTTATCTCCAGTAAGGGGATGGATACATATGCAAAAGGACACTCATAAGCCATGTAAGAAAAACTATGAAATTCCCCTACAATGTGTGAATGGTTTTGGGTCACCTAGAATGGTAACCACCCGACCTTCATGACATAACTTGATGCATTGATGAAAAGTTGATGGAATAGCTTGCATGGCATGGATCCATGGGCACCCCAGGAGCATGTTGTATGGAAGGTCCAAGTCAAGGACATGGAATGTTGTGTCATGACACGTTGGTCCCACCTCCATGGGAACCACTCTAGTCCCCGCTTTGATTCTCTTTCTTCATTGTCATCTGTGTGATTATGATAGTATTAGCTCCCCAGCTCTATTTTTGAATGGTCGAGCCGCTTAACCAGCTTCAAAGTGCAAATATTTAGGCCAAATCCCCACCTACAAGTACTCTCTTGATTTTGATATTTTGTCAAACCAAAATATGAGGTTCAACCACAAAGACATGGATTGAATCCTCCTCAAAGACAGTGAGGCTGCCTGCTTATTGCTAATCTAAAACACAAAGAAATAATATATACAATATTCACACTAATCTAACCATTGGGGTTGGGATGAAATCCCAAATCCACATTCACACGATTCAAGGATATTGCTTTCGTGACGTGAAATAGGTTAGAAACTATTACAGTGAAAGAAGCACTCGAGAAAAGAAATGGGAGAAACGTATTTTCTTTCGAGTAAACACAGAGCACGAAATAATCATACGAGTTTTAGATCACAGATATAATGTCCGAGATAATTAGAAACACCGAGATTCTATGCAAAGAATAGCTCTAAGATCATGAACATAAGAACAATATCTTAAATAAGATATATTTCACAACACAAAGTCTCAGAAAACAATATCAACTTCTATTCTTCAAAATGATTGAAAGAAAACACAAAGTTTTTCTCCTTTCCAATAGCCTCTTAATGCTTCAAAATTCTCCACCTTTTAGAATGCACAAGCATCCCTTTTTATAACAAAAGAAGCTAGAGTTTAAACAGTAATGATCCTCGAAAAGTAGCATGCTAACTAGAGTTTCATCTTTGCATGATTCTCACGCAGAGATCAAGTCAAAGTTTGAATTAAAAATAATGACAAAATGGAAATAAAAGATATGACATTCTAAAAATAGAAATGTCATAGGACGTTGAGCTCAATCCGAGTCATCATCTTTTGATTCTTCTCCTTTCTCTTCCTCCACCGAGACTGCTTTGTTCCGAACTCCTGAACTTCCGAATAATGCCTTGCATTTCGCTTTCCTCAAAGTGGAAAGATCATTCCACATTTCGCAGTCTCATGGATATCACTGCACCGCTGGAAGCTTTTTCAACCTCTTGCACGAGCTTTCTTAAGGCCTCCAACGTATGCTCAATCCTTACAAACCGACCAATGACTTCAAGGTCGAATCCATCTACAGTTCATGCCGAATAATCTCTTGAACTTGTTTGAAGAGATCATCTCACGATAGGGCACTTGATTTCCCAACCGACATCTTTGGACAAATCTTTAGCAATTCTTCCTCCGATCACTTTTCCCATCGATCAATTTATCCCTTGATTCTCTCAACTTGCTGCGCAGCTTCGTTGAGAATCTTTACTCAACTTGATGCCCTTGATCAGCTGGAAGTGTTTATCTCGTATGTGGAAGAACGCCTTCTTCTACCAAGAGATGTGCTGGTATTTGCTTTAGCATTTGGAGAGCTTCACAAGTCAAATCAAGTCGTCCAAGTTCTTCAAAGAATTCCTCATCCATCTTCTCTCCTTCCTTCGAATCTCTCCAAGGACCGATGAACTTTCACCACGCTTGAATTACTTCCTTCCTTGTTGGAGCAACTTTTGGATCCATTCATCAACCACCCTTCCTTTTTTATTAATCTTCTCAATCGTAGGCACCGATGAGAAATCGAATCCGGCAGAAGTAGAAGCAGATGGTATGGATTCCAGGGGTGTTGAGAGTTTAATCAAAACCTCTGTCAACTGCTCCACTTTTTCCTTAAACTCATCTCTGCTTACCTTTGTTTCTTTCAACTTTTGGCACAGCACGTCTATGGAAGCCCGTGCATCTTGTTGCGCTCCTTCTGTTGTTACTTTCCCTAGAGCCACCTTGGTGATCTGATAATCAGCAGCTGTTACATCATCCCTAGTTTTGTCAGCTGAGGGAGTGGCAATCTCTGCGAACTTATCTCCTGAAGCATCTACCAAAACTCTTGAAACTGTTTTGGGTTTCTTGGCTGATTTCGCAGTAGAAGCCTTGAGTGAGCTGAAATCAAAAGCTGGTAGAGGTACAATCACTTTCCTCTTCTTCGGAGTTTGCTCAAGTAGCCATTGTGGAGTATCAGAGGAAATTGCCAATGTTGTAGTAACTGGTATTCTACTCTCAAGGGGAGCAGATTCTACTATTGAGGGGGAACAGCAGTCAACGTGGTAGTAGGTGCAATGAATAGAGGCACAGGTTGTGGGGGAGTGTTGGTGATCACTTGGGTTCCAGTAGAAAGGGGTGAGAGCCCAGCGAAAATATTGGCCATGCTTGAAGAAGTGGATGGGGAATGAGGAGGCTGAAGTGGTTGTTGAGGAGGAGGCACGATTCGGTCTCAAAGCCTTGACCGCAGAGATAAGGTCTCTTCGGTTGAGCAATCAGCAAATGGTGAAGTCAAGGGCTGACTTCCTCCTTCTTCCAAATTAATTTCTCCTATTTCTCGGTGGTGTTGGTGATTCGCACAATCACCGTTTGAGCTGAGAGACAATTGAAGAGATTTGTCTTTCTTTCCTTTTCTTGGGAATCCTGATTTTTATAGACCCCAGAGATTCTTTGTCCTTTTTCTTTTGGGAGGGCCCCGCCTCGTGAAGCAGTACCAATTTTGGAAACTTGTCATCTTTAAAATTCATGCCCCAAGAAGAGAGCCATTTCTTTGTCAGAGCCAAAATTAGGGCTGACCTATCGGTGATAGAGGCTTTCTCACCGGCCGACCAATCAATAGGTGGAAAAATGTATCGATCCTCGTTAAGCCCATCATAGGACATATCCAACACACTTTCATTGTCGGTCGTGCCATCCGGCAAATCGAAAAGCTCTAGCTCTCAATCTCATCAATAGTTAACTGCTATGATCTTTTCTCGAACCGCAACTCAAGTTCGCAGATCCACCTGATATCCTCAATGTCGGGCCCGTGCGCGATGTAGGGCTCCATAAGTTCTCGCACTCCTCGGATGTCAAAACCATCCCGAGACTTCATATGCTTCTTCAATTTCTCCGGAGTTCACATTCGACATTTTTAGCTTTTTGCATTTGTTGAGCAAGTATATCTCCCAATAGAAATTGGGAAGGATACAAATGCTTATGCTTGCTCTGTTGAAATTTGTGGAAATCCAATAACCGGCTCCCACCAATTCTATTAGTATCAATCTATCGCCGGGATAACGAGGCAGACGAAAAGGTTCTCCGGAATACATGACCGTTCGAAGGTAGGTAAACTTCTTGAACTGTAAGAAGATACATCCCCACTTAGATACTTCAGCCCATGCCTCGTCCGAGACCCTTGTCTTTCTCAGCCCTGGATTGAGCTGGCAGATGTTTTCATAGAAAAAGGCGTCATTTACCCTCCTAAAGTGATCCTTGGACCCCTTCTTCGTTATTTGAGGATAATACTTATAGACTGGATTTGTGGTTCTACTTCCTTTAGTCTCCAACCCTGGATAACTCCTCATCCCAGCTGCTGCATAGGCCACATATGAGAACATATAAAACTTTCCGGTTGACAGGACCGTCATCATCTGGGAATCAATTTCATCACTGATCAGGGTTCCCCAGTCAATCCCTTGCTTATTCTCCCTAATGGTGACCATAAATTGGTACATCCATCCATGAAATAAATTTGATTCCGGCAAGCCAAACACCCGGCTCAGTAGGGTGATAATATCGTTGATTTCTTGGATGAAATCCGATCTAGGGATAGTTCTTGGAAATCTAGATATTACTGGTTTTGCCTTAACCAAGAACTTCTTATTAACATCCTTAATGCAATTCTCCTGGTTACTGTCCCAGGCCTTCTGAGCCAATTTCATATTTAGGGCTCCATACTCTTCAAAATTTGGTAGTTTCAGAGATCATCCAAATAAGCCCCATCTAGTTTGATAACTACTTCACTAAACTGATTCCTTACGGACCGAGAAGCCGAGTCGTAGCCGGATGCACACGCCAAAACAAACTCGACACCTTGGGCGCATACATAGGAAGCTCGCTGCAAGGGGCAAGCCACCGTCACCTATAGCTTTCATCCATGGGGTTTGAGAAGAACTCTTCACCTGTTCCAAAATCGTCCATATCTATGTTGCCCATTTCAAAGTATCCCCGATATCATAATTACAAATCGATATATGACGGGGATTCTGGTTTCTTAAACTTGTATTTCATCTTTGCTAGATTTTCCGGCCTTCTCCTGTGATGAACCAGATCCGACATGAAGAATATTGGAAGGAGAAGAGCTCGAACTCCGGAGATGCTATGCACACCGAAAACCTGATTGACTAAGGCGTCGGAAGAAGCGAAGAACCCGACACGCGTTAAGAAGATATCGGAAAACTTTGAAAACCCGACACGCCCGATATGTCTGAGTCTTGCGAAACCCGACACTTGCTTTCAATGGCGGAAACAGGGAAAACCCGCACTTGCATTTAATGCTTAATGACGGAACTGCGAGAAACCCGGCGTCCACCGTGGATGGCGGAACTTAGGAGATGCCCGGCACCCACTGTTGAGGTCGGAATGTTGAAAGACCCGTCACTGCGAGCTTCCTTTGTATTTCGGACTCTTGAATCCATGCAATACAAACTTCAAAATCCGGGAAACAAAAACAGAGCCTTTCCTTTTTTCTACATACACATCTTCCTTTCTTTTTTGTTATTCATATTCCATACATTATGCAAATAATTGGAATTTGGAAGGAACAAAGACCAATTGATAATCTCAAAAAGAAAATAAACCCTAAAAACCCAAAACCCTTTCCAAAACAATACGAACGAAGAAGGAAGAAAACCCCTCAACAAACTGGCAAAAATTGGAAAGAAAATATACGCAGTCGATCCAGAGAAATCAAGAATAAAGAAGGAACGAAAAATACCTTCGATTCGAGACAAGTAAAATCGAAAACAAACGATCCAGTCTGGTAACGCGAGTTTGCGGGTTTTGGGAGCGGAAGAGCATGCGAAAAATCCACGAATTAAAAATATGAACGGTAAAAATGACGTGGATTTTTACGTATTTATAAGAAAATTAGTAATAAATACGCTCCAGCTCGGCACGTGCCGACTCACCAACCATTCGGCATGAACGCCACGTCAGCGTGTTGGAGGAGTCCAAAAACCCGACACAAGGAGATTTAGTGCATTTCGGGTTTCGGGCTTCGGAAAACATGGAGCACAAAACATGTTTTGGTACATGAATGTTCCGATGCATTGAACTTCCGAAAACCCGATTACTAAAGATTGAGCGGACTTCGGGAATCGGAGAACGTGGCGCATAAAACATGTTTTAGAACATGGATGTTCCGATGCGTTGAATTCCCGAAAACCCGATTTCAAAGGATTTTTCAATACAAGGCGGGTTTCGGGTTTCGGAGGTCATAAGACATAAAGCATGTTAAGACTTATGTCAAGCTGTTAGTAACACCCGAAAACCCGATTTGCTCTAAAAGAGATCATAATGCAAAATCACTTCAAAAATTTTGTAGGGGTTATCCGATCGTTTCATCGTGAACTCAAAACGGGGATAACAGCTGGCTCCAGTTGGGGACTTTCTTTGCAATACCAAAGGAAGAGAACTCAGAATCTCTGGTCTCGAGGACCAGGGCCTTATCCAATGGGCTACGGAGTCAAGGAGAAAACCAAAACAAAACAAAACGAAGAAAGACAGAAAACCAAAAGCAAACACACAACAAAAGCAAAATATGTACAATGCAAGAGAGCATCTTGCATTAATGGTGGAACAGCTTTAGATGTTGCCCACTGAAAGGCAAAGGAAGTAATCCTCCATCTAGATATGATAGTAGGAAACTATTTTCACCATTCAACTCGTGGATCTTGAAAGGTCCTTTCCATAAAGAATCAAATTTTCCATGCATTCCTTTTTGTTCTCTTCTTTTATCCCAAAGCAACACCAGGTCTCCAATTTGGAAGTCACGTTGCTTGGATTTTTTATCAAAAATCTTCTTTACCCTGCTCTGATGATCTGCTATACGATCAATCACCTTGATTCGCTCTTCTTCTAGCTTGGTTAGGTACATAACCCTCTTTTCAATTGAATTCTGAAAAGCTACGTCTTGAACCGCCGCTAATTGCAAGGCCGGCAATTCTCCGAGATAGGGATTTCAGCATCAATCCCGTATAGCAATTGAAAAGGGGACATCCCTATGGCTCGCTTTGAGTGATCCGGTCAGCCCACAATGCATCATACAATGCTTTGTGCCAATTCCTCCGATTTTCGTCCACTAGTTTCCCGATTATTATAGTAACTGATTCTTGTTCTTGATTCAGCTTGCCCATTTCCCCACAGGGATAATAGTCGACACGAATGAGCCAAAGTAATGCCGAATCTATAGCAAAACTCAAGTTAGCTCGTGTGATGAGAAATTGGAAGCATTATCCGCTACGATCTTATGAGGTACACCAAATCGACAATTATGTTTTCCTTAAGGAATTTGCAAAACAATTGACTTGAAGTTGCTTGCTTGATTAAGGCGCAAACCTCTACCCACTTGGTAAAATAATCTGTAGCAGTTAGCACATAGTTGTGTCCAGCACTGGAAGCAGGATTCAATGTTCCGATAAAATCAATCCCCCATTGGCGAAAAGGTTCTTCAATCACCACAGGCTTCAGAGGAAGAGCTGCTAACTTGGGACGACCAACAAAATGCTGACAAGCTTCACATTTAGACACCCATTCTGCTGAGTCCCGGAAAAGGGTAGGCCAATAATACCTAGCCCGTAAGATCTTATACGCTGTTACCGAAGACGAAAAGTGTCCTCCGCATGCTAGGCTATGAAAGGATTCTAATAACTTTTCCTGTTGCGATTTATCAACACAACGCAGGAAGACACCATCGATACCTTTCTTGTATATTGCATTATTCCACAAAAGGTATCTAGCAGATCTCAGCTTGACGGTCCTCTTCTCCTTCTGATTTAAATGCGAAGGGCATTCACCATAAGTTAGGAAGAAAGCAATGTCCGCGTACCATTCATCGGTCGTACTTACAAAAAGCACCATAGGCAGCTCTGAGGAAGTGTCTTGAATCTCTTCATACTCTGCTTCAGCATGATTCTCTGCAATCAATTGACACAGGCCTCTTCCTCGTACCAACTTGGTAGGTTTAATGTCCAAGTCATACTCCCCGAACCTTAGCAATCCAAGTACCTCTTTGGCTTCCCACTCTTGTTGAGTTAGAATGGATTTAACAAAGTGATTGTGAACGAGAACACGAGTATGAGAATTCAGACATAGTACTCAAGTGTTTTATCAAGCTCTTACCACTACGCGTAAGCATGTTTTTCAATTTGCGACATCTTCAATTCATGCTCTTTCAACGGGCAGCTCATGAATGCGATAGAGCTTCAATGCCTTCTCCATTTTCCCGCATCGGATCGCCGACACTCGTGGGTCAAGCATAGCTATACATGATGAAATCTTTCTTAAAATCTGGACATACTAGGGTCGGAGCGCAAGCAACTGCCTTTTTGATTTCTTCAAATGAAAGTTTCCCTTCTGCACTCCATCTGAATGGGACTTTGCCTTTCATCATTCCAAGAATATCCTTGGTTTTATCAGCGAAGTCAGGTACGAATCTTCTCAAGAAATTAACTTTTCCGAAGAAAGAATGAACTCCGGTTTTACTTGTTGGTAAAGTAAGACTCTGAATGGCCTTTACCCTCTCTGGGTCAATTTTAGTTCCTTCCCTGGTCACAATATGACCCAGCAGCTTTCCTTCTGTAACCCCGAACATAGACTTCTTAGGATTCAACGAAATTCCGTGACGCCTGCATCTCTGAAGTACCTGTTCTAAATGATCATAATGATCACTTCGTTTTTTAGAAAAGACAGTCAAGTCATCCAAATACACGACTATGACCTTACCCATCAGATCTCTGAATGCTAGGTCCATAGCTCTCTGAAACGTAGCTCCTGCGTTGATCAAGCCGAATGGCATCCTTCTATAAGCAAAGGTACCCCATGGGGTCGTGAAAGCTGTCTTGTGTTGATCTTCTGTGGTTACTTCGACTTGATTATATCCCGAAAACCCGTCGAGCATGGATAACATTTCGATCCAAGAATGCCATTTTAGATACTTGGTCCATGATCGGCAAGGGATAATTATCCTTCAATGAGGACTCGATTCAAGTTCCGAAAGTCAACGCAAAATCCGGATCTCGCCATTCTTCTTTCTCGACAGAACGATGTTTGCAATCCAAGTGGAGTGATGGATTGGGAAAATAATTCTGGCATCTAGCATCTTCTGAATTTCTGCCAGAATTGTTCCTGAAATCTTCGGATTGTAATGCCTTTGCTTTTGTCTGTACGGCTTCACATCAGGTTTCAAAGGAATACTGTGCTGAACATCCTTGGGCTTGAAAGATTTCAAATCTGCATAGGACCAAGCCATGACATCGATGTATTTCTTTAAAAGCAAAGTAAATCTTACCTTCTCTTCAGGAGAACAACATTTACCGATATTCACCATCCGAGGTTGATCAGATGAACCTAGATTGATTTGATCCACTTCACAGGAAGAAGTTCCTTCAACCTGCCTTTTGTTTTGGATGAAGCGATCATGCTTGTCAAACAGACCCTCCAAAGAAACCAAACCTTTGGGTATCTTATTGCCTTTCAGCTGAATATATTCACCATCAACTTCCTGATATGGATCTGAAATAGTTTCACGAAAGGCTGATTCAGAACCTTCAAAATACAATTCACTGAAATTGTCAGCCTTTTCTAGAAAAGCCAACACCTGTCGATCATCATTGAATACCTGCCAGTGAGTTGCGTTATCTGGGATACTAGGACGATATACAATCTCAATAGAGTATGTGTCTTGCTTGAATTGAGGATGAGGAAGAAGAAGAGATGCAGATACGGCCAAAGAATCAGCCTTGTCATTGTAATCTCTTAAAACTGCCTTAATAGAAAATGCATCAAAGCATTCTATACTATCCCACACTTTATTTCGGTAATGTCTCAACCGATCATTTTTCACCTGATATACACCCCTGACCTGATTAACAATCAGCTCTGCATCTCCCTGCACCTTGAGATTCTTGATTCCTTCCTTCTCTGCCAATTCTAATCCTAATAACAGGCTTCATATTCGGCCGTGTGTTGTTAGTATTATCAAATTGCAACTTATAAGCTGATGGGAAAATCTCGGAGCTAGGAGATATGAGAACAACACCAGCGCCTGATCCAGAAGTTGAGCAGCTACCATCAAATTCAAGCGTCCAAATTGCATTGGGATCTTCCTCTTTCACATTTACAATAGGTATCTCTGAAGCCATGAAATAATTCCCAAAGCTAGCATCTTCGAAAAGGATCTGAGCTTTCGGATCATCTGATTTGGTCACCAAATACTTTGCCTGCGGTTCAGGATGAAGAACCTGTTGAACCCCTTTGACTGGGATCTTAGCTTTGGTCCAATCCATACTAATCTCTCCTCCGACATCTTTACAAAATCCTCTACCCAAGAGAATACCATAAGTCAGGGAATGTCCTGCAACTGCATAGTCATTTTCACTCTCTTCTCAGGAAAAGCAACAAATGCAAACTGTGCGTCCTTAATTTGACCAATCAGAGGGACTTGTTTAGTTTCCATGGAATAACACCGTCCATATGATTTAGTCAAAGTAAGCCCAAGGGCATGAGCCACTTTTGCAGGCATAACATTATCAGAGGCCCCTGAGTCAATGATACAATTGCTGAGTTTAAACCCATTTATAAGTAGAGACAAATAAAATGGTTCAATCTTTCCCGAGGAAGAAACAGAGGTCAGATTATTCTGAGGTGTAAGTTGAACAGGATTTGGAAGGAGACCTTTTGACGATGATGGAACGGCCGCTTTACTTCTGATAAACTTGGCCAGCTTTTCAAATTGTTCGGGATTCGACTGAAGGTATTCTGCTTCCGACATTTGAATTTTTGTTCTCTTCGCATGATCAATAATGTCGAAAGCAGTGTAAGAAGGAATGATAGTAGGCTCAGTTCTAATTACATGAGCTTGTGGTGGGGTACTGGCCTTAGGAGAAGGAGAATAAGGAACAGCTGTCTTTTTAGTAACCTCTCTTTCAGTTTGCGCCGAAATAGGGGTACCCCTTTTGACTATGGATACAGGAGGTTCCTTATTCTTCTCCTTAGTATTTTCCAGAGGCTTTCTGGGAACCTGAGATTGGGACCTAGTGAAAACAGCAAATGATTGACCATCTGGCTCACATTCATCTTCATCATATTCCAAATAACCAATGCTGGAGTCGCCAGCTAACTCATCATAAGACTCATCAGCATATCCTGAAGCTTCGAAATCCTCAGGGGAATCTTGTTCTTCTGGTTCATCATCTTCTTCAATTATTTCCACTGCTGCATTAACAGGCGGAGCTTCAATTGCTAATCTCGGTTGAGCAGGAGCTAACCGCGGCCTATCTCTGGCAGGTACACCATTGTTATTAAAATTCCGCCTAGGGATATCCTTGTGATTTTAACATTGCTCACTCACCGAGACACTTGCTTCTTTAAAGCAATCAAATCATTAGCCATTTTTTGAAACATAGGGTCAAGATACCTTGAGAAGAACCTTGATTTTGAGTTTGGGTATATCTTTCTTGATCCTTCCAAATAGATGAGATCATCCTCTATTTCAGTAGCCGTTGACTGAGCAGTAGCTAGATCTGGGATAACCGACCTTCGTAATAAAAAGCTTATATCAGGAGGTTGAGCATTGATGAAAAAGCACTTTTGATTTTCTAGAGTTGTACAAATATAATCGGAATTTTCCTGGATCAGCTTATTGAACTTAGCCACGAATTCCCGCATAGGTTCATGCGATTCCTTCTTCATATGCGTAAGCTGAGCTAACAATGCATGAGAATCTTCGGCTGGTTTGAAACGTGCCTCAAACTTGGTCCGCATGGTAGCCCAATCTGGAATGCATGCATTCGGGAGGTGATAAAACCATTCAGCTGCTACTCCCTGCAATGTTTCAACGAAGAGTCGAATAGAGACATCTTCGTGGGCTACTCCGAGGACACCGCATGCAACAAAGAAAGACGCAATATGCTCATCAGGATGCTGCTTCCCATCCCCATTGAACTTGGGAATGTTCTTACGTGATCCACGTGGTAACTCATGCAATGGAGGAGTCAAAGTAAGAGGACCAATGACTGCACCCCAAGGCACAGGTTGAACCGCCATCCTTCTGAAAAGAGTGCGTACAGGGATCCGGGTATCAGACAAGAGTAGTGCACGACAAGTTGCAGATGCTTCCCGTTCTTCAGAGATCCGACTTCTCTGAACAGGTGAAGAACTTCTGGCTCGGTTAGAGACAACGCTGTTGGGAGAAAGGCTGAAATTGTGCTGTTGCAGCAACTCAAAAAGTGGATCAACTTCACCTTGAGCTCGGCGGGACCGAGTGAAGATCCTCCTGGCCAGCTTGAACTGAAAGGAGATCTTATTAAAAATAAGGCAAATATGGAGTCGCTAGACACCGAGAGGATAAGCTTTGTACTATTGATCCGTATTTCCCAAATGGTAGTCGCTAAAATCTGTTGGTTGGATATTTTGTCAAACCAAAATATGAGGTTCAACCACGCATACATGGGATTGAATCCCTCCTCAAAGACAGTGAGGCTGCTGTTTATTGCTAATCTAAAACACAAGAAATAATATATACAATATTCACACTAATCTAACCATTGGGGTTGGGATGAAATCCCAAATCCACATTCACACGATTCAAGGATATTGCTTTCGTGACGTGAAATAGGTTAGAAACTATTACGTGAAAGAAGCACGGTAGAAAAGAAATGGGAGAAACGTATTTTCTTTCGAGTAAACACAGAGCACGAAATAATCATACGAGTTTTAGATCACAGATATAATGTCCGAGATAATTAGAAACACTGAGATTTTATGCAAAGAATAGCTCTAAGATCATGAACATAAGAACAATATCTTAAATAAGATATATTTCACAACACAAAGTCTGCAAAACAATATCAACTTCTATTCTTCAAAATGATTGAAAGAAAACACAAAGTTTTTCTCCTTTCCAATAGCCTCTTAATGCTTCAAAAATTCTCCACCTTTTAGAATGCACAAGCATCCCTTTTTTATAACAAAAGAAGCTAGAGTTTAAACAGAACAGATCCTGAAAAGTAGCATGCTAACTAGAGTTTCATCTTTGCATGATTCTCACGCAGGAGATCAAGTCAAAGTTTGAATTAAAAATAATGACAAAATGGAAATAAAAGATATGACATTCTAAAAATAGAAATGTCATAGGACGTTGGAGCTCAATCCGAGTCATCATCTTTTGATTCTTCTCCTTTCTCTTCCTCCACCGAGACTGCTTGTTCCGAACTCCCGAACTTCCGAATAATGCCTTGCATTTCGTTTTCCTCAGTGCGGGGAAAGATCATTCCACATTTCGCAGTCTCATGGATATCACTCAGCACGCCGGAAGCTTTTTCAACCTCTTGCTGAGCTTTCTTAAGGCCTCCAACGTATGCTCAATCCTTACAAACTGACCAATGACTTCAAGGTCGAATCCATCTACAGGTTCATGCTGAATAATCTCTTGAACTTGTTTGAAGAGATCATCTGCTGATAGGGCACTTGATTTCCCAACCGACATCTTTGGACAAATCTTTAGCAATTCTTCCTCCAGATCACTTTTCCCATCGATCAATTTATCCCTTGATTCTCTCAACTTGCTGCAGGCTTCGTTGAGAATCTTTACTCTGAACTTGATGCCCTTGATCAGCTGAAAGTGTTTATCTGTATGTGGAAGAACGCCTTCTTCTACCAAGAGATGTGCTGGTATTTGCTTTAGCATTTGGAGAGCTTCACAAGTCAAATCAAGCTGTCCAAGTTCTTCAGTGAATTCCTCATCCATCTTCTCTCCTTCCTTCTGAATCTCTGCCAAGGACTGATGAACTTTCACCACGTCTTGAATTACTTCCTTCCCTTGTTGGAGCAACTTTTGGATCCATTCATCAACCACCCTTCCTTTTTTATTAATCTTCTCAATCGTAGGCACCGATGAGAAATCGAATCCGGCAGAAGTAGAAGCAGATGGTATGGATTCCAGGGGTGTTGAGAGTTTAATCAAAACCTCTGTCAACTGCTCCACTTTTTCCTTAAACTCATCTCTGCTTACCTTTGTTTCTTTCAACTTTTGGCACAGCACGTCTATGGAAGCCCGTGCATCTTGTTGCGCTCCTTCTGTTGTTACTTTCCCTAGAGCCACCTTGGTGATCTGATAATCAGCAGCTGTTACATCATCCCTAGTTTTGTCAGCTGAGGGAGTGGCAATCTCTGCGAACTTATCTCCTGAAGCATCTACCAAAACTCTTGAAACTGTTTTGGGTTTCTTGGCTGATTTCGCAGTAGAAGCCTTGAGTGAGCTGAAATCAAAGGTGGTAGAGGTACAATCACTTTCTCTCTTCCTCGAGTTTGCTCGAGTAACCATTGTGGAGTATCGAGGAAATTGCCAATGTTGTAGTAAGAATCGGTATTCTACTCTCAAGGGGAGCGATTCTACTATTGGAGGAACAGAGAGTCAACGTGGTAGTAGGTGCAATGAATAGAGGCACAAGTTGTGGGGGAGTGTTGGTGATCACTTGGGTTCCAGAGAAAGGGGTGAGAGCCCAGCGAAAATATTGGCCATGCTTGAAGAAGTGGATGGGGAATGAGGAGGCTGAAGTGGTTGTTGAGGGGGAGGCACAGATTCAGTCTCCAAAGCCTTGACTGCCAGAGATAAGGTCTCTTCAGTTGAGCAATCAGCAAATGGTGAAGTCAAGGGCTGACTTCCTCCTTCTTCCAAATTAATTTCTCCTATTTCTGGTGGTGTTGGTGATTCTGGCACAATCACCGTTTGAGCTGGAGAGACAATTGAAGAGATTTGTCTTTCTTTCCTTTTCTTGGGAATCCTGATTTTTATAGACCCCCCAGTAGATTCTTTGTCCTTTTTCTTTTGGGAGGGCCCCGCCTCAAAAGCAGCCAATTTTGGAAACTTGTCATCTTTAAAATTCATGCCCCAAGAAGAGAGCCATTTCTTTGTACGAGCCAAAATTAGGGCTGACCTATCGGTGATAGAGGCTTTCTCGCTGGCCGACCAATCAATAGGTGGAAAAATGTATCGATCCTCGTTAAGCCCATCATAGGACATATCCAACACACTTTCATTGTCGGTCGTGCCATCTGGCAAATCAGAAAGCTCTAGCGTCTGAATCTCATCAATAGTTAACCTGCTATGATCTTTTCTGCGAACCGCAACTTCGTTACGCAGATCCACCCAGATATCCTCAATGTCGGGCCTGTGCAGATGTAGGGCTCCATAAGTTCTCAGTACTCCTCGGATGTCAAAACCATCCCGAGACTTCATATGCTTCTTCAATTTCTCCTGGAGTTCACATTCGACATTTTTAGCTTTTGCCGCTGTTGAGCAAGTATATCTCCCAATAGAAATTGGGAAGGATACAACTGCCTTATGCTTGCTCTGTTGAAATTTGTGGAAATCCAATAACTGTCTGACCAATTCTATTAGTATCAATCTATCGCCGGGATAACGAGGCAGACGGAAAGGTTCTCCGGAATACATGACCGTTCGAAGGTAGGTAAACTTCTTGAACTGTAAGAAGATACATCCCCACTTAGATACTTCAGCCCATGCCTCGTCCGAGACCCTTGTCTTTCTCAGCCCTGGATTGAGCTGGCAGATGTTTTCATAGAAAAAGGCGTCATTTACCCTCCTAAAGTGATCCTTGGACCCCTTCTTCGTTATTTGAGGATAATACTTATAGACTGGATTTGTGGTTCTACTTCCTTTAGTCTCCAACCCTGGATAACTCCTCATCCCAGCTGCTGCATAGGCCACATATGAGAACATATAAAACTTTCCGGTTGACAGGACCGTCATCATCTGGGAATCAATTTCATCACTGATCAGGGTTCCCCAGTCAATCCCTTGCTCGTTTTTCCTAATGGTGACCATAAATTGGTACATCCATCCATGAAATAAATTTGATTCCGGCAAGCCAAACACCCGGCTCAGTAGGGTGATAATATCGTTGATTTCTTGGATGAAATCCGATCTAGGGATAGTTCTTGGAAATCTAGATATTACTGGTTTTGCCTTAACCAAGAACTTCTTATTAACATCCTTAATGCAATTCTCCTGGTTACTGTCCCAGGCCTTCTGAGCCAATTTCATATTTAGGGCTCCATACTCTTCAAAATTTGGTAGTTTCAGGAGATCATCCAAATAAGCCCCATCTAGTTTGATAACTACTTCACTGGCTGATTCCTTACGGACCGAGAAGCCGAGTCGTAGCTGGATGCACACGCCAAAACAAACTCGGACATCAAGGCGGACATAGGAAGCTCGCTGCAAGGGGCAAGCCACCGCGCCTATAGCTTTCATCCATGGGGTTTGAGAAGAACTCTTCACCCTGTTCCAAAAATCGTCCATATCTATGTTGCCCATTTCAGTATCCCTGATATCATAATTACAGTCGACATATGACGGGGATTCTGGTTTCTTAAACTTGTATTTCATCTTGCTAGATTTTCCGGCCTTCTCCTGTGATGAACCAGGATCCGACATGAAGAATATTGGAAGGAGAAGAGCTCGGAACTCCGGAGATGCTATGCACACTGAAAAACCTGATTGACGGAAGGCGTCGGAAGAAGCGAAGAACCCGACACGCAGAAGAAGATATCGGAAAACTTTGAAAACCCGACACGTCTGATATGTCGGAGTCTTGGCGAAACCCGACACTTGCTTTCAATGGCGGAAACAGGGGAAAACCCGGCACTTGCTGCTTTAATGACGGAACTTGCAGAAAACCCGCGTCCCACCGTGGATGGCGGAACTTAGAGATGCCCGCACCCACCGTGTGAGGTCGGAATGTTGAAAGACCCCGTCACATCGCGAGCTTCCTTTGTATTTCGACTTTGAATCTGCAATACAAACTTCAAAATCCGGGAAACAAAAACAGAGCCTTTCCTTTTTTCTACATACACATTTCCTTTCTTTTTTTTTGTTATTCATATTCCATACATTATGCAAGTAATTGGAATTTGGAAGGAACAACACCAATTGATAATCTCAAAAAGAAAATAAACCCTAAAAACCCAAAACCCTTTCCAAAACAATACAGAACGAAGAAGGAAGAAAAACCCTCAACAACTGGCAAGAAATTGGAAAGAAAATATACGCAGTCGATCCAGAGAAATCAAGAATAAAGAAGGAACGAAAAATACCTTCGATTCGAGACAAGTAAAATCGAAAACAAACGATCCAGTCTGGTAACGCGAGTTTGCGGGTTTTGGGAGCGGAAGAGCATGCGAAAAATCCACGAATTAAAAATATGAACGGTAAAAATGACGTGGATTTTTACGTATTTATAAGAAAATTAGTAATAAATACGCTCCAGCTCGGCACGTGCCGACTCACCAACCATTCGGCATGAACGCCACGTCAGCGTGTTGGAGGAGTCCAAAAACCCGACACAAGGAGATTTAGTGCATTTCGGGTTTCGGGCTTCGAAAACATGGAGCACAAAACATGTTTTGGTATGAATGTTCCGATGCATTGAACTTCCGAAAACCCGATTACTAAAGATTGAGCGGACTTCGGGAATCGGAGAACGTGGCGCATAAAACATGTTTTAGAACATGGATGTTCCGATGCGTTGAATTCCCGAAAACCCGATTTCAAAGGATTTTTCAATACAAGGCGGGTTTCGGGTTTCGGAGGTCATAAGACATAAAGCATGTTAAGACTTATGTCAAGTCATTAGAACACCCGAAAACCCGATTTGCTCTAAAAGAGATCATAATGCAAAATCACTTCAAAATTTTGTAGGGGTTATCCGATCGTTTCATCGTGAACTCAAAACGGGATTATACTGACCTTCCTGAGGAATAGGCACATGATATGGTATGAATAAGCGGGCCCATCTTATCCCTACTTATGTAACTCTTTTCTAAAATCTAGATGGTGTTGATCTCTGTTCATTAGATGAGATAATACATCCAATGAGGGAATCATAAGGACTATCATTTGTAGGGTAAACATAAGCAACAATTCTATAGTCATTGGAGGTTTTCCCTTGATCTGGTTTCCTTTTCTTTTTATCTACATGGTTAGGAAAAGGTTCCTTGTAAATACCCATTTTTCATTTGGACCTTTCCCAGTTGGGGAGAATCCATAGCGATCTTTCCTTCCTCGATGAGGTCTTGTATATAATGGCACAGTCTTAAACACCTATCCATTTTGTGTCCTTTAACATGGTGGAAGTCGCAATATTCATGATCTTTGAACCAAACTGGTTTTGGAGCATCCTCTGGGTATGGTACCGTTGTAGTTGGATATTCCACCATTTTTGCATCATCCAATTGTTTTAGGATGGTAGATAAGGACTCCGTTAAGGATGTAAACATACATTTTGTAGGCACTTTGGGATGAGGTCCTTGTGAAATATTTAAAAGTGGGCCTATTTGTATGGCTTGGAATCTCTTGGAGTCTGTAATACCATCACCAACAACATGTTTATTCTTATTGAAGAATTTAGGTTTGTTTGTGGATTTGGCTTCATGTTTGTTTTTAGTGACAGATTTAAGTGTTCCCTTGGAAATGAGGGCTTTCTCAATTTGACTACCTTTCTATATGACTTCTTTGAAGCTAGAGCCACAATGAATTTGTAAGTGAAATCTATTTTAGGGTTTAAGTTAGGAAAAAATATGCTCACTAACTTTTTTTTGGTAATGCACAAAGAAAACGATTGCTAACCCACACCATCATTGTAAAAATCCTGTAAATGTCTCATTGGGTTTTTGTTTTGTATTACATAGATCATTCATTGTGATGTCACTTTCCATATTATAGGAGTAATGCCTTATAAATTTCTCCACTAATGTGGGCCATGTTGTAATGGAGCCTTTGGGTATGCTATAGAACCATTCCAATCCCACAACTCCTAGGCTACGAGGAAAAGTCATATTAAGAAATTATCACTATATGTGACCTCTTGGCAAGCCATGTAAAAGTATTTTATATGATCACGAGGATCACTTTTGCACTTATACTTATCAAACTTGGGAACAATAAAGTGTTTTGGGAAAGGCTGTTGTAACATGTCCTTATCAAAGGGGTAAGGGCATAGTTCTTCATATGAATATTTCTTATTTTGGCCTACATTTCCCTGTTGTAATGTAGTAAGTGTATCTTTCATAGATTTTAACTCTTTCTGAATGAGTTTCTCCTTAGTAGGTGACATCAGTCTTTGTACCTAAGTCACTTTAAAGGTATAATCTGTGTGTGGATCAAATTGAAACTCACTAAGTTTGTTTTTGTCTTTGTCTTTGTATATGTTTCTTCTTGAAGAGCCTAGGTTTGCTAGTTTCTGGCTCAACTTCAAGATCTATTTTTGGAGGATCTCCTCCTCAACCAGGGGGTCCTCTTCTTCATCAAATTTCGGAGGAGGGGAAGCTTTACACTCAATTTTCACTTTACATGAAGCTTTATAGTGAGGTTTTTGTGATGGTTCTCCTTCGACAACGGCCTTATGTTTCCCCTAAATGGAAGTGTATCCCACATCAAAGGGGTTATCTCGTATCTAAAATGAATCTTCTCTCTCCTAGGTTAGGGTTAATGACCTTTGTTTCTTCTTTGCGCTCATGCAAAATTTTAGGTCCTAATGCTAAGACTCTTGCGAGTACTTGATCTTTATTATAATATAGAATTTCATCAAATCTATTTAAGTCTAACCTTTTTTTTCTCTCGGAAGAGTCTAAATCTTCTCCACTATGATCAATTAATGCCTCCGTATCTTTGACTTGAGAAAAGAGAGGTGCTAAATTGTTGCCACTAAATGGGAAGGTTTCGAAAGGGTTTTCTCCTATGTCATGTTCATTTGATTTAGTTACCATTTTTATGATTTTAGGCACTAGCAGATGTTTGTATGTAGCTAGCATGACCCCTAGTGTGCATCAAGGTGATGTTTGAACTATACCAAAATGTATCCTAGATGCAGTGTTATCCAGTCATCTTTATTAAGAAACACTCATATGCACACCTAAATGTAATGATCACCCAATTTGTTGTTACCAAGCCCATGCCCTAAAAATAAATAGCAACAATACTGTATCCATATGTAGGTCAAGTTAGAACTCTAACAAGGCCTAAGTACTGACGTGATGTTGTCACAATCTCTTGATAAGGTATACTTAAAACTAGTTTGAATGCCGATGAAAGCCAAACCTTCTAAAAAATGGAAGTCGTGAATAAATATAGCATAACAACATCACCGTGATACATTAACCGAGAAAGCAAGGTGTTAGTACCATGACAACCTTATTACGATATATATAAGGTGTTATCGACACTTTTCAAGAAGACTCATATGACGTCAAAACTAAAACCAAGTGATAAGTATAACAAGGAGTTTTTAATCATGTGAGCAGTGTAACCACGTAATAAAGGGACTTATACCATTTTCTCAAAAAATGAGAATACGATGTAAGTACCAAGATTGTGCATCTAGGATGCGAACAAAACTATCAACTCAAGAAGAGACGCAAAGTGAATTGAACCCCTAAGCGGAAAGATGATCTTGAAATCAAGATGGAAGGACTTTTATCAAAGATATGAAAATCATACCTACGCACTTTAGATGCTTAACAACCCAGCCACAAACATGGATGGGTGTAAATGGACAAAAAAAGTGGCGAGAACTATCTCTGATAAAAACATGCCAGGTATGCACCTTTCTCACCCCGAAAAATGGAAGGTGAGAATGCAAGGTATAGATCAAAAGATGAAAAAAAACCAAGCACCACTTGGGTAGAGCTTTTCCTCGTCCAAAGAAAATAATAAACTAAGCAAATATGGGACATTGTTTAGTTTTGTGATGAAAGACACTGATTAAACTCATAAGGGTTCTTTTCCTTGTTTAAAAAAAAGGTTTAGATTCCAAATTAGTTATCACTTCGTGATGGCCTAACACAACAATGGACTAGCAAAGTGGGCTCTAAGATAAAATGGCCTCCTTAATAATTTCTCTAAACTAGGTGTTACAAATTTGTCTTAAGCGAGTGTGATTTACCTAAATAGTCACTTACCTATCTTGGGAATGTCTCGCTTTACTTTACCCCCTTTGAGGACAAAGGGAAACTAGTGCATCCATGTGTGCTCTCCTGGGGTCACCATATGGACAACAGTAACTCTAACTCACAAAGGGTACTAGTCAATTGGGTAAGCGGAGTGCTTTATGTTTCATCCACAAAGGTTACACAAATGGTGGACTACTTTAGGATTCCCGGTACCACCCCATTGTTATAGCTTAAGGTGTTATGCCAAAGGGGTTATGTTCTAGTTGAGCAGATAGGGACGTACCCTTTTCTAAAACCTACAATACAATGTTCTAAATATGGTGTGTTTTTTATCTTGCTTAACTTAATGTGGTTTTAAGTAGCACACCATTTGGCAACCTCAAGAACACGTGTATTAGAAGTTTTGCATTTTGGTCATCTTTCTTCTACAAGCGTTGGGTCCTGTAGACAACAATTTTTAGTAATTTTCTAGTTCATAGATTGATGTCAAGAAAGAGAACTTTACACTTTGATTTTGATTCCTAAGATTGCCAAAAAGGTGTGAAGGAAGAGCATACGCAATGTGAAAAATCCTACTGAAATCACATGAAAGTTTACTTTATCTTTTATAAAATAAGTGTTTTGAGTGTTTGATACAAGTTTGGTATAAGTGTTTTTGATCTCCAAGATTGCTTTTTAAGGCACGAGGAGAGAGCATACGCACTTTTACAAACTTATTTTTAATTTAAGAACTAAAAACATTTTTTTTACTATCTAGAAATCTGAAACCGAAAGACACATGCCTAAAAAAACTCTTTTTTTTAACTTATTAGTCCTAGATGATGATACAAGTCTCCTCGCAAGGTGTTCGGGATCCAGAAAAGCTCTCCAAGTATGTGTTAACATCCCACATGCCCCGCTTAGCCCCTGCGTGCTTTGCTTTTTCCTTCCCCCTCTTTTCCTTTGCTTTTCGGTCTTTAGTGACAAAACCACCACCCTACCTAGGTGGCGGTCTCATGGCCGCCAGGGTAGGGTGGGTCTATAACCACCACCCTGCTCAGGGTGGTGGTCCTTCACGCATTTTCTAGAATGTTTTTTAACGCTCTTTCATGTAAAATTTCAACGCGTTCTTGTATTTATGATTATGGTTCCCTGGAATAGTGTTTTTGCATTGTTTATGGTTTAAGAGATCAAATTGGTTTTCACCTTTGGGTAAATGGGATTCTATAAATAGCTGGCTTGTGCTCAAGCAAATGGCCCCTCAAATTTTCCTCTCAATTTCTCATTTCAATAGCTTAGCCTTTCAATTTTGCTTAGGATTCATAGTTTCATTTGTTGTATGCATGGTTAGTGTTGTTTAGCTATTAGGAAGCCACATAATCTTCTTGTGCTAGTGTAGTTACTATTTCATGCAATTCATTGGAATAGGATAGTTTGATTTTCAGTAGGAAGCCATTAAAGTTGCAGGTCTTGTTCATCAAGCAGGATAGTTTCAGGTTCTAGATGTTTTATGTTGTATGACTCATAATAAATCCCACTAGGAATTACATAAGCCAAGCTCTGTTCTCTTGCGCTATCCCTCTCCTACTCACATTGTATTCAGTCTGCATCCTAAGCTGCCATTATTTCGATACCAACTTCTGTTGATGCTAACATCACACACTTTTCTAGATTCACGTGAGCACGAAAGAATGAGGAGATCATATTGAGGGGACAAAGCCACACACAACCAGATTTTCACTGTTCTGCAAAATCCAGGTTCAAGCTTTCAAAGTTCTAGTTAAAACATATCAAATAGAGTAGTCAATCATTTCATTTCAGTTAATCTCACTTTCGATATTGCTTTGGGGAAGCTTTGGGGATTGATAGTTTCTGAGAAACTATGATTCACTCCTCACTTACGAGGTAGGATCGAGAGTCTTTCAAATAGATTATATCAATTATCTGGTTATTTAGAATAGATTTACAACTACACAAGCAAGTAGCTATACTCAGTTTGCTTTGTTTGTTTTAATTTCATTATTAGTTTAGTTGTTAATTTCTAGATATTTTAAATAATTTCTCTTTCAATTTTGTTCAATAGTTCATCAAAAATACAAAATTTAGGAATATACATAGATATATCTTTCGTAGTTAATTTATTCTGTCATTAGTTAGATTTACATTGTTTCTTTTGCATGACAATCACGGGACCTAGAGAGCCCAGAGAATACGTATTCGAGCCAATCATGCCTCAACCCAATCTTGTTACAGCAATAGCTGATATAGATCAGAATCTTAGAATCCAAGTCTTCCGAACAACAACAGACTTACAACAGATCAGCTCACAATTAAGAGGGTTAAACATAGAAGATGACCAAGCACACACATTCTGGTCAAACCAGCCAAACTACAGATTACCCTAGATAAAAATCCACATGACTGTAGAAGGGCTTGAAAGAGAGCAAACATTCGATTGTGACCCTTTGGTCCCACAGCCAGATGCAGGAGACATTCTCACTGATATAGACACTAGCTTAAGAATTCAGGTTGCCAGAACACCTGTAAGGTACTCTGAGAAGATTGCACAACTTGTAGTTCTAAACATAGAGGCCGAAAAGGCATATGACTATTGGATACTAGGGATTAGGGACTGATTCCACACATGACCATAGCAGGTCCACAACAACCACGAATCTACGGTTGTGATCCACAAATCCCACAACCCAACGAGTCCACAGTCAATCCGACATTGATGTTGGCTTACGTACACATTAGTATTTAGATCCACTCCACTTCCACCTATCATCATCACACAGTTATCCTTGTTGGATATAGCAGCTAACAAAGCTAAGGATTTCTAGGACTAGACCAGAGAATCACCCGTAGAGTCCACTATATCCATCATCCATCCTATGACCCTATCTGGAGATATACACGAAACAATCCCAGGTCATTTTCCCCATATCCCACAACCTATAGACCGGATTACACCAGAGCTTGATATTGATTGGAGCCTTCGAGTAGTCATCCTCACCGACCGATCTATCACGCCAGTTCAGGTTAGGAGGGCCTTCTTTGCCTTAGATTCACAGATTCCATTAGTGCGTGTCGAAGACATAAGATTTCCTAACTAGCTTGTCTGCATCCCACGCATAGTCCATCCCCACCGGTTGTCTCGGCATGACCTCGGGAGGTCGGGTGAGGAAGAGTTACTTGTAGATTCCCATGCTCACTTGTCACTTTTCCATCGTACAAAATTGGTGAACCCGACGTGAAAGAATTTTTCAGTTTTTTCACTCTTAGCCTTCACCTTTCCCCTTTTAGTGTTTAGAACAGTTTTTCTTTTTAGTGTTTCATTTTCTTCCATCCACCTTCACTCTTTCCCATTATTCTGGGTATTCATATACCCCCAAATATGTCGGGATTCGACATATGGCAGACCTCTCCTAGGTCTTGAAGCATATTACGATCAACTGAATAGATAGCCATCACCCTCGCTCTCAGCATGGGGTGACAATTATTCAACTAACCAATTGTCAACACAAACTCCTCCCCAAGGACTAGATATAGTTCTTCTTTCCAAATAGAGGAGTTGGATCAGCTCACTCAAACGCAACACCCAGAGCCTTCAGGCTCGGATGCCATGATGTTTACAGGAGAATCTGGTTCGTCTCCTCAGGTATTGCTTAGACCACAAATTAGTAGACAATCGGATCCATATCCATTTTTAGATAATGAACATTCAGTGCATTATGCCAGGAATGAACAATGCTCTCGGAGTATGTACCCACCTATAGGAAGTTTACAAACACAACCCGGGGTCTCGTTTCAAGAAAACACCTCCATGCCACTACCTATAGGAAATACCCTCGGGAAACATGGCAAGGGCAATGATCAATTCATAGCGGGGTACCACATGCCTATACAACCTCAGGATATACGACAAATGCCACTAAGGAAAAATACTGTAACTTCACCAGATGAAGTCATCTCAACTTTAGTAGAAAAGGTTAGAGGGTTAGAGCTTGCTCAAGCAAGTCAAAATTCTCAATTCATGCAGGCAGGAAATTCCAATCCTCCACATCATCCTAGCCAAGTAGACCTCCTCACAGGAATAGGCACGTTGGGCATGCCTCCTCAGTATTCACAACAAATGCCAACTAGAACCGCCATTTCTAACACTATTCCAGTGGCGAATATGTTACCTCCCGGTCTAGTACAAAATAATCCATTCCTAGGCAATACTCCTTCATACATAAACATGTATTCCAAATCACCACAGGGAGATGTGTTCTCCTCTCCTGGCATGTTTTCTCAACCACAAGGATTTCCTTATACCCCTACAAATGCATACGCTATGCCATATCAACAACCCATTCCACCTCCACCCCCTCAGCAGGCACCATCGATGGTCAAAACCTATGCGATAGGGACTTATTCAGAATATTTGAAAGAACCCTTAGACTTCACTATACGAAGCATCATGCTTCCAAGACCTCTTCCCGATTTTCCCAAATACAAAGGGGAAGGAGACCCGAATGCACATATCAAGGCCTACGCCACAGCTATTCGAGAACTGCTCCCTTGGGATGGGGTTGTTGCTAAAATATTTCCCAAAATGTTAGAGGGCATTGCCCTCGATTGGTATTACAGAATACCTGAAGCTTCCATACATTCATTTAAACAACTCATTTCAGAGTTCATCAAGGCATTTGACATGAACAAACTGTTGAGAATAGGAATCAGGGAGTTCTTGCACATTAAACAAGAACACAATGAATCATTGCTCACTTTATCCAAAGATGGCGTATAGTCCTTTATTCTTCGGAAAGTGCTCCAAATATGGACCAAATGGAACTATGTGATTTATTCCTTCATTCTCTCAGCAGAGAGGTAAAGGAAGAAGTCCAGAAGTTCCCACTAAGGACTTACGATGAAGTACTTGAGAGCACTCTCCGAATAGATCAAGCGTGCAATAGATAGCGGTCGCAAGACGTATGGAACAAATGGGAGGCTAATCACCCCCAGCCAGAATACTACGACTTATCCTACTACCACAAAATCAAATCAAGGACCTAAGATCCTTAACAAAAATCATGGCATAACCACAGATGGAGTAACTGACCAAGCTAAAAAGGCCAATGTTGTAAATACTCCACCACCGATTAATAATCAACGAAACAACAACTTTACCCCAATAATCAATTCGGTGGATTTTAATCATCCACAACAACAACAAAGGATCCAGACACAGGGTCCAAGCCAAAACTCAACTGGATATCAAAACCAAAACCAAAACCAAAAACAACAAATGCAAAACTTTAATCCTAATAGGCAATGGTTTGATCAGAGTTTTGGACCACAATATGTACCAAACCAACAACCTAGGAATTACAATCCCAATTCGTATTGTGGTTTCCACAAAATTCGAGGCCACGACACTAGGACTTGCCATGATTACAATAAGTTCATGCAACGCTTGCCAGAGGAACAAAGACAACTTTTCATAGATATGTTCTTGGCAGATCCCACATCACCAATGCCAAATACTTTTACAGGGGCAGTTTCCCCTCAAAATGCACCCCTCAAGATCTTCAACGATCCACTCCCAAATCACGATAACAACAAATTAAATCCAAATGGGATGAATAAGAGCGTAATGGCAGGAAACAATGATCATGAAGCCTCGACTTCACTAAACCCACCAGTTGCACCACAATTAGGGAGTCAGCCACGACCCAAGATAGTCGGTTTAGTGGAGTTAGACACCGAACTACACGTAGAAGCTGTAACAAGGACACGAGAGTATTCCTCTCAGCCAAATCCAAGTTACCCACTAGAGGCAGATAACATCCAACAAATATTAGTAAAACCTGTAGGCGCCTATGATTTAATTAATGACCTAACAAAGACCTTCTCTCATATCTCCTTTTTGGATTTATTGAAGAACTCTCCTACCCACAGGGCTGCTCTCTTAGAAGCATTAGGTTTAGGTCATTTAATTAACATCACTCCACCTCCCGAAACACAGGTAAACCATATAGACTTTGATATCCACCCTCCAGGGCAGCCGATAGGGATACTGAGTTTATATTCAAAGTAAACAAAATGCCAACAGATGCTTGAGATTACACGCAGAGGTGATCCAGCCTTACATTTGCAAGTGTGGGTTTATAACAATTACGTTAAATGCGCAATGGTTGATGATGGGGCAGCAGTTAACATAGTCCCCTTCTCTTTCCTTCAAAAGCTAGGGTATGGAGAAACAAATTGTTCCACGACTCGGAATACGCTAAGAGGCTATGATAGCCTTAAAGCCACGTCAATTGGGACTATAATACTACCAGTCACCTTAGGACCCAAAACAATCCTAACTGAGTTTTATATTATAGATCGGAAACCAACTATAATATGATCCTCGGCCGACCATGGATACACCGTATGAAGGCAATCCCTTCTACATTATTCCAAGAAGTAAGATTCTTGCACTTAGGAAAGGTATTCATAGCCAAAGGTGATCCAAAACCATTCGATATACACCTAGCTGACTTAAAGAGAAGAAGGGTGTTTCACTCTGAGTTTGAACTCCCAACAAACCAACTTAATAAACCAACCGACGTGAAACCAGAAGAAAAGTTGGTACCTACAACAGAACTAGAAACTATGAGCCTAGTCAAGAATATCCCAGCCCTCAAGGATGAGGCTAACATTGTCAAATATATCATTAGGAACTACTACGAAGATTGTCAAATTGCTAGAACAGGATCTACCAATTTTCCTACCATTTGATTATGTAGGCATGGGATATACCCTAGGTGTTGGTTCTCTCCCAGCAGAGGATCTCTGCATGGTAGAAGTAACCAAAACCGAAGAAGTTGACGTAGCAAAATGTCCCAACGTCCATCTTCCCAACTAAATATTGGACTCTCCATTTCGATGGAGCTAGATGTCATTATGGGGTTGGGGCAGGTGTGATCTTTACTTCACCCGAAGGAAAGATCTTACCATTCACCTTTAAATTAAACTTTGAATGTACAAACAATGGCATGTTGAATACGAAGCCCTCCTCCTTGGCCTCATCCTAGCTAAAAGGCTCGGTGTTAATGACATCAGGGTGTTAGGAGATTCTCAATTAGTAGCAAACCAAGTCTCTGAAGTGTATGAGACCAGAGTTGAACACTTACAGCTCTACAAAAAACAGTATTAGATTTGAGCAAAGAGTTTGACTTCATATCAATTGAAGCAATCCCACGAAAACAAAATCTTCTCACAGATTCGATAGCAACCTCAGCTTCACGTTTCACTCCAAGCAGTGAGTTGGAGGACACCCATTTCATAGTATCCCTTCACACTGAACCATTAGTGAAGAAAGCGTCAAACCCACTTTTAACAAACATAGCTGAGAACAAATCTACTAGCGTGGATCACGTTGATAGTGATAGAGCTACTCTTGATTACTTAAATGCCTATGCAGCGTTACATCTCACCCATCACGTGGTAGATTTGTCCTTAATCCCACATTCATCTTCCTACTTTGGGAATCCCATGATAGAGCTTCCCCCACAAAAAGAACTCGGCATATACACGGTAGAGAATGGAGAAGATCTGGAACTACCTCCAGCCCCGCCTGAGTTTGAAGAAGGTAACACTTCTTTAATCGAAGAAATGATTGATATTAACATCGGAATGGAGGATGAACCAAAGATCTTAAAACTAGGATCTTCGTTAACTCTAGAAGAAATAGAAATACACACTCGAATCCTCAAAGAACATCAGAAGGCTTTCACATTTAATTATAAAGAAATGACAGGGGTTGCACCACACATCACGGTACACAACCTCATCACCAAATCAGATGCAAAGCTAGTTAAACAAAAATCGAGGCCAATGAAACCCAAGGTGGCTCTCATGGTGAAAGAAGAAGTAATGAAACTCCTCCAAGTAGGATTCATCAAGCCAGTTGATTATTCTCAGTGGATATCTAATATCATTCCCGTTCTCAAAAAGAATGGGAAGATACGCATTTGCATAGATTTCCGAGACATTAACAAAGCGTGCCCTAAGGATGACTTCCCATTACCATCCATTGACATCATCATTGATGCAATAGCTGGGTTTGAGCTTTTGTCTCTCATGGATGGATTCTCGGGATACAATCAAATCAGAATATCTGAACAAGACCAAGCCAAAACCACATTTATAACTCCTTGGGGAACTTATTGCTACGTTGTTATGCCATTCGGTCTCAAGAACGTTGGCGCTACATACCAGCGGGAAATGACATATATATTTCATGATCTTATTCACAAAATCATGGAATCCTACATGTAGATGACTTGTTGGCCAAAGCCAAGAAGCGTTGTGATCACCCAGAAGTGCTCCACATCATTCTTTCACGTTTAATAGAATATGGAGTCACACTAAACCCAGAAAAATGTGTATTTGGTGTGACAGGAGGGAAGCTCCTAGGTTACATTATATCGTCATGAGGGATCGATGTAGACCCAGCTAAAATCCGGGCTGTTCTTGAAATGATCCCACCATCGGATGAATCTGGAATCAGGTCATTTCTTGGGAATTCGGTGCAATCCGAAGATTCATCCCAGATTTAAGCTTTTCCATTCATCCAATCAACAATCTACTCAAGAAAGAGTACAATATCGATTGGACCAAAGAATTATAATGAGGCTTTCAAGCTAGTTAAGCATTTCTTGTTGTCACCACCTACGCTAATGCCTCCTAAGCCAGACCACCCTTTAATCTTATATTCACGAGCTACCAATGTCTCATTAGCCTGCATGCTGGCTCAAGAAGATGATGACAGAGAGAATGTGATCTATTTTATTAGCCAAACATTACTCGATTATGAGACACGTTATACACAAGTAGAGTGAGAATGCCTCGCCATAGTCTTCACAACCAAATGCTTAAGACATTACATGTTAAATCAAGAAACAAGGGTCATTGTAAAAATAGACCATTTACGAACCTTCCTCACGCAAGGGTCCTTGTCTAAAAAGGTTGGATGCTTTATAACCTTAATGGGTGAATTCAAATTAACATTTGTAAATCAGAAGTCCATTAAGGGACAAATCATTGCGGATTGGTTAGCTGATAACCCATTAGACGGAGGTGATCTAGTAGATCTGGACTTTCTGATGAATGCATATACTACGTCAAAACTAGACCTCCCATCTCTGAATGTCCATGGTATACTGATATTATTAATTATATCATGGGCCATGCATATCCAGAAGGTGCTACACCACAACAAAGAAGGTGGTTACGCATTATCATGGCTAAATACGTTATTATAGAACAAGTGCTCTATCGTAAGGCTTTCGATGGAATGCTTCTAAGGTGTGTTGACACAGAAGAATCCAAGAAGATTCTCCACGAATCTCACAGTGGAATATGTGGAGGCCACTTCGGTGGTCACCACCACTCACAAAATACATCGGATGGGCTATTTCTGGCCCACTCTAGAGCACGATGTAGTAGAGTTTGTACGTAAATGTCATAAATGCCAAGAATTTTCCCACGAGATTCACATGCCGGCACAAGCTCTACAACCAATCGCAACTCCATGGCCCTTTTCTACATGGGGCCTAGATTTGATAGGGAAATTCTCTCCCTCATCTACAGATGGCCATAACTTCATAATCACGGCCACCGAGTATTTTACCAAATGGGTAGAGGCTATGCCTCTTACCACTGTACTAGGTGTCGTGATCGCCAAGTTCATTTTGAACCAGATCATTTGTAGGTACGGTGTCCCACAAATCATTATCTCAGATAATGGCACTTCTTTTAAGAATGATGAGGTTCATGAATTATGTAATAAATTTAAAATAAGCCATCATACAACCTCCCTGTATTACCCTCAAGCCAACGGATAGGCTGAAGCAACAAACAAGACATTAAAAGCTATTCTCCTTAAAATGGTAAAAGAAAATAAATGAGATTGGCATTTAAAGTTATACCCGGCCTTGTGGGCCCACCGAACCTCAATAAGAACACCCACAGGAGAAACTCCTTTCTCATTGGTATTCGGAGCAGAAGCAGTTCTCCCACTTGAGGTTGAAATACCCAGTCTCCGTATCTCACTACAAGGGATTCTAGATGAAGAAGCTTATAGAGAAGCACGTCTCTCTCAACTAGAAAGCCTAGATGAGGCCAGGCTAGATGCTGAACAATGGCATAGAGTCTATGCTGACCGGATGTGCTGGCAGTATAATAAAAAGGTCTATGAATGAGATATATATGAAGGAGATCTAGTTCTAAGACTAGACAACCGGATCGATAAAAAGACCGGCGAAGGAAGGAAATTCCGGCCCAAATGGTTGGGCCCATACCGAGTCACAAAAGACTATGGAAATGGTGCATATCTCTTATGTACACTAGAAGGTGAGGAATTTGGTGAAACTTGTCAATTCCCTACACCTTAAACGATTCTATGCATAAGCGACCAACACTATTTGTATAATTATATCTACATTGCATCTTCATGTAGTTAGGTTCATTTTGTCCACTTGTTTCATACAATTTTGTGATCAAGGAACTTATTCTCAAAGCAATTCATTACAAACTTCTGATGGTATTGGCATTAGCATTCCAATCATACTTCTTCATTTTCATAACATCATCACCATTTCAGAATCATTTCATCCATACAAAGCTAGATATGACAAAGTCTTAACGGTAACCATACCAAGGTCTGCATGCTTGTTCTCACTTTTGGTTTCTCCCTAGGATAGGTGTCTTGCCTATGGTCTGTTCTAGAAGCTTCATAGTGTCACATCTATCCCATACGCATATCTCTTTGGAAATAAGAACATACTGACATTTTTCTCAAATATATAAGTCAAACATAGATCAAACAAAAAATTTTATTTTACACATTTCCTTTCCCTACCAACCTTCGGTGATGAGCTTGCATCTCTTACTAGTGACGTAGGGTTGGGAAAGGATGGGAATGCCCTTACTCACCTATACCTTGTCCATGGTGATAAACCCACGCTTCTTACTAGTAGCATGGGGCAAGGTGTAGGGGGTCCTCTTGACAAATAAACGTTGAAGGTCATAAGCAAACAATTCAAATAAACCTTTGAAATCTTGAGTCAAAAACAAATGAATCAGATGTCCAAAATTCCAAGAGAGCTCAAAACCCCAAAAACCAGATTTTGTCTACCATGTGGCCATCTACGGATCTAAGTCTAGATAAACCACAAAGCAAGTAGCATTCTAAAACTATGGAGTCACTTGAGTAGAGTAGGTTTGTAGCATCCTAATTTGGTTCCACCAAATCTTTGTCTATCTCTCATCACTATCATTCAACAAATTTCATAGCTTGTGCCCTTTCTAGCTCTCGGTGATGAGCCCTCGCATCTTACTAGTTGCGTGGAGTTAGGAATGGGGCAAGTTCATCTGCTCATCATACCGGTTTATCATCTCATTTTGTCAAAACAAATATGAAGTACCAAACAATTGCTTATAGAAACTAAAGTTCAAAATCACATTATGTCTACATTATCATATATCAACATCACGAAATACAAAAAGAAAGAAAGCACTTGTATCATTTGTTCTCCACTGCATACATTCTGAAAAGCATATAAAAACAACATTATAGTTTACATGTGGAAATGAATCATAAAAACATAGATACCAAGAGTCTGATCCAAAAATAATATATATATATATATATATATCAACGTTTCCTGTACAATGCCATCATGCGCTAAGCATGGTCAAAATGCTCAAAGAGCCAGGAAATACAAAATACATCATACAAATAATCTAAGAGAGCCAAGTGGCTTCTCAACCCCTATGAGATCCCTCGAAGGTGTACGCCCATGTCTAGGGCTCCGGCTACGCTGCGGCTGCTCTGAGTGCACGGAGGGCTCACGATCCCGGAGCAGGCTGCGGCCCTCGCCATGAGTGACTCCTCATCAGGCACTCTGTTGTCATCTATATCCTGCCAACTCGGTATGGAGGGTAGACACCATCCTGGCCACATGCCAGATAGGGGAAAAAATTTCGGTATGCCTACCGGCTGCTTGAGGGCTCCCCTGCATCCACGGATAGCTCCACACGGTCTTCTCCATGGGGATCATCAGGGTATCGGTGCATACCCGGTGAATCAGGTCTCGCCACTCGTCAGCAGTCTCTGCAAGCAAAGGAGAAAACAAATTAGAAATACTCAAAAGATAAAAACAAGAGTAAACAAAAGGAGAGATAGCAACTAAGACAATCATAGCTAAAAACAAACATTAAAAGGAAGGATGATAACTCACTCGGATCTCGGGCCTCCAAGATGGATCTCTAGGGTCGGCACACCCCACGAGATGCTTGCCAGCCGCCGTGTGTGCTCCTCCTCCTGCCTGGGGGGCCACATAACATCCTACTACGGACTCATCCTCTCTCCCAAGCCCTGAGAAAGTGGCTCCTCTGAAGCTAGGGTCACCCTCTCCACACTCTGCTCCACCCTCTCCACCTGTAAGATATCCTGAGTGTCATGCCACTCAGGATCATTGTCCTCCTCTCCACTGACTCACTGACCTCAGCCTGGTCTCCTCCTCCATCTCTCCCCCTGTGAACTCCTCGGACTCAGAGTCTATATCAATGGGGTCATCTGCTGCTGTGGGCGGGACCGGCGGCAATCTAAAGTAAGGGTGCCTGAGGAGCACCGGCTCTCCCTCGAGCGTACTACCCTCCTAGCTGCAATGGGGACACCAGGAGTAACAACTATCCAACCCCGCCTCTAGGACCTCCTCTAGCCTCCCGGACCGATCTATATACTGGCACCACTGGGGAAGCATACCCACGTAAGGAAGGCCAAACTGCTGAGGCACTCGACCAAAAGGATGTATCTCCACCTTCCCCATCCTATCCACAAGCTGCCCTGTGGTGGAGCAAGAGATCAAAGTAAGAGCCTCCTCGCCCCATAACCCTACCATGGCCTGATAGGGTGTGGCCTCCATGTCATCAGTGGTCAAGGAGGTGACTGGCTGGTGGGGTGCTCTGAGCACCGACATATCTGTCCATTTGGCTGCCCTCACGGCTCGGATCTGCCACCTCTACACCTCTCCCATAGGGGATGAAACACTCATAGACCCAGCTCATAACTAGGGTCGGATGGCTCAAGGACTACCCCTATAAATGAACCACCCGGTACAGATCATGATAAGTGGTCCCAAGAATGTCGGCTCCCCAGGCGTAAATCCGGCCATGTCCCTCAATCTGTGTAATGATGGGGGACCAGCAATAAAGTAAAGTGTCTCCTCCCTTGTCCCTGATCAATCTCGAGGCAAGGATCCCCATAATGGCCTAGCGAATCAAGGGGATAGGTAGGCTAGGAATAGATCGGACCCTCACCCCCTTCTTGAACCAGTGGAGATAACTGCATCTCCCATATATGAAGCCCACTGTGCTATCTGAGCCCGTGAACCTGTTGTCTCTCAAGTGTGAGTCATCTCCCGATGATCGGGACCCCCAAGATGTGGTAAACATCCTCCAAAGTAATGGTCCACTCACCTCTGACTCTTGGAAATCGGAAAGTGTTCCGATCAGCATCCCAATATGAAAACAAGTCACAAAGTATGTGACTAGAAGGTGCAACATGCGGGACCCGTGATATGCGCAATATATAGCCCTCGAAGAGTGTCCTTCTCATCCTGAGAAAGGGCATCCAATACTTTGCTGGAAGCCAATCACACTCTCTCTCTCTCGGCTCCATCGGATATACTCCTCCTTCACTGCATACATACACCCAAAAACACACAAAACGGAGTAAGTTAGTATTCAAATGACATTAGAAAAATCATGAAAACATATAAGAATGCTAGAAATGCAAAAATGAATTCAAATAAGTGTTGTTTATGCATTCTGTGAAGGACCACCACCCTGAGCAGGGTGGCGGTTCCATAATCACCGCCTTAAAGGTGGCGTCTTGTAACCACCACCCTGATCAGGGGGCGGTTGTGTAACCACCACCCTGCTCAGGGCGGCGGTCATGTCCCAAATTTCCACGGGTCACGTGCCCTAAAAATGCCTAAAAACAAAATAAAGACTATTTTGACCAAAACAAAGCCTACCCATTAGGCGCCCCCTAAGTGACCCTATTAAAACTGACATTTTCAAAAATAATCCCCCATGACAAAGATTTCACCATTTTAACATTTTGGGGATAAAAATGGTAAATCGAAAAACTAACCTGTGATCTCGCGGGTCGGTGTTCCACTCGTGGAGGCATGATCACAATCTCATCCCGAACGTTTTTGACTATACTCACGTCAAAAACCATCACCGTGGGTCCCAGAGCTCAAAATCAATCAAATCGACACACGCAAATGAATAGGAAAATGGGCCCACTTTTACATATATAACATCTTGACTTGTTTTGAATGCCCCTTTTCGCTAGGTTTGGAGCACCGAACGGAGGTAAGTTCTTATCCCCACACAAATGGTACGTCCTCATTTCATATTATTTTAGTATTTATTTTCCGATCTATTTTGTCTATCTACACTTGATTCCTCTTTTCATTTTGCAGGTAGCGGGAATCTCGGAGGGCATCATTTCGACACACGGGCATATCAGGTATAATTTCTTACTTCCCATTTCGGGACCACCATACTCGGACCCACCATTTTACGCCTCTTCATGGCTAAAACACTTCTCCGAGGGGGCAATATGTACGTACCCAAAATTGTAGGGTGTTGCACCACCGGAACAACATTACACATGCCCCAATGATGATACAGGTCTCCTCGCAAGGTGTTCGGGATCCGAAAAATCTCTCCAAGTATGCGTTAACATCCCACATGCCCCGCTTAGCCCCTGCGTGCTTTGCTTTTCTCTTCCCCCTCTTTTCCTTTGCTTTTGGTCTTGATGATGAAAACCACCACCTGCCTAGGGCGGCGGTCTCGTGACCACCGCCCAGGGGGGCGGTCTGTCTGTAACCACCACCTGCTCGGGGGTGGTCCTTCACGCATTTTCCAGAATGTTCTTTTTAACGCGACTCATGTAAAATTTCAACGTTTACCATCTTTTTCACCGCCTTTGCTTGTATTTATGATTCTGGTTCCCTGGAATAGTGTTTTTGCATTGTTTATGGTTTAAGAGATCAAATTGGTTTTCACCTTTGGGTAAATGGGATTCTATAAATAGTTGGCTTGTGCTCAAGCAAATGGCCCCTCAAATTTGCCTCTCAATTTCTCATTTCAATAGCTTAGCCTTTCAATTTTGCTTAGGATTCATAGTTTCATTTGTTGTATGCATGGTTAGTGTTGTTTAGCTGTTAGGAAGCCACATAATCTTCTTGTGCTAGTGTAGTTACTATTTCATGCAATTCATTGGAATAGGATAGTTTGATTTTTAGTAGGAAGCCATTAAAGTTGCAGGTCTTGTTCATCAAGCAGGATAGTTTCAGGTTCTGGATGTTTTATGTTGTATGACTCACAATAAATCCCACTAGGAATTACATAAGCCAAGCTCTGTTCTCTTGCGCTATCCCTCTCCTACTCACATTGTATTCAGTCTGCATCCTAAGCTGCCATTATTTTGATACCAACTTCTGTTGATGCTAACATCACACACTTTTCTAGATTCACGTGAGCACGAAAGAATGAGGAGATCATACTTGAGGGGACAAAGCCACACACAACCAGGATTCGCCACTGTTCTACAAAATCCAGGTTCAAGCTTTCAAAGTTCTAGTTAAAACATATCAAATAGAGTAGTTAATCATTTCATTTCAGTTAATCTCACTTTCGATATTGCGGGAAGTTGTGGGGATTGATAGTTTATGAGAAACTATGATTCACTCCTCACTTCTGAGGTAGGATCGAGAGTCTTTCAAATAGATTAGATCAGTTATCTGGTTATTTAGAATAGATTTACAACTGCACAGGCAAGTAGCTATACTCGGCTGCTTTGTTTGTTTTAATTTCATTATTAGTTTAGTTGTTAATTTCTAGATATTTTAAATAATTGCTCTTTTAAATTCTATTCAATAGTTCATCAAAAATACAAAAATAGAGAAGTTATATATGCCGTAGATATACTTTACATAGTTAATTTTACTCTGCTATAGTTAGATTTACATTGTTTCTTTTGCATGACAATCACGGGACCTAGAGAGCCCAGAGAATATGTATTCGAGCCAATCGTGCCTCAACCCAATCTTGTTACAGCAATAGCTAATATAGATCAGAATCTTAGAATCCAAGTCTTCGAACAACAACAGACTTACAACAGATCAGCTCACAGTTAAGAGGGTTAAACATAGAAGATGACCAAGCACACACATTCTAGTCAAACCAGCCAAACTACAGATTACCCTAGATAAAAATCCACATGACTGTAGAAGGGCTTGAAAGAGAGAAAACATTCGATTGTGACCCTTTGGTCCCACAGCCAGACGTAGAGACATTCTCACTGATATAGACACTAGCTTAAGAATTCAGGTTGCCAGAAACACCTGTAAGGTACTCTGAGAAGATTACACAACTTGTAGTTCTAAACATAGAGGCCGAAAAGGCATACGACTATTGGATACTAGGGATTAGGGACTGATTCCACACATGACCATAGCAGGTCCACAACAACCACGAATCTACGGTTGTGATCCACAAATCCCACAACCCAACGAGTCCACAGGTCAATCGACGTTGACGTTGGCTTACACACATTAGTATTCAGATCCACTCCACTTCCACCTATCATCATCACACAGTTATCCTTGTTGGATATAGCAGCTAACAAAGCTAAGGATTTCTGGACTAGACCAGAGAATCACCCGTAGAGTCCACTATATCCATCATCCATCCTATGACCCTATCTGGAGATATACACGAAACAATCCCAGGTCATTTTCCCCGTATCCCACAACCTATAGACCGGATTATGCCAGAGCTCGATATTGATTGGAGCCTTCGAGCAGTCATCCTCGCCGACCGATCTATCACACCAATTCAGGTTAGGAGGGCCTTCTTTGCCTTAGATTCACAGATTCCATTAGTGCGTGTCGAAGACATAAGATTGCCCTAACTTAACACCTACGTGCACCCCTTCACTGAAAAACTTGTAAAACTCACGATTTTCAAATTTTTCAAGAGCAAACACATTAGTGGTTAGTCAAAGAAGCCTATTTCTATATCAAATCCACAAAATACATGCAAATGAAGGTCATCTATTTAGTGTTAGAAATAAAAATGATGAAATAACAAATGATTTGATCTAAAAACTTAAAAATGAACTTTGAAGAACTCAAAAGACCTCCATTAATGGAGGATGGACAAAAGTTTCCCACCGGGCATGCTAAATGTGTTCATTGAAAAGTTACAAAAGCCATGGATTTGGGGTAAGAATATCTAAAGAAACCCCAAAGGATTTTAGCAAACTAATCAATGGACCATCTGATAAGAAATGAGCAAGGTTTTCTTCTTTGTATACATTAATTTGAAGTAAACAAGCAAACTAAGAAATGAAACTAACCTCTATTCTTTGAAAGCTTGAAATAATGAACCTAAGAGGATCTAAGCATTTAGTTATGTGTTTAAGAGAAAGAGATCTCCCCATTAATGGCTTCAAGGCCAATGGATCTTCCCTTTTACTCCATATTAGTGCTATAAAATACAAAAGCAAATGCTACTAGCTTAATGGAAGAAAATGAAATGCAATCTAAAGCCTAAACAAAATACTATAATCTGTGCTAGGAAGAAGAGAGAATTCTTGGGAAATGAGGGAGGGGGTATAGCCCTATTTATAGTTTTCTATTTGGGAAAATGTAGTCATTTTTACCCCTATCACAAAAGAAAGGAACCCCATGCGCATCGGCCTATCACCCAATGGATGTTGGGCGCTCACCTGAGGCATGCGTGGGTTCCGAGTCTCTCTTTTATGTGAGTTTAGTGGGAAACATCATCTATGATTTGTGTTTAAGATATTTCAAAAGGATTTAAGACATACAAGAACCATAGAGCTCAGAACGGCCTCTAGATCCTTGCAGTTATTCCAGAGAGAGAGTACTTAACAGATTATATAACTTGTACCATAACAAAAAGAAGTATATAAGAATCCATACTTAGCATAAAATGAAAGAGAACCTATGAAAAAGATGTATGCATCAGAATCATTGATATTCATATATATATATATATATATATTGGTAACCTCATTACATCCATGGAGCCATTTACAGAATGTCACAGAGAAGCAGACCACAGTCATGCATTACAACTGGACTAATGTAACTATGCTACCAAAAAGAAAAATTACAATCCCCATGCCCAATACATCCTTTCCCAAATGTAATTACCCACTAATAGAGTTCTTGCAGTATTTCTATGAGAGCTCCACCCACTCTCTAAGTCTCTTCTCCTCCCTTGTTTATTCTGCAGCAGGTACTTGTACTTATAGCCTTTCTAGACTACCAAATCATCCTCCAGCACCCTCAAATCTGATGCCAAGTGTTTGAATGTGGTCCTCCATGTGAGCATGCTCTCCATGCATGAGATTTCCACTTTATACCATGATGTTCTTCTAGAAGCTACTACCCTAGGCATGCTCCTTTCTAGGCCAACCTGTCACTAGTCAGGCACCTTATCCACACACAGTCAGGTCATGCTTTTCACGTGTTCTGCCTTGAATGCCCAATTTGACTAATTCCCGAACCCTTGGTTCTGTCCACTCACGCCATGCGTGCCACAAGTTTCCTTAAACCCTTTTCTTAAACCCTGCCTTGTGCACTTTGTCCTTGCGCACCTACGTGCCTTCTATACTTAGTCAATATTCTAGGGGCCTAATAAAAAATGGGAGGTTTGGGTGCATGTGGGACAAATGCTAAAGTCCAAAAAGCACTTTTAGCAAGTCAAAGTGTGTTTTGACTATGTTTAGGGTAATTAACCTAGGTTAGACTAATTAATCCCATTTAGAGAGTAATTAGGGTTTTGGAAGGGTTTCTGAAAGTCTTAATCAATCCAATGAAGTGGATTGATATTCTAGGAGCTAAAAGAAGCAAACTAGAAGGGAATAAGAAGCTAATGTAGTCAGAACAAGGCTATGACAGCCTATTTAAGTGGTTTATAAGAGGAAATACGACCAAAAAGATGTCATGAGAAGGGAGTTAGATAGGTCTAACTAGCGGTGTGCCATCAATTTGCAAAGGGAAGAATAGGGGTGCAATATTAGGAATAATAGTGCATTGATCAAACTACAGTGTCTACAGTCATCTCAACTATAGGGAAGAAATGATGTGAAATTATATCCATGAAACCTTAATAAGGAAAAAATCTAAGACACTCATTTACTCACTCAACACTCACATTTATTTTAAAGGGATCCCTTGCTCAATCACTATTAAGGAAAGTAAAAATCACATACATTTCTCTAATGAAAAATCAAACAATAGAAATAGCCCTAGATCGGTGTAAATCAATCCAAACAATGTGCAAGAGTCATGTTTGCCAAATAAGGAGCCTATTAAGCTAATTAAAGTATAAGAAAGCTATGTCAATACAAAAAAATTGGAAATTCCACAAGTTTTCAAATCTAGTTGCATTCATGATGTTGCATCTATATGTGAATAGTTATGTGTGGTCTAAGGCCACTTCATAGTATTACAAATGTACATGGTGTACGAATTTCACTTTATCCCACTAGCATGATTTACAATAAGGAAGAACCCTATGATAGTTAATTAATTTTGGATAAACAACTACATCTAATTGTTTTATGATTATTAAGAAAACCAAATGAAAATATGTCATTTTAAATTTTTGTGGAAACCATCAACGTAAGTTAGGCAATCGATTCTCAAAAATAATTTACACAATATGATTCAAAGATAATTCATTAGATACTACATGCTCCAAATGCATTTCTTAATTTTTATTGAATTTTAACTATTCTCTTGTTCAATAGGTGCATTATTTTTCTCTTCTTTATTGATGTGCTAGTCACTCAATATTTATATTAATTATAGACTTCAAATTTTTATTTGAAATACTTCATATCATCTAACTATTCTTTAAACTCTATTTTTAAATTAAGAAAACATAACTTAGGTTGGTATTATAAATTATTCCTAACACTAAATCAAATTATATGATTTATTATGTTTAATTTATATATTAATTCCACTAAATGTTAATATTGGTCCATTAGGATCCAAAAGATATAAAATATAATATAAATTAGAAGAAAAATGAGTATAATAACAACCCATTTAAAAGAGAAACAAAATAACACCGAAAATTAAAATATTCAAATTGATCAAACAAATTTCTTGTAGAATGATATATTGTATCAATTACATGAATATTTTTTACATTTAAATTAAATACAAACCAATTACATAAGACTTATAACATGTTCATACCTCTACCGATGAAAATCACCTTTCAAACCACCCAAAAAGATAAGTACCTACCAAGTTCTAGGTGGCATGATCGAGACCCGCTCCTTAAGGTCAACACTTTGCAAGAAGAGAATAAATTAATTTGGCCTAGTTTATTCCATGGATTTGGGGTGTGCTACCATACATCCCCACTTTTTGTGAATAATCTTGTATCATTTTACTTGTTAATATAATATAAGATCTATTTCATCAAAAAAGACAAGTACATTATTGTTTATCTATTTATATATATTTGGCACATGTTCAATTGATCTATCTTTCAATGTTTTATATGTATAGTCAAATTTAAATGTTTATGTCCATTTAATAATTTCAATAAACATCTTGTTCTAACTTAGCCAATATTTAAAATAAATAAGTCCTAAGTCCTAATTTTCTAGTAAATCACTTATGTATTTTCTAGTAAATATGTTATTTTCCCCCATCAAACCATCAACATATATAGATACTATATTGTATAAAATCTTTGACACATTCCTCTTAATTTGCTATTTGATTAATCCCATATTGTAATATTTTTGAGTCAAAGATAATATATTACATAATACACCCTCCAAATATGTTTCTTAATTATTTTACTAATTTTAATTTTATTCTTACCCAATGAGTATATTGAGTTTGTTCTTCATTATTTTTGTGCTAATCATTCAATATGTATATTATTTGGAGACTTCAATATTTTTATTCTAGATACTTTGTATCATTTTATTAATATTTGGAAGATTATTTTTAAATTACAAACACATAACAAAATGTAGTATCATAAACTATTATTAACTTTAAATTAAATAATTTCATTTATTTAATTTAATTTATATATTAGTATCTATTCAAGGTTACAATTTGTCCATTAGACTCTAAAAGATACAAGATATATTTGTAAAGATCATGAAAACAAAAGTGTAATAACACATTTAAAAATACAAAAGAACAACAAAATAACATAAAATAAATAATCCATGTCAATTTCTTCTATAATAATATGTATTCAATTACATGAATATTTTACAACATTAATGGTCTCCTAATTTTTTAATTGTGAAAATATTTTAATTATTATTTTAATAATATTTCTAAAAGTTTAATTCATTCATTTCCTTAATATTACTAGCTTGTAATACATTCAACTCTTTTAGATAAGACGTGACCTTAAAATTACTAGCTTGTTTAATATTTCCCAATATATTTTTAAATCTTACAAAATAATTGAAAGTTACAAAATTTGATAGCAATGATAACTTTTAACACCCTTGGAATCAAGTGAATATTTTAGACTTAAAGTCTGAGTCCACATTCCAATCAAACCTATATTAGTCTATTTTTATCCCCTTTTAAATGTTATCCATCCACTATTTCAATTTTTTATTAATTAAAATTCATCGGGATCACCAATGTCCACTAAAGGATGCTAAATTATTACGAAAGGGCAAATTTTATTTATTTATTGAGAATGGTTTGAAATCTAAGCACAATCATGAAACAATTATAATAATGTTATGTTAAAAAAGAGACCTCAAGTGCATCTTTCCACATATGGCATTTAATTAAACTACTATAGTATTGTGTTGTTAAAAATGACACGTGGCGGGAAGCTTTCTACATATATTGCTCCTATATAAGCAGCATACCTCATAATCATAAGAGGTCACTTATAGGGATACCTATCTTCCAAAAAATACTAACATAAATCCATAAACATGGAGTTATTTTAATAGACCACTACTTAATTAAGAAAAGTCAAGTGCGATCCAATATAAGGAGTTTGAAGAAGGTAAAATAACACATAATTAGGAAAGAAATAATCACTTTGTTTGTGAGTAATAAATGATGAGAGGGGTTATTAATTTGTCACATATTCTTATATGGGAAGATGAATAGTAAAATCTCAACACAAATGAAGATCTCTTCTTAGAGCTATTAGCGTACACCTCCGAAAATTGTAACTGTTTAGTAGTTTAAAAAAATTAGAGGAAAATTTTGTTATGATGATGTAGATCTTCATGTTATCAAAGATTTTTGCAAGTTGCTTAAAAATAAACTATAGGAAAATTTTGTTATGATGATTTAGCTCTTCACGTTATAAAAGTTTTTAGCCTAGTTCATTATGAATATGACCTCCTTTAAAAGTTTAACAATAAATAAGTATTTTACAAGAATATCAATAAAAATTGGGGATGTATTTAGGAGGTAATGTTATCTAATAGGAATGTTTTAAGTAGTAATGTTATCACTTCATTATTATCATGCATCCTAATGTCGCTTGAAATGTTTTAAAGGAGCACATCAAAATAATTCATAATTCAATATGCAATATAATGTTATATAAATATGGCAAACCCATATTACTTTTAATGCTATATTGAATATTTGATGAAATTCAATATTAATTGTTGTTGTTGTTTAGATGTCCTTACATGCTTAGAATGTTCTCTCTAAATGCTTCTAATAATTACTTTTAGTATGCGGATGATTTTTATCATTCAATTGTGCATTGTCCTAAATGAAGTAATGCACTAAGTGTGTGTGTGTGTGTGTGTGTGTGTGTGTGTGTGTGTGTGTGTGTGTGTAATCCTTGAATAAAAAGTAGGACGTAATGGAATCCAAAATGACAAATAATTGGATAAAATTAGAAAAGAAAAGACAACAATGATGCATCTAAATATAAAACGACGAAAAAAATCCAAAAAAAAATACAAAAACAGTTTGAGAGGAATAATTTTGTATATAACTATAGTTCTTGGGGACTTAAAGCTAAATATAAAATATATGGTTCTATAGAACACACCATGAACATTTAGAAAACACCATGAACATTAAGAAAACATGTGAAAAAGGGAGAATGTGAAAAGGAGATGAGTGATAGGAATTTATAGAAAAGGATGAAATGCACGTGATAGAGAATTCTATTGAAAAGTAAATGCACCAATAAGAGAATAATAATAAGTTAACATAATACCCCAATTTGATGTGTACTTGTGCATATACATATCAATGTAAAATTAAATTTGATACAAAGAAACATATAATTTCACGTCTGGATAGTTTGAAATCCTATAAGAATACTTTTTGTTTTGTACTTTCCTAGGCTCAACCTAGTTTGTTCTTCTAGGCTTAGCCTAGTTTGTTCATGGTTTTGGGGTGTGCTCTCATACCGCCCACTTTTTTTTGAAAGCTATCTTGTATCTTATTGCATTAATATAATATAAGATCTTTTTCATAAAAAAATCCTATAAGAATATGAAAAGACGATGTTAGAATAATAGTTACATTGAAAAGATATTTCAGAGAGGCATACTCCTAGATTCCATAAAAAGGGATATAAGGAAACTATAACTCACATCCACACTTGTATGTCATGGGATATACATGCCAATGTTCTTGAAAACATGAAAAAACATGTCTATATAGATAAACATTTACATAATCAATAACCTAGTGGAATATAGAAAGAAAATAATGAAAGAGTACACCAAGTTTTGTTAAGAATTATGACAATGTATTTGAAGAGAATTAATCCGATAAACTAATAAACAAGAAGCTATACTGAACAGAATATTCAAGATAATCAAAGAAAACAAATGACAAAACACAAGATTTAACCTAGGAAACCCTTTCGGGAAAAAACCCAATGACAATAACTTATCTCTCTTATTGCATTAACTTAATCATTTACAATAGAATAATGTACTTCCATGTTCTTCTTTACCCTACTTGCATCTTGACTATTTGTAAGAAAAACAAGAGTGAAGAAACCATCGAAGTAGTTTTAATACAATGAGTACCAAAACCATGGCCTAATAAACACCCATAATAATTCCCCATAATTCATGGATTATGACACCACCCATATATATGTATAGATAAAAATAACATATCTATACTCCCGAAAAAATAGGGATTCTGAAATTTAAAAATATGGATAAAAATAACATATTATAACGCTTGTGGAAGAGGTGTACAATACTCCTGGGTATATAACATACAAAATATACAATATATTCTAACAATATTTGTTGAATTTTCAAACCCCAAACCTATAATAGTTTTTCTATATATTTTTGTTGTATATTTTTAGAAATAAATTATTAAACATGAGTAAATATAAGTTAACATAAAAAGACTAGGATTATGAGATATCCTTAATAAATATTGTCATAGGAACTAGTGTTATATGTTTAGTATTCCTACATGTTTGGTTTTAAAATGGTACTTTAAAAAACCACAGTCAAGGGACAAAAGTCCCTCCTCTTTATGGGAGAGGTTCCCTTATTGAAAGAAAACAACAAAGCTTATATACAAATGTACAACTTTCATCTTAAGGTTGGACCTCTGACATCTTGAAATGCTTTTATACCAAAATAGATTATCAATACAAATGAATGGAAGAACTGAAGAAAGGAAAGAGCAGAATATAACAATACTTTTAGGAAATATAGATAATAGAGTATAACCCTATACATACTAAGCAAGAGTGATACAAAATAGAATCATTCACATTCATAGCATAAGATATCATTCCATAGACACAAAGTTCTAGAAATCATATCAATAAGAACACAAAGTTTCTTATCACAGAAGATAAATGATCCACAAATTTCAGGTAAGCAAGAAGGGACAATGGAGGAAGATAGAGAAAGGGGAAAATCCTTCTATATTGATTTACTTTCGATTATAATTACACTTCAAAAGTATCAGAGTCCAACCCCTAGAAAAATGCCCCTTTACAATATATAGGAAGAATTAGAGAAGGAGATAGAAAAATCTAAATTCTTGCTCCAACCACCCAAGAAATGCATTGAATTTGCTTGCAAAAATTATGGGTTTATGAAAAAACCCATGCCTCCACGTACTTTTCTTTGTTAGGAAAGAAAGGAAGCCCATTCTTCATCATGGCGATAGGTGAGAGACTTGACAGCCTCGAAAATGGCAGACCGGATCATTAATGGTGGCGGGTGAGTAGCAGGCACCAAGAGCTCTCTGAAAAGTCCTTTCCCACTCAATTTTGAGCTCCTGGTTGAAAGACATGGTTGTCTGAATGTGTGGGTTCGGGTCTTAACACGGACTCGCAATATGTGAAAGGGTCTGTCCATACAAGGGCCACGTGGTGACCTCGCGCGTCTTAATATTTTGCCCCCTCTTTTACTCCTAAATTTGTACCAAACTAACACATGGCATCGTCTCAGAGCATGCTCCCTTTTATTTATACGCTGCCTAAGTCCCTCCTGTGGCAGAGACGCTATGCTGACTCGAGATATGTGGAGGGTGGCACATGTTTGGAACTACCCCCGAACTTTGCTTTTGAAAGAGCACCGATTAGACATGTGGAGGCTTCCGCAGACTCTAGAATTTTCAACGACCGGCTCTTGTTCTCTCTTGACTCACCACGCGACGAGCCCGTGCTTGTTTGGGGACCGCCTCTGATTTTAACCTTGAAGATGTGTCGAGTTGATGTGGAAGCTTCCTTCGGCCTGTCCCGAGCTTGGAATTTTCAACGACCGGTGTCCCCTTTTCACTTGGGACACGTGGAGGGTTGGTGCTAGTTCAGGGTCTCTCTTTGGGCCATGCCTTTGAAGTTACGCCGATGAGGCACGTGGAGAGTCTGCGCTCACTTAGGATCCTACTTTGAACTTGGCCTTTAGAGGTGCGCCATTGGGACGCGTGGAGGCTTCCTCCAGCTCTTTATACTTAGTCGATTCAACTATTGGCTTTGTCTTTTCAGACTCTAACCATGGAGGGCATGCACACGTTTGGGGTCTCCGTGTTTGTGCACCATACCAAAAGTGTGTCGAAGAGACACGTGGCACCTTCCGCGGTCCTTCTATACTTAGCCGATTCAGGCCTCAATCGAACATTGCATTTCTCTATTTTTCTCTTGTTGAGCTCTACTCGCTTTTGGACTTGGTTTTTGGGGTCAACTATGAGTCCACGCAAATGGGCCGAACTTTCCGTTCTTCCTGTGAAATATCGTGTTCGACCAATTTTTCCTCGGGGAAAATTGGGATAACACTTCTCTAACGCCTCGGTTGTTTCCATGCCTGGAGGTAAAAACCAGATGCATCATATCACAGTCGTTCATCTTGCTTTCACAAAATTTGAATTTGAGCTATCCACGTGGGAGAGATTTAGCTGAAGCGGGTCTAGGGAAAACTTTTATATTTTGTGCCTTTTAGAGAAATGACACTTCGAACATTTTGGCCCACCCATCTGCTTTTGATACGGGCTCTCCACGTGGCTTCTCCTGGGCGTCGGCATGGTCAGGTCACTTTATAACTTTTATGCCTTTTTGCAACAAAACCAAAATTCCAAAAGTGACCCGACGATCCACCTCCCTGCTTTGAATTTTGATGCGGGCTTGATATTTGACTTTTTCCCATCCCGGTGGAGTCATGACTCATTTTACAACTTTAATCCCTTTTGGAAATAAAACCAAATTTCCAAAAGTGCTTCGATGACCCGCCTCCCGCTTTGACTTTTGAAAATAGCCACATGTCCCTTTGTGGGGCCAAAGTAAGAATTTTTCTCTGCCACTTCATAATTTTGAAAATCTAATCAAGATCCAACGGAGACACGAGGGTAATTCAACCTTTTTGCAAATGTAACAAAAGTCACAAGTTCACAAAAAGACCCACCACACTGCATCCAATTAGAGGTGACCATGTATCCCTGAAACACTAGAAAATAATTTGATGGAAGAAGACAAAAAAATGCAAAGAAAAAACACCACCATTCACACTCGAATCAAAAAAAATTTATAAAGAAAGGTAAATGCGAGGAATACAAGGCTCGACGTGGTCCACAACCATAGAAAAAGATTGATAAATTCCACGCATCCATGAAAGGAGATAGAAAAAATGTTCCAAAACACACAGATCGAAGAATTTTAAATTACGTATAACTAAATTTAGTATCATAAATTATTATTAATTTTAAATTAAATAATTTCATTTATATATTAATATCTTCTCAACGTTATGATTTTTGTAAAGATCATGAAAATGAAAGTGTAATAACACATCTAAAAAATACAAAAGAGAAACAAAGTAACATAAAATAAATAATCCATGCCAATTTCTTCTATAATGATATGTATTCAATTACATGAATATTTTAATTCATATTTTAATGGTCTCCTAATTTTTTAATTGTGAAAATATTTTAATTGTTGTTTTAATAATATTTTGTAAAGTTTAATTCATTTATTTCCTGCATTCAACTCTTATTAGACGAGACCTTAATATTATGAGCTTGTAAATTTAATATCTTCCCAATATAAAGAAATAGTTTTAAAATCTTCCTAAATAATTGAAAGTTACAAAAATTGATAGTTAATCTAACTTTCTAACATTCTTGGAATCAAGTGAATCTAGTGTCTACATTCCAATCAACCTATATTAGTCTATTTTTTCCCTCTTTTAAATGTTATCCATCCACTATTTCAATTTTTTATGAATTAAAATTCGTCAGGATCACCAATGTCCACTAAAGGATGCTAAATTGTCATGAAAGGGCAAAATTTATTTTATATTGAGGATGGTTTGAAATCCAAGCACAATCATGAAACAATTATAATAATGTTATGTTAAAAAAGAGACCTCAAGTGCATCTTTCCACATATGGCATTTAATTAAACTACCATAGTATTGTGTTGTTAAAAACGACACGTGGCGGGAAGCTTTCTACATATATTGCTCCTATATAAGCTATACCTCATAAGCTATGCCTATCTTCCAAAAATACTAACATAAATGCATAAAATGGAGTTATTTTAATAGATAACTATTTATTAAGAAAAGTCAAGTGCGATCTGATAAAGGAGTTTGAAGAAGGTAAAATAACACAATAATTACGAAAGAAATATTCACTTTCTTTGTGAGTAAAAATGATGAGAGGGGTTCTAGATTTGTCACATATTTTTATACGGGAAGATGAATGGGAAGAGACAAGTCAACACAAATGAAGATCTCTTCTTAGAGTTATAAGTGTACACCTCCCAAAATTGTGAAGTGTATAGTAGTTTAATAAATATTAGAGGAAAAAATTGTTATGACAATTTAGCTCTTCATGTTATCAAAGATTTTTACAAGTTGCTTTAAAAAAATTAGAGGAAAATTTTGTTTGATGATTTTGCTATTTCGATTATCAAAGTTTTAAGCCTAGCTCTTTATGAATATGATCTCTTTTAAAAGTCTAATAATAAATAAGTGTGTTACAAGAATATCAATAAAAATTAGGGATGTATTTAGGAGGTAATGTTATCCAATGGAACGCTTTAAGTAGTAATGTTATTCCTCCATTATTATCATGCACCCTAATGTCGTTCGAAAATGTAATAAATAAGCGTACTCAATAATAATGCATAGTTCAATATGCAATATAATATGTAAATATGCGAACCCATATTACCTTCATGTTGTATTGAATAATGAAATATATTTATGGCTATTGTTGTTTAGATGTCCTTACACGCTGGAATGTTCTCTCTAAATCCCATAATTACTTTTAGTATTGATTTTTTATCATTCAATGTTGTAAATGAAGTAATGAATATATATTATATATATATTATATATATATATATATACAATATTTATGGCTATTCTTGTTTAGATGTCCTTACACGCTAGAATGTTCTCTCTAAATCCTTGCACTAATTACTTTTAGTATGGGGATGATTTTTATCATTCCAATTGTGCATTGTCCTAAATGAAGTAATGCAATATATATATATCCTATATAATAAATATATATATATATATATATATATATATATATATATATATATATATATATATATCCTAATGAAATGTAAAATGGAATGTAAAATGACAAATAATTGGATAAAATTAGAAATGAAAAGACAACAATGATACATCTAAATATAAAACAAAGAAAAATATATTAAAAAAATACTATAATAGTTGAGAGGAATAAATTTGTATATAACTATAGTTCTTGGGGACTTAAAACTATAAATATATGATTCTAGAGAAAGCACAATGAACATTAAGAAAACATGTGAAAAAGGGAGAATAAGGAAAGGATAAATAGAAAAGAAGAGAAACGTGATAGGATTTTATTGAAAATTATGTAAATGTACTAATAAGAGAATAATCTAGATAAATAACCAACAAATAAAGAATAGCCTAAACTATAATACCCCAATTTGATGTGTATATACACTAAAATTAAAGTTGATACAAAGGAACATATAATTTCACTTATGAATAGTTTGAAATCCTATAAGAATATGAAAAGACAATGGTGGAATAATAGTTATATTGAAAAGATATTTCGAGAGAGGCATACTCCATAAAAAAGGATATGAGGATACTATAACTCACATCCACACTTGTATGCCGTGGAATACATGCAAAAAACATGAAAAAACATGTGTATATAGAAAAACATTTTTTTACATAATCAATAACCTAGTGGAATATAGATTGAAAATAATGAAAGAGTACACCCACTTTTGTTGGCAATTATGACAATATATTTGTTGAATTTTCAGACCCCAAACCTATAATAGTTTTTCTATATATTTTTGTTGTATATTTTTAGAATAAAATCATTAAACATGAGTAAATCTAAGTTAACATAAAGAGAGTAGGATTATGAGATATCCTTAATATATAATGTCATATGAACAAGTGCTATATGTTTAGTATTCCTATGATAATACAATTGAACCTCCCTAATATATAAGAGTAAAATATTTACAATAATATCATGTTTTTATAATATATTTATAAAATAAAGGGAATATATGCCAAAGTTTTGAAAAATGTGATGAACATGTGAATGATATATCTCAAAATAAAAATATTACATCTATCATATATAAGATAGGAAATAAAAATTAATTATGTTTAACACAATAAGATATTTTCTTGGAAGCATGTATAAATTTTCCCATGTATGTCAATGGTACTATTTATATAAGCATGTAAATGTAATATCTCCATTGTGAGAATAATATATAATAAAAAAATTTCATAAAATAGTATAACCTTTATGGATGACGTGTAAACAATGAGACCGCAAATGTTATATGCCCTAAATAAGAGAGTATAATAATTGTAAGCATAAGAATAAAATAAATCATATGTGTAGGGTACACCAATATATAATAGAAATCTATTTTAATGCCTATGTTGGGTTTTAATATTAAAGGGGAGATTGTTTCTTTTATAAACCCACAAAGGCTATATGTTTTTGGCTTATGGCTTATATTTAAAATATAAGCATGATAGGAGACAAAGTTGGTTGACTTTAAGAGTGGATCATGACATGCCACTTTGTATATAATAAGGTGATATCATTATAGATCGTTACACTTTGATGATGGTAACATTTTATGTGAGATATATGAGCGATATGATAGAGAGATAGTGGGAGTTCTAGGTGAAAGTTTATCATCAATAAAGATAAGTGATGTTAAGTCATTTTTTCACCTTCCAAGGTTTTCCCACTTATATCATGTGCTACTATGTTCATTTACTTTCAGTTGTATGTTGTTTACATTCTATAATTTGTAATATAACCATCCGAATCTATGGTTTTAATTACTTCACTTCATAAACTATAATCTTCCTCAATTTATCTTGTGTATCTATAATTTGTAAAATTATTTATCACTCAAATGTCCTAACATGGTATCATAGTTATTCTATGCATGTGGAGGATAGATTTGGATTTTTTTGATTGGTATTTGTGAATAAACTAGAAGATTTTCAATGTGAAACCCAAGGTTTCTTTAAAGCATACTTCAAAATTATTAGGTTCAAAACTATAATTCCTTCAAAAAAGTTGAATTTAAATGATCTGAAATGTTAAATGAGTTAAAGGAGGTTGTATCTTGGTTTTTAATGTGTTTATATCATCCATAACCATTTTTGTGTCTTGATATACATTTTTCACCATCCATGTCTTTCCTCTTTGTTTAATAGACCTTTGCATCAATTTCTCGGTCTTCTACAACTGATTTCGATGATTCATGCTCTTTTAAGCCATTTATAGCCTTTGTGGTACTTATTTGAATAATTCGCGGGAAGGTTTAGTATTGCATGAATTTTTCAAGTCTTTATGGCCTTTTTATTTACGCAACATTATTTACTTGTTTCACATTTTCACCGGTTGTTTCATGTGTTATTTTCTCGTGGATTCATTTTTTTGTTACACGGTTTATTTTATATTATGTGGACTTGTAATATTTTGACAACTCTCTTGTATGTTACATGAATTATTTGGTCCGAGGCCTCAAAAAATTCATGCGATTTCTTCTTGTGGAGTATATTGTAGACCTTCGTGGCATATTTTTTTCTCATTCACGGATTATTTTGAAGTTATTCCTCTATTTTAAATATTTCCTTTATTCAAAGGGACTTTTAGTGTCACACAATCTTTTCTTTGTTATGTGACTTTTTGAAGTATTTTCCGTGGAACATTAAAACTCGTGGAACACTATTTATTATACCATGGTTTGTCAATTTTTCAAAAAGGCCATATTTTGTTTTAGTTCCTTACGGCCTCTTGTGGCTAGTTATTTTTATTTTGTAGTCTCACATCTTTGTGTTATAACCTTTTTGGGTATTTTCAACAAGTTACAAGTTATTTATTTTTATTTTAATCAGGTATAGAATTTTCTTTTATATCGTGGATCTTTGTAACTATTGAAAACCCGCCTAGCACTATTTTTCCTTAAAATGGTTAGTTCTTCCAAATTTTCCATGAAAAATATCATCTTTTAAGTGGAGATAATTACAATATCTGGAGAATTAGGATAAGGCTATACTTATATCTAGAAATATATGGGATTTAGTTAGTGAACTTGTTGAGAAGAATTCCATTTGGAGACAAGTTACTCCTAAGATCGTAACCATTTTTTCTTTAAAATACCACGAGGTTATGTCCATCTTATTACAAAACCGATCAAATACATGATTTTTGTTGATGCACCAGTTCAATTGCAAACTATGCATGATGGTAGCCACCTTTCTAGGATAATTAAGTTAATTATAGAATTCATTACAACCTCATTTTTTGCTTGAGCTACCTAGGGAGAGGGCCCCAACCCTTGTGGCATCACCAACCCACATTGGCCATGGAATCATCTAAGGATGGTAGTTTAAGCTCTCGGTGATCCCATGGATTAAACTATGTTATCGTGGCACCCCATCACCAGGGTATCCAAACAGTCAGTAGTAGGCTTCCTTAACACGGAGCTGAGATTTGAACCTTGGACCTCCCAATTAGAAGGAGACCAAATAAACATTACACCACTACCCATTGGATGTTTACAACCCCTATGAAAGTTGATGGAAAATTTGTTAATTACCTAGCTAAATTTAAGGATATTAAAGATCAATTAAATAGATGTAATTGTGAATTATTCCATAATAAGTTGATTTACTTTATTATTCAAATTAACATTCATGAAAAGTTTAGAAACATCATCTCTATTCTAAATTCTACATATCAAAATGAAGATGATTTACCCGATTTAGACTCATTATATTTTATCCTTATTCAAGAAGAGAGTGTCTTGAAGAACTTTGAAAGAGAAGAGAATGCCTCTTAGACATTATTCTCTCAAAATATTAAGTTTTCTAAAAATCAATATAATAGTAATAAAAATCAGCAATCAAACTTTAGATCCAAGATTAAACATAAGAAAAATAGGAATAATCATAAGTTTGAAGTAAAATTTGATGGCACTTGTAACACTTGTGGTAAATTTGGTCATAAAGTAGAAGATTATCATGCTAACATGTCTCATAACAATTCGAGAATAATAACAACAAAAATAAGAATAATAATAATTAAAATCGATTGATACTAATAACCAAGCTAATAATGATGTTCAATCAATTTCTCTTTATACTACCATTTCAATATCAAATAAAAGTGAATGGATTATAGATAGTGGTGCATCTAGACACATGAAATACCTCCATGATATTATTCATGATGTATTTGAATGTGATGAATATATTTTTCTAGCGAGATAACTTTGTCATCAAGTCTTAATGTTGTGGAAATGTTAAGTTAGGAAATGGAATTATTAGAAATCTGTTATTTGTTCAAAACTTAAGGAAATGCCTTTTATCATGTTCACAATTAACTAAAGATGACTATAAAGTGGTATAATTACAAGATAAGTGGTATGTTAAGAATAAATTGTTAAAATAATTGATGTTCATTTACAAAAGAATGGTTTGTAAAAGAATGGATTGTAATTTTTAATGGATTTTTGATAAATCTCATCATTTCATTTCTTCTTGTAATGTTGCTCAATTATAGCATGAAAGGTCAAGTCAGTGTAAATTTAATATTTTGTATGATATGTTCCACCTTAACCTTGTTGTAGGTATTCCTAAGATAAAATCAGATCATGAATCTTGTGTAAGTTTATTACATGATAAGAAATGTGTACAACCATTTCAAAACACCATGCATCTAATTCCTCTTTCTTACTTGAGTTATTTCATAGTGATGTTAGAGGCCCATTGCAAGTACCTTGTTTTGGTGGTGATTTATATGATGTTAGTTTTACTCATGATTTTATAACATGGTCTTATAACATTAGTAAAAATTTTGATGTTTAATCTAAGTTTCAAGATTTCACAACCCTTGTTGAAAACATGGCTAATATAAAAATTAAAATAATAAGGATGTATAATGGAGGAGAGTATGTTAATAATAATTTCAATGAGTTTGTGTATCTAATTCAATTAAAAGGGGTTAACAACTCCATATTATCCTTGGAAAAATGACATAGATGAAAGAAATAATATAACAACCACGAAAATGATTAGGAAAATTCTTTTGCTTATAAGGTGACTAAACTTAGTTCAATGAAGATATTAATTTTTTTCATATTCTAAATAGAATTACTACCAAAACGTTGCATCAAGCAACACACCTCATAAAGTATGGACTAATAAATAACCTAATATCTCTTAGTTTAAGATATTTGGCACTCTTTCTTCTCTTCTTATTCCTAAATTTAAAAGACAAAAGCATGACCCTATCTCTTACTCTTGCATTTTGTTGGGTATGTTGGTAAATCAAAAGGATTAAAAACATACGATCCAATTAAGTATGTGATTATTGAAAATAGGAATGTGTATTTTATTGAGAAACCTTTTTGTAAATCTACCTCTCTTCCCTCTTTTATCACTAAATTATATCACCCTCTGATTTTTCATTTGTGTGTGCATAAGTTATCAGTGTAACTAGGTAACATGGGACCATCTCTCAAGTTGCATGGACTTGTAGACTTGACATAGACCTCTCAAGAAGGTTGATTCCTCTTCCTAATCCTAGCACTAAACTAATCCTAATGGAAGGAACACAACTAATCCTATCCTATGATTTATAATGGACCAAGGGAAGAGAAGATATATGTAAATGTAAAAATCCTATAGTAAAGAGGTGATAGAACCAAGAGAAGGGAATGGAGAATCCTCTTTGAGGGACAATGGAAGTGGAAAATGTCAGACATTTGTGACACAAAACCCATATCCATTCACCACCAAACCTCCACTAAACACAAAAACCTTGACCTGAAAAATGAAGGAAAACATGCACAAAATAGAACAACAACAATGGCAAGGTAAGAGGAAGAAAGAAAAATGAGAAAGGGTTGAGAGAGACACCAAAATACTCAATTTTATTACTCCAAAATGTTGCAAATTCCATTACATTTGAAAATGAAGGCATTGAATCATTTACAACATCCATATGAAGGATTCAAGCTCGAAATGATTTGATTAAAAAATTGATAGAGTTTCCCCACCCCAAAATATCCCTCCTTCTCAAATGAGAAGTGGTTACAATATATAAAGAAAGTGGAGAAGAGAGAAAGAAGAGAAACTTGAATCTATGCTCCCAACCACCAATAACTTTCATTAAATGATTTTAAACTGGCATGGTAACCTATGAAAACTCATCCAAATGTACTCTTGGTTTTGGAAGAAGGAAAATTCATCCATGTCTTCATTAATTCATTTTTGGTTGGCTCGACGTGTGTATTTGAACTTGGGAATTTTTCCTTTTTATTTTCTCTACCTACTCCTAATTAATTCCATTTTTTTATTATTTCATGGTGGAGAGGGAAAATCACGAATCCAACCATACCAATTTTATTAAATTTGGCCAAATATAGAGGGAGATATGGTGGTGCACATTTATATGGGTTGTGGAGCTCATTTCCATAAAGTTTGGTGTCTTAGTTCTCTTTCTTGTGCTACATTCTACGGTGGAATATGACCATTTCGTTTATAAATAGACATTTATAATGGCATGACCAAGCTTACTCACCATGGAACCGGGTTCATAGTGCTTGTTGGGCCCGATTTCATTTATTTCCCCACATATATCATCGCCTCCCACATACAATGAAACTTTGAACTCCCCGGGAAACTTGTACTCCTATGGGAACAAGTTACCCACACTCTACACTCCTTCGCACAACTCTATATGCCCAACCCTTTTTCATCACCAAGCATCCCCGATGAACTCATGACCCATTCGAATAGGCTCGCGCTACCTTAAACACCCGATTGGCCCGAAAACTACTAACCTTTCCCTCGCTCCTTTATAAATTAGTCTAAACAATCACTGTTGGAGAACTCAAACCCATGGGAACTTGTTCCCGCGGGTCCTATGTTCTGTGAAACATCTCTCGACCCACAATACAAAGGGGTTTCTTTCAATACAAGGAAAATCAGTTATTAGAGTGTAGTGGGGATCTCTTATTCCCGGGTGCATGTTCCATTCGATCACCTTGGAGCCATAATACAATGTACGAACTCCTTTTTCCCATTTTTCTCCATTTTACTCAGCCTTTTGGAATTTCTTAGGAACTAGGGGCTAGGGAAAATAAATGGAAAGATCCTAAAACCATTTTTTACCAACTTCATCCATTTTTCCTACTTTTAACAAAAAAATTCCCCAATTTTTCTATGTACATGGTTTGAATAAGGGTAAATGCCTTCCAATTGTCCCAATGTTTTTCATGTTTATCCAAATGGGCTAAGTATTGATCCCATAAGTGTCTATCGAAGTGAAAATGCACTAAATAAGCCCCAAATGCTCCCAAATCAAGTGCAAGTGTTCCAAAACATAGAATTGTACATGTGATCTCTAGCTTCTCCATTAAAATCCCGATCAACTTCCCAAGTCTAATTTCTCCCAAGTTTTCCATTTTTTCAAGGGGTAAAAATGGATAACAATTTGGTGACTCACGGGGACATCTACCTACTAGATAAGATGACCAGTGGACTTGAAGCATCCATTAAGCATGGAGTCAACTCGATACACCTAAAACTAATCTAAAACTATGAAATCCTGCTCCTGAACCACTTAAACACTGTTGAACGTGAAGATGATATTTTTTCTCAAATTTTTCAACTTTTATAAGAAAATATTAAAGTTTAGATCAAGTGGAAAATTGTTTTGAACCTAGAACTCTCTTTTCTCCTTACCTCTAAAAACTGATATGTTGAGACAAGGATGAAATTGCCCTAATTTTAATTTTTGTTAAGTATGAAGGACTAAAACAGATGATTTCTTAACAAGTGTGAAACATGCGAGTTTGGAATTATATGTTGATCATGAAATGTACTTGGAGTTGTTGTTAAATTGATTTCCCATGAACATTGTCACTTCCAATTAACTATGCAAGAACAACAACACACTATGTATAAAGAGGAAGATGATATATTCCCAAAGTTGAGTATTTAGAGTGTGCACAAGAAATTCTTCTGCTGAAATTAATCCTATCTACTATACTCTAACCATAGGCAAGAAAAAATCACACAAATCCTACAACCGAAAAGAAGAGATAGCTTTTCTTCCTCAAACATTTGGACTATGTGACTACTTTTACAATGAACATGGTCATGTATGAGACCTGAAAAAAATTACATGGATCTAATATCTAAACCAATTCATCAAGCTATCAATTGAAAACAAAATAATTACCTCTTTTAGTTACTCTACATTTAGTGTGGAGAGGAATTTCAGCTAATTCTTGGTAGTTTGAAACTCATCCTCATGCTCGTAAGCAAGCATGATTGGTGGAAAATATCATCTTGACTCTAAACTATCCAAATACTTGATTGGGCATGGTATGATCCATGAAGTTTTCCCATTTCACTTTAAATTTCAAATCCAATAATTAAGTCTCCTTCTGATTTTCCTAGAAAAGATGGTTATTTGGAAGTTGATTTGTATCTTGTTTCTCATCTACAAACAACTAATTCTCTACATCGATGACTAATTTGGTAGGTTTTTCATCATCTCTTCCTCCCCTCTCCTTATCCAATATGAATATGGTAAGATTAAACACATCTGTTTGTTCTTCATGAATAATGATATGGAAAAACTCCTCCATTTCTCGCTTAGGAGGACTGTTGTGGGGTAGGAGGCTCTTATTAAATGTTATATTCTATGGCATGAGGATCTTTTTCATTAGAATACATGTGATGGAATAGCAAAAGTGGTAAGTTCAATGGGATCTTCTCCACCAATGTAATCCTCCAAATATGATTGAAAATAAACCTCTTCACTGTCTAGCTATATAAAAGGGTTCTTCTTCCTCCATGATGACTTTTGAATTTGCAATTTTTTCACCATGGGTATCCTCATCCTCAAACCTAAATTTTGAGAATTCAAAATCATCCAAAAATTACGATTTTTAGAAGGATGAAATTGGAGAAGGATAAAAAATATCCTCTATAATCTTCTTATCACTCAAGACCTCTAAAACATAATTTTCTTCCTCCATAGTATGAAGCTCCTCATGAATGGTTAATTTTTTTGAAGATCATATGGAAGGGGAAGGGATGAAGAAGTGGAATCGAAAATGGAATAAGCAGTGGAAGAAAAGAGTGTTCAACCATAGGCTTGGGTGGATGAAAAAGCATAAGAAAATGAGTTGGAAAAGGTTTGGGATCATCCCATTGACAGGGTTCTTTGTCTTTATATCCATTAGTCTTTAATGCTTGAAATGAAGAAATGAAACCAATCATCCAAATGAGAGATTCACTCATTACCTCATGTCTTTGTTGTGGGTTGAGCCAACTAGGTATATGGTCTCCACATGGACAGGGTTACCTAAAACTTGGTTATATAGCTTGCAATATTTGTAGTAATCCCTTGATAGCTTCCAATTGTTGCTCCATTCTTTTAATCTTTCCCTCAAGATCATCCTCTTTAGGTGTAAAATAGCCTCCAATATTTGTGTACCCTTTCCTTGGAATTGATCTATAGTTTGGTGAATGGTCAAACTGACTTGAATCTTTCATGAATGGAAGGAAAATGAAATATATGGGAAGAAAAATGGATGGAAAAGAAAGTTATGTAACTCAGAAAATGGGATTTTTTGGATCAATGTAGTCTCTGGATCTGCATATGATGTGCCTCCAAAGGATGATATTTTAAGAAGAACACATCAACTTGATGAAATCAAGATGTAAATCTCCTCAATCTTGTCCCACTGGGCGTGAAAAAATGTTATCACCAAATTACAACACCCTCTTATTTTTCATGTGTGTGTGCATGAGCTATCAGTGTAACTGGGTAACATGAGACCATCTCTAAAGTTATGGAACTTGCAGACTTGAGATGGACCTCCAGAGAAGGTTAGTTCCTATTCTTAATCCTTACACTAAACTACTCCTAATGCAATAAATACAACTATCTAATCCTATCCAATGATTTCTAAGGGACTAGGGGAAGAGAAGATGCAGGAAATGTAAAATTCTACACTAAAGAGGTGATAACACAAAGCGAAGGGAATGGAATATCCTATTTGAGAGAGAATGGAAGTGCAAAATGCAACAAGGGAAGGCCAAAAATTGTGACACAAAACCCATATCTATTCACCACAAAATATCCATTAAACATAACAACATTGAATTACAAATGAAGAATAATATGCATAAAATAGAACAATAATAATGGAAAGGCAAGAGGAAGCAAACAAAATGAGAAAGGGTTGAGAGAGACACCACAATACAAAATTTTATTGCTCCAAAAATATTGCAAAGTATATTACTTTTGAAAATGAAGGGATTTAATCATTTACAACATCCATGTGAAGGCTTGAAAATCAAAAGGATTTGAGAAAAAATTTGATAGAGTTTCCCCACTCTAGAATATCCCTACTTCTCAAATGAGAATTGGTTACAATATATAGAAGAAAGTGGATAAGAGAGAAATAAGAGAAACCTGAAATTATGCTCCTAACCACCAATAAATTTCATTAAATATCTCAAAAGGACATGGGAACCTTTGAAAACTCATCCTCCAATGTACTCTTTCTTGTGGAAGAAGGAAAATTCATCCATGTCTTCATTAATTCATTTTTATTTCCTAGGACATCTATATTTTAATGTGGTACTTTTTCCTTTGATTTTCTCCACATATCCACCTAATTCAATTCTTTTATTGTTTCATGTCGAGATGGGAAAAAATGAATCCAACCATACCAATTTTTTTAAATTTGGCCAAGTATGGAGAGAGAGATATAGTGGTGCCAATTTCTAGGGTTCGTGGAGCTCATTTCCAATAATTTTGGCCTTAGTTATCTTTCCTTGCTACAATCCACAATGGACTGGGGCCATTTCCTTTGTAAATCAACATTTATAATGGCGCAGGAACATTACTCACCGTGGAACTAGGTATAGGGTGTTTTTGGGCACGATTTTACCGATTTCCCGTATATACCATCACCTCCCACATACTATGGAATTTGTACCTCTATGGGGATTTTTTTCCCACAGCAAAAAACTTCCCCGAACTCTACGCTCCTTGGCAAAGCTCTATACCCCGATCCCTTTGTTGATTTGTTGATGCAGCCCCGATGAACTCATGACCTATTCTCGATTGGGCCCACAGTGTCCAAAATACTTGATCGGCCCGAATACTACCAACCTAGCGTGTCGCTCCTTTAAAAATCAGCTGAAAAAACACCGGAGAACTCAACCCCGTGGGAAACATTTTCCCGCGTATCCTTGTGCTCGCCAAAATATCTCTAACATGCAATAAAAGGGGTTTCTTTAAATCCAAAGAAAATCAGTGGTTAGAGTGGTGCGGAGAACTCTTATTCCTTGGGTACATGTTCCATTCTATCCCGTTAGAGCCACAATAAACTACAAGAGATCTTTTTCCGATTTTTCTCCATTTTAATCAACCTTTTCGGATTTTCTTAAGAACTACGATATAGGGAAAATAGAATGAAACATTCCAAAAACATTTTTCGCCAACTTCATCCACTTTTTCCCATTTTTTAACCAATTTTTCCACATTTTTTCTAAGTATGTGGTTTGAACAAGGGATAAATGCCCTCTAATTATCCCATTTTTTCCGAATTTTCCAAGTTTACCCAAATTGGCTAAGTATTGATCCCATAAGCCTTTATAAGAAGGGAAAATGTACTAAATGTCACCCAAATGCTCCCAAATCTATTACAAGTATTCCAAAACAAAGACATTTACTTGTGATCTCCATACTCCTCATTAAAATCCCAATCAACTTCCAAAATTGAATTTCCCCTGAGTTGTCCATTTTTTTCATGTGGGGTAATAATGAATAACACCCCTTTCTGAGTCTCCTACGTCTATAACTTATTTTCTATATGATAATAATTTCTTAGACAATATGGAAACTAATTTGCAATACTCTAATCACCCTTCTACTAATATGATTTATGTCAAATTTGAGGGGGATTATTTTGAACTCATATCTCAATCTAGGATTATTAAATGGGGAAAAATATGGTTTCAATCTCTCAACATTATGATTTGTGAAGAATGACCCGTAGTCATAATTTTTATCATGCCTTCTCAACTATTTATGATGTTGAGCCTCCATATTTTGAAGAATCCAACCTACATGAAATATGGGTTGCAGCTTTCACGAAAGTTGAATACAATGCACTAATCAAGAATCAAACTTGGAAATTAGCCCCTCTTCCTCCCAAAAGAAGCATTTTAGGATCTAAATGGTTTTATAAAATTAAATATATAGTTAGTGGTAAGATTGATAATTCAAGTATAGATTAGTTGCAGAGGGTTTACTCAAAACCTAGTTTGGATTATGTTGACACATTTTCTCTTATTACAAAAATGAGCATTGCTAGAACTCTTCTAGATTTAGCTACTCAACATGGTTGGGAGGTTCACCAAATAGATGTTAAAATAATAATTTAAATGGTGACTTGAAATAATAAATTTATATGCATCAATGTAAAGGTTTTTAAGAAACTGGAAAATAATTATATGTATGTAATCTCAAGAAATATTTATATGGTCTTAAACAAGATCTTAAATCTTGGTATGCTAAGATAAATAGTTTCTTTCATGAACTTGGGTTATGTAACTATTTTTATAATAATTATTTATTTTTCAAGTGTGAAAATAATCATGTTATCATTATTTTCTTATATGTTTATGATCAATTCATTACTTGTAGTGATAAGAACTCGACTCTTGGAATCAAAGAGAAGTTAATAAAATGTTTTGAAATGACTAGTTTAGGACTATTAAATCATTTCATACGCACTATTATTTATAAAAATCATAAATATATTGTTACATCACAATAATAATATAATTCTAACCTTATTAAAAGGTTTAATTTGATTTATTATAAAAATGTCTTTACTCATATCGAAGTAGGTATTAAATTAGATCCAAAACCTTCTTGTGATAAACTTAATCCTCTTTTATATAGAAAATTGGTTAGTATTTTGATTTATTTAACCATCACTTGGCCTAATATATCATATATGTAGTTGAAATTGTTTCTAGATTCATGCATCATCCTTATGAGGCCCATTAAAAATATCAAAAGGATTTTAAGCTATATTCAAAGGTATAATCAATTATAGCTTGTGTTATTCTTTTGTTCATAATGTAATTCTATTTGGTTACTTGATTTTGACCATGTTGGTGATATTGTGGATAGAAAATACTTCTAGATATGTTTTCAAGTTGGGTACAGGTGCAATAACTAAGAGAAAAAGAAGAAACCAATAGTATTTATCTCTTCTATTGAAGCAAAGTATAGAATTGTTATAGAAGTAGTAAAATAAACAATGTGGCTCAAAAATTGTTGTAATAACTTCATATGGGAATCAAAGAAATCACTCTACTTCTATGTGACGGCTAAATTTTTATTTCTCTTACAAACAATCCAATCCAACTTCAAGGAAACAAACATTTTGAGTCCCATATGCACTTCAAATTGGAAATTTTTGTAATGGTGATATAGATATCAAGTTTTCTTCCATTCAAGAGAAGGTTTGAATATTTTTACTAAGTCCTTGGGTGCTAAAAACCTCTACAAATTCAATGCTATGTTGGGAATTTTAGATATTAGCTCTTATGGTCATGTGAATGATGTTGATCTCCACCTCTCGAATTAGGCGAGATTGTGTTTTTTAACTCTTAAGATCATGTGAATGATGTTTATCTTCACCTATCAATCATATTATTTTTCACCTTTTAGAAATTCCCTTTAGGGGAAAATAATAATTTGCATGTTGCATGTTTTAATATTTTACAATGAAATCTTTTAACGACGTGATTTGTGTCAAAATGTATATTCCCTAGATTATTTCTATGTTGTTTAAGTAAATTTTCATGTATGTGAATTTTATTTGTAATCCTCAAAGAAAGCATTGGATATGAAGAGTTTATTAATTTTATAATATTATGTAATACTTCATCGTTAATCACATTATCTTATTATTTGTAATTTTCCTTTTATTTAATTTTTATAGAATCCTAGAACACTTCTTTGAACCGTAGAAAATAGTTTATGCAAGTGGATTCTCTAAAACTCACAATGTGTGTACAATTGTTCATTATTTGTGTAAGTTGCGAGGACACTATGATAGTGTATCACAAAAGTTTAAAAACCCGTGGAACATTCTTGTAGTGCACCACAAAAATTGTAAAACCCACAAAACAATTGTTTTTTTCATTCTATCATAAATCATTTGTTCATTTATGGATTTTAATTCCCTTTTTACCAAAAGGTGACTTGGCATGTGTTATTTGGAACAATATTTGACATGTGTAAAAGAAATTTTGCATGTTTCCATATTTAACACTAAGGGGAGTGTTGGGTTTATAATATTAAGCGGGAAACTACTTCTTTTAGAAACCCACCAAAGACTATATGTTTTTGGGATATATATTATATTTAAAATACAAACATTATAGACCACAAAGTGGGTAGGATTTAAGCATGGATCATGACCACCCACCTTGTATATAACAAGGTGATATCATTAGATATCTGCTTACACTGTCGATGGTAACATTTTATGCGAGCTATATGAGCACCCTAATAAAGAAATAGTGGGGTGTTGGGTGAAAGATTATTCTCACTAAAGATAAGTGATGTTAAGTGGGATGTTTACCTTCCAAGGTTTTCCCACTTATATCATGTGTTACCTTGTGTTCATTTACTTTCATTTGTAATTTTTTACATTAGGTAATGTGCAATATAAAAATCTTAATCTATGGTTTTAATTTCTCCACTTCATAAACTATAATTTTCTACAATTTATGTTGTGGATCTATAATGTGTAACATTATTTATCGAGCATAAATTTCCTAAAGCATTCTTATGTGAGCGAAATATGTAAGAAATAAGAACATAGAAGTATAGTTACAATATAGGATAGGTATATCAAATATAACTCATCAAGTAATATTTCTAGATTTATATAGAAAATTTATAAATACATGACATTTATAAAGCATTAGTGTGTGACATTAGTGTTTCTAAGAATAAAATAACATATGGATAGTAACTTGTTAATACAAATGCTATATAGTGGTGTATTCTTGTAATGATTTTGTAATTGAATTAAACATATTTAATTATATGTAATGGATGTTATCGTAGAAATTTCCATAAAATAATAAAGTATAATGTAGGGAATGTGATTTTTTAATCGATATATATTGTTATATGAAGATGATTTTTGTTTTAATATAAAATTGTATTATTTTTAATTATACTCAACAAATTTTATACTACTAATTTATATAAAGGTTAAAAATAGATAGTAAAATATTTAATTTTTTAAATATGAAATATTTTATAAAAATAATATTTTCTTTAAATATTAAATATAACTATATAATGAAGAAAAAGTAAATTGATTACTCATTATGGAGATTGATTTAAAAAAATCGTGCATGATTACTTCAAGAATTTACAAATCGTAGAATGATAGAAATTAAATCAAACTAAAATTTATGAGGGAAATTATGAATCAAACTAACTTTATGAGAGAACTATTAATGCAAAAATTAGCACCCTAGGTGTAGTCACAAAATCATGCACTTTAGACATTATTTAGCTTGGTCTCATACTACTATTTAGAAGGTTATTGAGTGAAGAAAGTACTAATTAATCCCATCTTTTGGCCATCTTATTTTACTTTTATTTCGTCATTCCCACACATTTTTATATACATGTCCATTATGTTTTGGCATGTTACTATCAATTTAGCCTAAACCAAGCACCCATGCCTATACTAGGGCACCCCTACGCACCCCCTAGGCACCCCCGTCCACCTAGGCACCCCGATCCCCTTTCTACTTTCCCACCACCTTTTGGGCTCTTTCTATACATTTTTCATCATTATCTTCTTCCTAGCTAGCCATGTCATGGTTAATTACAAAATTAGATCAAGAGAACCCTATAAATATAAAGCTATGAGACCATAATGATGGTCCTAGCAACATTTACTACAATCACTCAATCTAGAGTCACATCCATTTCATCATTTGCATCCACATAGTTTCATGCATCAAGGCTAGGAAATATGCATCAACATACACACTTCATATGGGGAGGGATTATATTTTATTCCATACACACATCATATTAATTTTCTAAATATAAATATTGCTTGCTATTCCACATAGCACGACTAGCACACAAACACCTAGGCTATGACATGCACACACACATCAAAATTACATTTAGGTATGAAATGCAATACAACACTCAGAGTAGTAATCCCATTGTTGTAAGCGGTTGAGGTCATTCTAACACATTCATTTGCTTTTTTTATTTTTAGGGTTTGATACTCCTTTTGTCTCTTGCGCAGGTTGTTAGTACATTATTAAGTAAATTCGACACAATTCATAAAATCTAGTGTGACAGACAAAGTGAAGGTCATAAGTCATCTTTCAAGCCTAAAATAATCGATTCTGATATTTTTCAGAGACAAAGGCACTTGTTCTTCAATACTAGGGCACCCAATTACCCTCCTAAGCACTTTAGTATTCTCGGATCTTCCAGATCCACACTTTTCAGGACCTCTATGTAGTCATTCCTACTTCTAAAATTTCTTGTCAAACCTATGGCACTCTGCGATAACCATATACAATCAACTGAGTTCTTTCCTCACTTTATTCTTACACATCAGGGTTTCATTTCCATTAGTCTTAATTATTTAGTCATTTCATACTACTTTAGAGTAGTTATTTATAGTTTTTATGTCCTTGTAGATTATATTAACTATCTTAACACACCCTTAGTTTATTCTCATTTTAGTTAATCATTTTGGTAAACCCCACATTTCAGCACCTCCTTTTCACCATGTCATCCCCTTATCAAGTCATGACTCAATATTATTCTCCTACCTATACACCTACTAAGGTCACCGGTATAGTTACTAGTACTACGATTTTATGTGTGTGCACATGCAACACCCTCCTTGCTTTGTCAAAGCTAGATCTGATTTGTCTATCAATGTAGTCACTACTCGTCGTACTCACCTTAATCCACCAATACCTCCACATGTGTCTCTTCCACCACCCATTAAAACTATAACTCCACCTAACACTTCTAAAGGCTGTGAAATTATTGAACAACTCAAAAATACACCCGCTAAGATCTCTTAGATCATCAATTACAAAAGTACAGAGGAATCAAGATGTGGAAATGAGTAGAAAGGCACCATTCAGAATTATAGATGACATAAATAATTCCTTATGCGTGCAAGAATACAACTGAATTGGAATAAGATCATTTGTACCCGCATTAATAAGATGAAATTTGAAAAGACACACAGTTCTATGAATAACATCTACAAGAATACAAAGCTTCTCAGCATAATGCAGACAAATGATCTAACAATATTTAATGGATAGCTTGCGAATAAAAAGAATCAGATGGACAAAGAATGAAAATCCTTTTGTATTGATTGCTTTATGATTTCTTTACACTTTCAAAAATAAGCCAAGTTCCTCCCCTCAAAAAATGGCGAGGAGAGGCCACTATATAGTTTACAAAATAGTTACCTTTGGTAACTACTTCTTTTAACTAATGTTTAGTTAAAGGGCTGCTAATCGCAATACCCCAACTAATTACAATAAATCCAAGATGAAGAAAGGAAGAAAGGAGAAGAATCAGGAGAAGAAGACAGTGTTCATGATTGAGAGGGGCCCACTGATTTTAGGATCCGCTGTCTGAATCTTTTCAACACCTCTGCTATGTCTCTGCCTCGTGGGACCGATGTGTTGGCAGTGGACTGGGTCCAAAATCCGAGGCACTTCTCCATCTCTTTGTCAAATTCAACGTGCGTATGATGATCTTTATTTGCTTCTTCAATAGCAGATTGGAGAGAGTAGATCTCCTTCATCTTTTCCTTGAAATGGAATCCTCCTTGAACAAATTATCTTTGACAAAAGCTCTGAATTGAGCTTTGATTTCTTGCAAGGAGAGGGGTACACTAGAGGTCTCATCATGGAGGTGGCAATGTATATCCTTGAAAGCAGATATTACCAAAGTCTTGAAGGCCTCACCCTTCTGCCAACTATTTTTTAATTCTCCCAAAGCCTCTTCCAGCACCTTGATTTTCCATTCCACACTGTATACCCATGATTTTGACAAGTTATCCTTTGCATCATCGAAGACCTTGCTTTCCATTAAAATATTCTCATCAGTCTTGTCCCATGAGGCGAAGGTCTACTATACAGCTGCTCCAGAGTTTGAGCTCTTTATCTATATTTCCAATAGTGGAGGAGAGCTTCTATTGTTGCAGATTATTCACCTTCTCATTGAGTTTGAAGGCTTCACCAATGAAATTCAACCCTGCAATGAGCATGTCATCCACCATGGCCTCCATAGCCCTTCCATAGATAGAATACCTGTGTATATCTTTGATACTCTGCACTTCATCTTGGCTGAGAATCACAGGTGGTGGAAGAGTAGTCAGTGGGGTAGGATCTAAAACTTTATCCTTGGATAGCAGTGACTTGATGAAACCTGTAAGAACCCGGGCTCTGCCCTCCAACCGCTTCTATGGTTTGTTGCCCTTTCTCCACTCTCCCAATGACCTCCGTGATCTGCTTTCCTAAGATTGTGGATCTCACCTTCGGGGTGACTCTCCCATGGGAATCCTCGAGAGCTCAAGGTCAGATGCTTGCAAATCATGCTCTGGCTTGTCTACTTTGGGCTTGGCTATCTCCAGGAATTGCTGGCCCTGAGCATCAGATACTATTCTGGAGGTAGTCTTGGCCTTCTTGGTGGGAGTAGGAGGAGTAGTGCCTAATAAGGCCGCCACAACATCAAAATTGGGTCCTGAGATTCGGGAGGAAGATTTTCTTTTCCTACTATCGACGAGAGGTTACACCCATGCAAAAGAGGAGGAGGAAGAAGCAGGTGGGGCAAGAGGACCAAGAGATAGAGAACTCATGGCACCCAAGGTGTGCACTGTTGTTGCTTCTAGTTGAGATATGAGTGGGGCACTCGGGACTTCTAGTGCGGAGGAATCGATGGTGCTTGGAGTTCAGTGCTTTGAACCTCCTTTTCTTTATCTGTAGGAGCTTCTGGAGCACTTGTAGAAACTGGCACTTCACTCTCCTCACTTTCACTGAGAACAATAATGTTCTCTGGTCCTGAAGGCAATTCTGAATGCTTCCTTAGGGGATCTTCCTCCACAGTTCCTTCTTAACTTCTTTGACTTTCTTCTGATACACTTGGGTGGATGAGGAAGGAGTGGAAGATGTAGGACCTTTAGTTGATGAGGCAGGAGGGGTCTGTACAGGTACTCCCGAATCAGGTGACAATGCCTCCTTTCTTGGTGTTGAGGTGTCTTTGGAGGAGGACTCACCTGAGTGCCTTCTGAGTTCACGAACTCTCCTGTCAAACCAGATTTTGGTTCTTACCAAGACGGGAGCTAGGATTTCTGCCAGATCATCCTTCTCCTTTTTGAACCAATCCAAATCCTCCAAGGGAGTGTGTTTGACCACGTTGTCATATTCATATGAGTACAGGTCGAATTATCATCCTGGAGTCCTTCAGGAACTTGGTACAGGTTAAGCTCTTGAATTAATTGAAGAGAAAACCTACCATAATGTCTCCTCCTTGCTTCAAAATCATCAACACAGTCAGCCCAATAGTCCTCTAGTGTCTTCCCTATGATGATAAGTGATTTTGATGTTCTGCTCAATAAATTTCTTCAAGTCAAAACAAGTTCTTGGCCTGAAGAAATGGACAGTGATGGGAGCTAGGGCTCTTTCTATGTTTTGTGCATCTAGAGCCATTGTAGTGTAGTTTCCCAAAGTGATGGGGAAGTGCAAGCCAGTAATTTTCTTATCCCTGCAGGTTCTGTGCAACTTGTCCAATTGCCTGCATACCTCTATCAAGGCCATTTTATCATTATAGAACATGGGGAGCTTGAGAGGAGTGCTCTCATAGCCTGCAAGCCTTATATAGGAGAATTTCCTGAACTGGATGAAGTAGGCACCGTATTTTGAAATTAGGTTCATGGCTTCATCGGAAAATCTCCTCGCCGTGTCACTCTCCAGAAGCCTGACAATGTACATGGTGAAAGCATCATTCACCCTTCTGAAGTTGCGATTGCTAGTGTCCAGGGTGAATTGAGGGCAGTAGGCATATACAGGGTCACCCTTATGAGCATCAATGTATGAGAATCCAAACCATTGCCTCGATGCTGCTAGGGTATACATCAAGTATGAAGTCATGTAAAATTTCTTTGTTTGTTGTACATTGGACAGCTACTTTGCTAGGTTCATACTGATGATCTCTACCCAGTTGATATTCTGAGTTCCTTCACACACCATGTTGATAAGTGGGCACATCCAGAAATGGAACTCATTGGTAGAGGGTAAGCCCATGACCCGAGCTAGTAGGATTATAAAATCTGACAGCTCCTCATTGAAATCGGCACGAATGGAACCTTGATAGATGGGACGCCCCCTTTTTAGGGTTTTTAAGCCAGGACTTCGCCACCCGCGCCTTGTATTTCTCACTGTCCTGATCGAAGAGGGCCTGTGCCTGGTTTTGAGAGATTACTATAGAATTTTCCATCTCAGAATCCTTAGGGTAGTGCCAATGGTGGCAGCGTCAAGCTTGGCAATGAGTTCCCCATGCACGTTCGTTAGCTCACTCGAGTCAGGATTGAAATGAGCACCGCAGGAGAGTACTATATCTGCGCATTGTACTGAGATTGGGAAACCACCGGTGAATGCCAAGCCACTATCATGAATCATTTGTGCCATAGGAGAAGGGTTCGAGTCTGTCATTCTTGCCCAGAAATCCCCAAAGTCAAGGTGGCGAACTTCACTGTCCCCGATATCGGGAACGAGCAGACTCGAGCGGTGAGATTTGCTCCTGACCTTGGAATTTAATCTTCATGTTGATAGTAATTTGAAAAGCAAGGTTGCAGTCTAGACTCGGGATGAAATTATAGGGGAATGGATACGCATGCAGAAATTTTGATCGCAAGGGTATGAGCAATAGATAGCAAGAAAGCAATGTGCAAAAATGCATAGGGGCAGTTCATTATATAGCCATTTTGGGAGAGAGAAAGACAATAAATGTGCATTAAATACACATCTACCAACTTGAAAAGCAAGATATTTGGGAAGAGCGGGAAAAATTAGCTCGGATGGCCTTTGGTTCATTTGGGACACGTGGGACGCGAAAGCGTGATTCGGCCGATACGGGCGATGCGGGAAAAAGATGCACAAATGCTTTCGGGACATGAGGGACAAAGTACGCGGAGTACGTGATTCGCCGAATCGGGAGAAAAGTGAACATTGAGCCTGGGTGAACTTGTGTTACTTGGGACAAAAAGTTCCGACGGGCGCGAAAGAAATGGACTTCGGGTAAATCGCCGATCGGTGAACAGGAGCCCGAATGAACTTGGGACATCTGGGACAAAAATGTCCGACAGACCCGCAAATCACACAAAATGACCCAAAAATGTAGATTCTTCCCAATTTTTTGACTTTTCACATTACCAGGACAACAGAAAAGGTGTTTAACTTAAAAATTTTCAATTTTGAACTTCTCAAAGCAGGGAAATTTTGAGTGGACAACAACTGGCTCCTTCTGGGGATGACTTGGCATAAGTTCAAAAGAATGAGACAAGGCAAGAATTTAGAAAAACTAGGGGAAGTAGACCAGTACCTTATCCATTGGGCCACGGAGTCAAAAGCAAACCAATACAAAAGACAACACACCAAAACAAAGAGAAGGAAGGGGAAAGACAAACGCTATACATAATATACAAAGGACTTCCTAATCACCTATGACTTAAACAATTTCAGGTACTACCCACTATAAGGAAGTGGGAGAGAAGAACCATCCATATAATCAAGGTAAAAATAATTCTTACCAGCAAAGTGCCTGATCTTGAAAGGTCCGAGCCAAAGGGAATCAAACTTGCCATGGCTACCACGAGGTTCATGCCTTTTATCCCACAACAAAACAATGTCTCCAACTTTGAAATCCCTGAACCTGGCCTTTTTATCAAACAAGACCTTTACTTTCTGTTGGTGAGTAGATATTCTATCAGCAACTTTCAATCTGTCCTCATTCAATTTGTAAAGGTACATGATCCTTTTATCCAAAGAATCATTGAAACTGGTGTCTTCAATGGCCTTCATTAAATGCAGGGCTGGTAGCTCCACTGTTACTGGCAATTGAGCTTCCACTCCATATACTACCTGAAAAGGAGACATCCCAATGGCTCTCTTAGGTGTGATCCTATCTGCCCAAAGAGCATCATAGAGTTTCTTGTGCCAGTTCCTCTGGGACTCATTAACTAATTTCCTTATTATAGCCACCAGATTTTTGTTTGTTGATTCTGCTTGTCCATTCCCCTGAGGATAATAATCTGAGGAGTGAGCCAGGGAGATGCCATATCCATAACAAAAATCCATCATCTCAGTTGAAGAAAAATTTGAAGCATTATCTGTCACTATCTTGTTTGGCACACCAAACCTCACCAAGATGTTCTCTTTGATAAAATACATACTACTTCTGAAGTAGTACTCTTTACTGGAATGGCTTCTACCCACTTAGTAAAATAATCTATGGCAGTTAATACATGGGTATGACCAGCACTAGAAGAGGGATTAAGTGTTCCAATGAAATCTAAACCCCATTGTTGAAAAGGCTCTTCGATCACAACTGTTTAAGGGGCAAAGAGCCAACTTGGGTCTACCCACGAAAGTCTGACAAGCTTCACATTTATCAACCCACTTTGATGCATCTCTGAACAAGGTAGGCCAGTAATATCCTACACGAAGTATTTTATGAGCAGTGATAGTTGATGAGTAGTGCCCTCCACATGCTTGATTATGAAAAGTAGAAAGTAGCTTCTTCTGTTGTTCCTTGTCCACACATTTTAGAAACCTTCCATCTAATCCACGCTTAAACAAGGCATTTTCCCACAACACATATTGGGCTGATCTTAACTTAACAACTCTCTTCTCTTTGGTAGTCAAATGAGAGGGACATTCTCCATATGTGAGAAAGTGTGTGATATCGCATACCATTCATCAATTGAGCCAAGAAACAAAACGGTAGGAAGATCAACTTTATCCTCTAGTAACTCATGTCTAGCTCCCTCAGCGATGAGTTCACACAGGCCTTTTCCACGGATGAGCTTGGTTGGTCTGATGTCAATGTCATATTCTTGACCTTGGCCACCCAGCCTCTCTCTTGATCCAAACTCCTGCTGTGTGAGAATGGACTTGATGGTTGTATCCGGTACAAACACTGTGGAGTGAGAGTTAAGAATGTAAAAACGAAACTGCTTGACAACTTTAACCACTGCAAAAGCATGTTTCTCCATTATGGTGTATTTTAACTCATGATTTTTTAGAATGTAGCTCATAAATGCAATTGGGAGTTCATGATCATTAGAATCTTCTTGAGTCAAAACAACAGCTAGGGTGTTATCCGTGGCATAGCAATAGATAATAAAATCTTTGCTGAAATTTGGACACGCTAAAACAGGAGTTTTAGCAATAGCCCTTTTAATACCTTCAAAGGCCTCTTTCCCTTCAGGAGACCAACCAAACATCTATTTTCCTTTCATCATTTGAGAGATATTCAAAGTCAGCTCATGAAATCAGGAATGAATCTTCTTAGAAAGTTAATCTTACCAAAGAAAGAGTGTACTCCTTTCTTGCTGGTTGGAAGGGGAATTTGCTGGATAGCTTGAACTCGCTCAGGATCAATTTTTATACCATCTTTGGAAACAACATGCCCCAATAATTTTCCCTCTGTGACACAAAAGATAGATTTCTTAGGATTTAAAGAGATCCCATGTTCTCTACATTTCAAGAGAACTGTTTCTAGATGTTGGAAATGATCTGCCCTTGTTTTGGAAAATACAGTCAAGTCATCAAGGTATACGACAATACACTTCCCTTTCAAACTTCCAAAGGCCAAGTCCATAGCCCTTTGAAAAGTGGCACTGGCATTAATGAGCCCAAAAGGCATCCTTTTGTAGGCAAAGGTACCCCAAGGGGTAGTGAAGGCCATTTTGTGTTGATCTGCGGTATTAACTTCTACCTAGTTATATCCTGAGAAGCCATCAAGCATAGACAACATTTCGATCCTCTTACAGCTTGCAAGACTTGATCCATCATGGGCAAAGGATAGTTGTCCTTTAAAGAAGCTTGATTCAGATTCCTAAAGTCAACACAGATACGAATCTCACCATTTTTCTTTCTAACAGGCACAATATTGGCAATCCATGTTGAATGGTGGATAGGAAAAATGATTTTGGCTTTTAATAACTTCTGTATTTCCTGAAAGATGGTGTCAGCTATCTTAGGATTGTATTGCCTCTGTTTCTGTTTGAAAGGCTTAATCCTAGGTTTGAGAGGGATAAAATGTTGCATCTCCTTTGGTTGAAAGGCTTTTAAATCTTCATAGGAATAAGCAAGAACATCTTTATACTTCCTTAAAAGATTAATTACTTTCTTCTTTTCTTCTGGTGTGCAACATTTTCCAATGTTCACGAGTTTAGGGTCAGTAGAACTCCCAATATTAATTTTATCATATTCAGCTGATTGTTGAGGTCCAGTAGAAGCTTTAAACTTCACATACCTATCATGTTTGTCAAACAATTCTTCTAAACTCACCAATCCCTTTGGAATCTTGTTTCCTTTGAGTTTGATACATCCATCTTGATCTGCCTCTTCTTCTTTGACTTCTTCATTGAAGGGCACACTTTCACGAGGCAAATTGTCACTTCCTTCAAAGTACAACTGTTCAAAATTATCCTTGAGTTCTAAGAAAGAAAGCAGATGTTGATCATCATTGAAAACTTGCCAGTTACTTGCATTATCAGGTACACTTGGGCCTATGGATCATCTCAATGGTAAACTTATCTTGAGAGAAGTCAGGATGAGGTATCAGCAATGACCCCGAGACTGCTAGTGAATCAGCCCTGGTATTCTCCTCCCTAGGCACTACTTCGATGGAGAAGGCATCAAGAAATTCAATAGAGTCCCAAACCTGATTCCTATAATGTTTCAATCTTCTATTCTTTACCTGGAAAAGGTTTCTAACTTGCTTGACAATCAGCTCCGCATCTCCACGAGCTAGAAGATTCTTCACTCCCTTTTCTTTTGCCACATGAAGCCCGAGAATGAGAGCTTCATATTCTGTTGTATTATTGGTATTTTCAAATTGTAACTTGAATGAGAAAGGATGAATCCTACCCTCAGGAGATACCAATATTACACCAGCTCCAGAACCAGCTGAAGAACAACTTCCATCAAACTCTAATATCCAAACACCATTAGGATCCTCAGTGATATTTTGGGGAGTTGGATTTCTTCTGGAGACATAATCATATAGTTGTCCATGCCCAATATCCTCATAAAGTATTTGTGCTTTGGGATCATCTGTTTTTTGTACAATATACTCAGACTACTTCTCAGAAGCAACTTCTTCATTTTCCCATTAACAGGTATGAGGGCATGTGACCAATCCATTTGAATTTCTCCACCCACATCCTTACAGAAGTTCCTACTTAGCAGCATCCCATATGAAGGAGGAATGTCTGCTACTAGGATAGTAGCTAAAACTTTCTTCTCAGGCAAAGTAGCAAAGGCTACTTGTGCATCTTTAATTCTTCCGACCAGGGGCACTTCTTTACTCTCCATGGAATAACAAGACCCGTAAGTGCGTGTGAGAGTTAGGCCTAAGGCATGGGCTACTTTGGCAGGCATTACATTGTCTGATGCCCCTGAGTCTATGATGCGCATTACTGAGTCTATGGCCGGCTATAAGGAGTGTCACATAGAATGGTTTGATCTTGTCATTGGGTGAGGTGACAACGGCTACCAGATTGGGTTGTGGTATAGAAGATGGAGTGGGTAAAAGGCCTTTAGAGGTAGTTTTAGAATGGGAATTGACAAAGTGAATCATTTTAGCAAAAGCCTTGGGATGGGTTTGATAATATTCAGCCTCTGAGATTTGAACCTTGGTCTTTTTTAGGTGATCAATAATATCGAAAGACCCAGAAGTGGATGGACTATCATCACTTGGGACTCTAGGCTTATCAGTTTTAGGAGAAAAAGAAGTAACTTTAGTAGCAGAATTGACAGACTCACCTTTGGTGTGGATGAAATGGGGATAGGAGATCCTCTTTTTGCAATTACAGGGATAGTTGTCGGCTGCTCCTTAGATTTTTGGTGGGCTACATCACTTTCTCCGATTTGTTTGTCTGCTCCCGAGTCATGACAACATATGATTCACTATTCATGTCTACTACTACTTCATCATAATCATCTCCTTCATCAATGCCTTCAGTAGTGAAGAAATTAACTCGAGATCCCTCAAGTTCTTATGTTCCTTCATCAACCTCTTCAACAAATTCTTCACAATCTTCATTAACCTCTTCATCCTCTGGTTCTTCAACTTCACAGGTTGCATTGACAGGGACTTTAATAGGAGGTCCTTCAAGCGCTAGCCTTGTTTGAGAAGCAGGAAAATGATTTCTGGGCTGAAAATTCCTCCTTGAACATTCTGCATAAGGGGCATGCTGAGCCAATTGTTTCTTAATGGCGATGAGATCATTTGCAAGTTTTTGTACTAATGGATCAGTATTGGGCCCAGGAGTGGAAGAGGAGGAAGAAGAAGACTTGGATCTAGAAGGGTCTCTCTTCAACTTTCCTGACATGATTAAATCATCTTCGACACTAACAACAAGAGTTTGATCTTCGGCCAATGTCGCAAGATTAGCTCTTCTCAATGCATAACTAACTTCAGGCAATTGGGCATTCAGAAGAAGCATTTTTGAATTTGATCTACAGGTTGAGTGTCTGGTGGAATTTTATTAATCAACTTGTTAAATCGGGCCACAAATTCTCTCATGGGCTCTTGTGATTCCTTCTTTATTTGAGAAATTTGGGCCAGCAAAGCATGCACGTCTTCCGCTGGTTTGAAACGGTTCTCAAACCTAGCTCTCATTGTGTTCCAGCTAGTGATAGCTCCGGCCGGAAGGTGATAGAACCAATCAGCAACATTATCTTGTAAAGTCTCAACAAAAAGCCTTACGGAGACGTCTTCATGTTCAACTCCCAGAACTCCACATGCAACTATGAAGGCCACGATGTGTTCATCAGGATGTACCTTGCCATCACCCTTGAATTTAGGAAAGTTCTTCCAGTTACCTCTGGGTAACTCATGCAAAGGCTGAGGAAGGGCAAGAGGCCCAACACGATGGCCCCAAGGCAATGGTACCACCATTCTTGGAAAAATGGCTTGAAGAGGAACTGAAACACCAGCAAGAATCAGAGCTCGAGAGATTAGGACTGATTTGTTCTGAAAGAATACCACCCGTAGGGGTTCTATCTTTGACAGGAGGAGTGCTTGTTGAACGAGCTTCTCTATTTCTTCTTGCGGAAGGGAAAGGAAAACCCTACTTGTTCCAAAAGTTGAAACTGAGAATCTTCAATACCAAGGGCCCTTCTCCCTCGAGTAAAACATGGAGTCACCAGATCAAAAGATGATCGATAAATGATTCAGGAACTGGAAAACGCTCCCCAATGGAGTCACCAAAAACTTGTTGGTCACAAAAAGAACTTCAAGAAGAGCAATAGTCAGGGGACAAGAAGTCCCTCCTCTTTAGTGGGAGAGGTTCCCTTATTCAGAAACGAACCTATTTACACATGTACAAAGCATGGTTTCACTATGGAACTTGGATATCATGAAAGCGTTTCCTAAATAGATCATCAATTACAAAAGTATAGAGGAATCAAGATGTGGAAATGAGTAGAAAGGCACCATTCAGAATTATAGATGACAAAATAATTCCTTATGCGTGCAAGAATACAATGAATTGGAATAAGATCATTTGTACCCACATTAATAAGATGAAATTTGAAAAGACACACAGTTCTATGAATAACATCTACAAGAATACAAAGCTTCTCAGCATAATGCAGAAAAATGATCTAACAATATTTAATGGATAGCTTGTGAATAAAAAGAATCAGATGGACAAAGAATGAAAATCCTTCTGTATTGATTGCTTTATGATTTCTTTACACTTTCAAAATAAGCCAAGTTCCTCCTCAAAAATGGCGAGGAGAGGCCAATATATAGTTTACAAAACAGTTACCTTTGGTAACTACTTCTTTTAACTAATGTTTAGTTAAAGGGCTGCTAATCGCAATACCCCAACTAATTACAATAAATCCAGATGAAGAAAGGAAGAAAGGAGAAGAATCAGGAGAAGAAGATAGGTGTTCATGATTGAGAGGGGCCCACTGATTTTAGGATCCACTGTCTAAATCTTTTCAATGCCTCTGCTATGTCTCTGCCTCGTGGGACCGATGTGTTGGCAGTGGACTGGGTCCAAAATCCGAGGCACTTCTCCATCTCTTTGTCGAATTCGACGTGTGTATGATGATCTTTATTTGCTTCTTCAATAGCAGATTGGAGAGAGCAGATCTCCTTCATCTTTCCTTGAAATGGAATCCTCCTTGAACAAATTATCTTTGACAAAAGCTCTGAATTGAGCTTTGATTTCTTGCAAGGAGAGGGGTACACCAGAGGTCTCATCATGGAGGTGGCAATGTATGTCCTTGAAAGTAGATATTACCAAAGTCTTGAAGGCCTCACCCTTCTGCCAACTATTTTTTAATTCTCCCAAAGCCTCCTCCAGCACCTTGATTTTCCATTCCACACTGTATACCCATGATTTTGACAAGTTATCCTTTGCATCATCGAAGACCTTGCTTGCCATTAAAATATTCTCATCAGTTTGTCCCATGAGGCGAAGGTCTACTATACAGCTGCTCCAGAGTTTGAGCTCTTTATCTATATTTCCAATAGTGGAGGAGAGCTTCTGTTGCAGATTATTCACCTTCTCATTGAGTTTGAAGGCTTCACCAATGAAATTCAATCCTGCAATGAGCATGTCATCCACCATGGCCTCCATAGCCCTTCCATAGATAGAATACCTGTGTATATCTTTGATACTCTACACTTCATCTTGGCTGAGAATCACAGGTGGTGGAAGAGTAGTCAGTGGGGTAGGATCTAAAACTTTATCCTTGGATAACAGTGACTTGATGAAACCTGTAAGAACCTGGGCCTAGCTCCTCCAACTTGTTCTATGGTTTGTTTCCCTTTCTCCACTCTCCCAATGACCCTGGTGACTATTTCCTAAAGATTGTGGATCTCACCTTCAGGGGTAGACTCTCCCATGGGAATCCTTGAGAGCTCAAGGTCAGATGCTTGCAAATCATGCTCTGGCTTGTCTACTTTGGGCTTGGCTATCTCCAGGAATTGCTGGCCCTGAGCATCAGATACTATTCTGGAGGTAGTCTTGGCCTTCTTGGGGAGTAGGAGGAGTAGTGCCTAATAAGGCCGCCACAACATCAAAATTGGGTCCTGAGATTCGGGAGGAAGATTTTCTTTTCCTACTATCGACGAGAGGTTGCACCCATGCAAAAGAGGAGGAGGAAGAAGAAGGTGGGGCAAGAGGACCAAGAGATAGAGAACTCATGGCACCCAGGGTGTGCACTGTTGTTTCTTCTAGTTGAGATATGAGTGGGGCACTCGGGACTTCTGGTGTGGAGGAGTCAATGGTGCTTGGGAGTTCAGTGCTTTGAACCTCCTTTTCTTTATCTGTAGGAGCTTCTGGAGCACTTGTAGAAACTAGCACTTCACTCTCCTCACTTTCACTGAGAACAATAATGTTCTCTGGTCCTGAAGGCAATTTTGAATGCTTCCTTAGGGGATCTTCCTCCACAGTTCCTTCTTAACTTCTTTGACTTTCTTCTGATACACTTGGGTGGATGAGGAAGGAGTGGAAGATGTAGGACCTTTAGTTGATGAGGCAGGAGGGGTCTGTACAGGTACTCCCAATCAGTGACAATGCCTCCTTTCTTGGTGTTGAGGTGTCTTTGGAGGAGGACTCACCTGAGTGCCTTCTAAGTTCACGAACTCTCCTGTCAAACCAGATTTTGGTTCTTACCAAGACGGGAGCTAGGATTTCTACCAGATCATCCTTCTCCTTTTTGAACCAATCCAAATCCTCCAAGGGAGTGTGTTTGACCACGTTGTCATATTCATATGAGTACAGGTCGAATTATCATCCTGGAGTCCTTCAGGAACTTGGTACAGGTTAAGCTCTTGAATTAATTGAAGAGAAAACCTGCCATAATGTCTCCTCCTTGCTTCAAAATCATCAGCACAGTCAGCCCAATAGTCCTCTGTGTCTACCCTATGATGATAAGTGATTTTGATGTTCTGCTCAATAAATTTCTTCAAGTCAAAACAAGTTCTTGGCCTGAAGAAATGGATAGTGATGGGAGCTAGGGCTCTTTCTATGTTTTGTGCATCTAGAGTTGTCTTACAGGTGTAGTTTCCCAAAGTGATGGGGAAGTGCAAGCCAATAATTTTCTTATCCCTGCAGGTTCTGTGCAACTTGTCCAATTGCCTGCATATCTCTATCAAGGCCATTTTATCATTGCAGAACATGGGAAGCTTTAAGAGGAGTGCTCTCATAGCCTGCAAGCCTTATATAGGAGAATTTCCTAAACTGGATGAAGTAGGCACCATATTTTGAAATTAGGTTCATGGCTTCATCAGAAAATCTCCTCACCGTGTCACTCTCCAGAAGCCTGACAATGTACATGGTGAAAGCATCATTCACCCTTCTGAAGTTGCGATTGCTAGTGTCCAAGGTGAATTGAGGGCAGTAGGCATATACAGGGTCACCCTTATGAGCATCAATGTATGAGAATCCAAACCATTGCCTCGATGCTGCTAGGGTATACATTAAGTATGAAGTCATGTAGAATTTCTTGGTTTGTTGTACATTGGACAACTTGCTCTGCTAGGTTCATACTGATGATTTCTACCTAGTTGATATTCTGAGTTCCTTCACACACCATGTTGATAAGAGGGCACATCCAGAAATGGAATTCATTGGTAGAGGGTAAGCCCATGACCCGAGCCAGTAGGATTATAAAATCTGATAGTTCCTCATTGAAATCGGCATGAAACAGAACCTTGGATAGATGGGATGCCCCCTTTTTAGGGTTTTTAAGCCAGACTTCACCACCCGCGCCTTGTATTTCTCACTGTCCTGATCGAAGAGGGCCTGTGCCTGGTTTTGAGAGATTACTATAGAATTGTCCATCTCAGGAATCCTTAGGGTAGTGCCAATGGTGGCAAAGATCAAGCTTGGCAATGAGTTCCCCATGCACATTCGTTAGCTCACTCGAGTCAGGATTGAAATGAGCACCGCAGGAGAGTACTGTATCTGCGCATTATACTGAGATTGGGAAACCACCGGCAAATGCCAAGCCACTATCATGAATCATTTGTGCCATAGGAGAAGGGTTTGAGTCTGTCATTCTTGCCCAGAAATCCCCAAAGTCAAGGTGGCGAACTTCACTGTCCCCGATATCGGGAACGGCAGACTCGAGCGGTGAGATTTGCTCCTGACCTTGGAATTTAATCTTCATGTTGATAGTAATTTGAAAAGCAAGGTTGCAGTCTGGACTCGGATGAAATTACAGGGGGAATGGATACGCACGTAAAATTTTGATCGCAAGGGTATGAGCAATAGATAGCAAGAAAGCAGTGTGCAAACGCATAGGGGCAGTTCATTATATAGCCATTTGGGAGAGAGAAAGACAATAAATGTGCATTAAATACACATCTACCAACTTGAAAAGCAAGATATTTGGGAAGAGCGGGAAAAATTAGCTCGATGGCCTTTGGTTCATTTGGGACACGTGGGACGCGAAAGCGCGATTCGGCCGATACAGGCGAAGCGAGGGAAAAAGATGCACAAATGCTTTCGGACATGAGGGACAAAAGTACGAGAGTACGCGATTCGGCCGAATCGGGTGAAAAGTGAACATTGAGCCTGGGTGAACTTGTGTTACTTGGGACAAAAAGTTCGATGGGTGTGAAAGAAGTGACTTCGGGTAAATCGGCCGATCGGCGAATAGGGAGCCCAAATGAACATGGGACATCTGGGACAAAAATGTCCTGGATAGACCCGCAAATCACACAAAATGACCCAAAAACGCAGATTCTTCCCAATTTTTGACTTTTCACATTACCAGGACAACAGAAAAGGTGTTTAACTTAAAAATTTTCAATTTTGAACTTCTCAAAGCAGGGGAAATTTTGAGTGGACAACACACTTGCATCAAGCAAGTTCTTATTGATAATGGATCTATTGGTAATATCTATGATAATTCTCTCTTACAAAAATTAGATATAAGCGATAACTTTATTTTTAAGAATTCCACTCTCATTCATGGTTATAATTATACCACTCACACGTGCTTAGGGACTATCTCATTACATATTTGTGTTGGGCCTAAAAATTTTCTCAATGATTTTTATATCATCGATAACTCCTTACAATTCAATATCTTGATAAGAAGGCCTTGGAATAGCAAATGCAAGCACTTATTCCCATATTCTATTCACCAATGTGTGAAAAATTGACATGAGGGTTACGAACATACCATTTCTGCTGATCCCGAGCCTTTCAAGTACTTTCACATAGATCTTATCACCACTATGCCTATATTGCCTTCACAATGTATTCCATATGCTAGTCTTAACACATGTGACATTGGTGAATCTAGCGCTTCACTATTCCCTACTACTACTGTTCATATTCCTGCTATCTTTACTCACACCTTGGCTATCATTTCCCCTACCATATTCATCCCTCGTTATTACCTCACATTTATTGGCCACCGCATCCCCTCCAAATTCAAGTATCGCCTAATAATTTGCTTGAAACTTCTACGCAACAAGATGATGCTCATACTGATGATTCTGAAAATTCTGATGATGAAGTTAATGTTATAGAAGTTATAGATGAATCATTAAAACTTGATTTTACTCTTTTCAGGTAAGATGATTCTTATTTGCGTAAACCTTTGTATCGATAGCCTAGGAAAATACCGATTCAAGAAACCTCCTATACTAATGCAATGGTATTAAATAAGAGCTCTATTAATAGTGTTAATATTATTTCATCTTCTCCTCCACCAAAGGCCACTCCATGACCTCCCTTTACATGCACATTATTTATAAATAGGTCATTTTGGCAACATATTCCTATCAATCCCACTAGTTTAGATACTATTTGTACATGCAATAGTTTTCCTAGGTTTGGTATGACACTTAATGACATCTTACCCCTCTTCATTCACCAAATATTTATCACGGTTATTTTCACATCACAATGACTTATGGATTACGGGTTTTTGATTTGAAAATCTTTATCACGCAAAGACGCTTACGCTTCTCCACTCACATTAGGATAGTTTTGAATCGACTACATTGGTGGTACAATAGATGCCCTTCACTCTTCACTCATGTTTCCTATGCCTTTTGGCCCTATCTCTATTCCTAATGATTCTTCTCCTACTTATGTTCAAAATATCTCCCGTTGGCATGCTCATGGTTGTCCACCAATTTCCTTTATTGACAAAGAATAAGAAATGAATGTCTATACACTCCATCGAAATGGGCCACTATATGAACCTCCCCACTCTATAGCTTATTGGGTTTCTGATGCCATTCTAGTAGGTTTCAATCATGATAATGATGATCTCCTTGATAATTGAAATGTCTCTTATCCACCTTCATCACATATATACTTGGGGGAATCACATTCACCACCTCCCTTATAATATTCACATTATCATTGCATTCATCTTTTTACATAGCGTTACATCCCACTCTTAACATTCATACATACTTCATATACCTTCATCATTGCATATATGAGATGGAGGGTCTATGTCCTTCCTTACCATAGATTTTTTTATTCATTTCTACACACATGGGTGGAATTATACCTAATACATTCCCCCTTGTGTCGTCATCATATACATCATCTTTGAATTTTTCATCTTTCATCACACATTCTAGCACCATCATTACCTGATGATGCACTCTTGTGCTTCAGTTCACACTTGACTGTTGAGGGATTACCATTACACTGAACCCCACACACTACACTATAGGCACTACACATTTACATTTCATCACACACATCATGCATCATACACCACCCATTCTACACTTAGTCTACATTCTACATTATACTACATTTTCATCATACACATATTAGTCATTCTATGTATTACATACACCATTAGGCTATTTCACATGGCACATTTATACATCATCTATATTCTACATACTATGCTAGTCTACATTACATATGATTCTAGCTTTACATTTCATCCCTACATACTACATTATCACACATTACATTGCATGTTGCCTTTTACACACCACACATTTACAAGCCCTCCTCGCCACATGGTCATTTCATCATTACACCTACTACATTGTTTTCTATGCACTTCCCTAACCACCCTATGACGAACTTTACTTCCTCAGTCTATACTCGACTACCAAAGGTTTATAAATCAAATGGACCATATATTCACAATGTGACATTTGATCCTACGAAATTCATAGGCTAGTGACGTATGCTAAATTTTAATTCATCCCCTTTTCATCTAGTAGTGATATACGCTTTAGGATAAATCACCACCCCCTTTATCATCTTGTAGTGGTATACACCTTAAGATAAATCACCACTCTTTACTATTCATCATGTAGTGATATATACTTAGTGCTAACTCATCCCTCATCATTTCACCTTATAGTGATATACATTTATGGCTAAATTATCACTTGTCCAATCACCACTCATCCTCATCCATTCATTTTATAGTGATATACACCTAGGAAAAATCATCACTCATCCCTTCATCATATAATGATATACACTTATGATAAATCATCGCTCCTCCATTTAATCCATTCGTGATATATGCCTCGATATAGGGTTCATGATCATCCTTTCTATATATCACACTTCATCACCACTACATACACATTCATCACAACGTGCTAGAAAAAGCAAACACTACTTGACCATTTCCCAATGACAAACTCTCTCTTGCTTATACAGTTCATTCTTGACTATTGAGGGGGAAAAAAAGATGAACCTCATTTTATACACTTCGCATTCACTGGGGGCATGCGGCTCCCATCATTCCATCTTGCATTCCATTCCATCCATCCAAAACATATTGCATTATCTTGGGGGCATTTCTTTTTGCTTGCTAGTGTTTTGCATGATCAATTTGCTACACATGTTAGATGGATTTATTGTATGTCATTATCTATATCATACACACATGTTTGTTCATGCATTTTTAGTGTGATCACAGATAAAAGAATCTACATGTGGCAAGGATGCTCACCTTCTACCCTTCCTATACTGGTCACAAAGGGGCATCCACATTTGTCTCATATAGGTGTGATTGTTTCTTTTTTTTAATTAGCATCCTACATTACTTGATCATACCCACTTTTGACATATTTTTTATTTTTCTAACATGCTAACAGTGTTCCATGTGTAGTACTATTTTGTAAGATTATATGTTTCCATGACTACTTGTTTGTATATTTCTTCTTGTCTTTTTTTCCATTGTATGCGGTCTTTTCCATATGTTTTTGTGCACACTTTCTTATTTGTTGCAGCTATAATGTCCTTACGTGTCTTACTTAAATCGTGAGTTATGTCCCATGTTTTTAACCTAATTTTTGTGTCTTACTTGTTATCTTGCATGTTTACATTACTTCACTATTTGTGTAGCTTACACATGTTTTTTATATGTATGCATTGTTTTCTTTACACTTGTCTTTTCCTAGCCTTATTTTTTGTATGTGCCTTGGTTTCTACCAAGAAATTTATAGGTACATAGTTCGAGTGTTGTTGGTCATCTTTTGGGGCCACATTATCCTATCAATGACGTTGCATGCACCCCAAAAGAGGGGGCATCATTTGGGGTTTTACATACTAACACATCGTAGTTACATCAGCTTAGTACACTGTACCTTCTACCCTTGGAATTGTGGGTTTACATACAATGAGTGGGTGCATACTAGTTTACAAACCCCATACATAGTGGATTTTATAGGACATGGTGTCATTAGAATTTTGGGGAAGTAGTTACAAGCTTGGAGGTTACAAAGGTGGGTGTGCCTCTCTCGCACTACTTTGGCTAGTGGCATCGTATCGTCCAAAAAACCATAAAACTACAAAGATCTCTTCACACCCATTTTAGAAAAAGTGGTTAGAGCTTGGAGGACATAGAGCATTTCCTCCTATGCTTCTTCAACCAGGTGGCATGAGATCATCGAAAAACTCACAAAGACTATAGGATATCCTTCTACACCCTTTCTCTCAACATGGATTAGGTGCACATGTTGTATTGACATTTTCATTTAGCGTATTTCACATTTGCATATTTTACACATTTCTATGCTCATGCGTATTTTACATAGCATTATTACATACATACATATTTCACTACTTGATTTTTTTCTCCTTACAGTCCACATATGAGAAACAAATAAATAAATTAGGGGCAATAACAACTTCAACAACAACATTCCGTGGAAGAAAATGATTTACTAACCATACAAGTATACTACACACTACAACAAATACACATGTATTCTGCCCTAGGTTCACTCTCATCACTTTTTATTTGCACATTTTTCATCTTTAGATTCCACGATCCTCCATCTTCTTTTTTGTCATTCCACACTTGAGTCTAGTCCTTTAGAACGTTTCTACTATAGTCTCCATGGATATTAGGTATGAATTTTTATATACTTTATGATACCAAGATTTTAGATCACCAACATAAAGTGGGGGAAAAATGTAGTCACAAAATCATACACTTTAGACATTATTTAGCCCGGTCTCATACTACTATTTAGAAGGTTTTTGAGTGAAGAAAGTACTAATTAATCCCATATTTGGCCATCTTATTTTACTTTTATTTTGTCATTCTCACACATTTTTATATACATGTCTAGTCTATTTTTAAATTTTCCTATCGTTTTAGCCTAAACCAGGGCACCTGGGCTTGTATTGGGCTCCCTAGTCCCACTTGAGCACCCCGATCCTTATTCTACTTTCCTACAACTTTTTGGGCTATTTTTAGCCAATTTTCATCCTTATCTTCTACCTAGTCAGCCAAGTCGGGGTTAATTATGAAATTATATCAAGATAACCCTATAACTATAAAGTTATGAGACCATAATGAGGGTCCTAGCATCATTTACTTCTATCACTCCATCTAGAGTTACATCCATTGCATCATTTTCATCCACATAGTTCCATGCATCAAGGCTAGGATATCTGCATCAAAACAAACTTCATAGGGGGAGGGATTCTATCCTATTCTATGCACACATGATATTAGATTTTCTACACTTAGTTACTACTCGCTATTTCACATAGAGTGACTAGCACAAGAGCACCTAGGGCACTACATGTATACACACACACCACAACTACATTTGAGTTTAAAATTTAGTGTAGCGCTTAGAGTAGGAATCCCACTGTTGTGGTAGCTAAGGTCAGTCCAATCCATTCATTTTCATTTTACTATTTTTAGGATTTCATACTCCTTTTGTCTCTTGCAGGTTGTCATTACATTATTCATTATATTCGGTGTAGTTCAACAAAGGTCACAAGTCATTTTCCACCCCTAAAGAACCAAATTCAGATTTTTTAAGAGACTAGGGCATCTGCTCTACCATACCAGTGGTACCCTAGGGAATCCTAGTACCCTCTTGGGTGCTTCTTTCTCAAATCTTCCAGATCCACCCTTTTCGGGACCTCTATGTAGTAATCCCTACTTTCAAAATTTCTTGTCAAACCTACGACACTCTACATGGCAACCATCTACAATCAGCTAAGTTCCTTCATCACTTTATTCTTGCACATTAGGTTTTTATTTCCATTAGTCTTAATTATTTACTCATTTCATACTAACTTAGAGTATTTATTTACAACGTTTATGTACTCCTAGATCTTAACTATCTTAGCATGCCCTTAATTTATTCTAATTTTAGTTAATCACTAGACTTTGCTCATGAAATTTTTCTAACATGGGACTATCTCCAAGTTGTGGGAATTTCATTATGTGGTAGAACTCAAGAGAAGGTTGGTTTTTCTATGTACTTCTAATCTTAGCACTAGTCCTAAACATGGAAACACAACTATGTACTCCTAATCTACACATTCCAAGGGACCAAAGATAGAGAGATGAAAGAAATGTAAATCCTAAGCTAAGATGGCGGTGATAGAACTAGAAGAAAGGTCAATCACTATCCGTAAGAGGAAGGAAAGGGATAAAATGTGGGAGGAAATAGGCAAACGGATGTGCCATAGGCTAGGACCATGTATATTAACTTTTCTCATACATTAAAGATGCAAAAAGTGAAGAAAGTTGCAAGTATGAAATACAAATTACACCGAAGGAAGAACATAAATGTAAAGATGCATAAAACATGATAACATGACATAAAATAGCCACAAGAATCAATTTAATTGATTAGAATATGCATAGGTGGTTACATCCATGGAAGGAGGAAAGAATAAATTTTAGAGACCAACCTCGATGTCTAAAAATATGGGAAGTCAGCCACCATTTTTACATGGTATCGTTATAAAAAAGGAGGATAATTTTTATAATCCGCCGCCTCCAAATTTGTAGATAAATGAGAAGGAGAGGAGAGTAGAGAGAGATGCTCCATCATGAGGGATTCAAGGACCAAGGACCAATATCCATATATGTTTTTAGAAAGGTATAGGTCCTTGACATGGCTTCTATCGCACTTCATATGATTTGCATGTCGAAGTGAACAACACTAATACTTTATTAAATTATGGTTAGTGGAGTGGTTGTACATTGTTTAGATAAATAAGCGTAGACCCTATGTGCAATCCACTTATTTTTGATATTTCATGGTTTCTCATAGCCTAGATGTTGTCTAAGATGATGTGGTGAATCATATCTAACCTATGAATTAAATTAAACCATCCGTGATATGCTCCTTCATTGCATGGAGTTTATAAGTGTTGACATAAATGTTAAATTCCACATCCTTCAACCTTGTTACATGGATATTCCATGATGTCCAACTTGAATATTTCATGCCTTCCACTACATATTTAAAAATTTATGCACTTAGATATTATTTTTACCACTACACTATAGAGGTGTTTCCTCCCATTACACGATACGTATGACTCGGCTATGTTCCTTAGTTTTTGTTTGGTGGGTTTGGAGATCCCCATGGGTTTTTTTATGTCATTGTTTCCTCCATAATAGTGCGAAAGACTTATCCTTAATTTCATGACATCATGTTACCTATGGCTTTTAATTGTTCTCAAGACCTATGACACATTATTAAATTTTTCCACACATTTCTCTGGCCCAAGTCATATTTAATTTTCTTGTAAAGAACCAATTATGCTTCCTTTATCCGTATACCACCCAAAGACCTCTATATTTGAGAATTCCATACAAAACTAGGATAGTGTTTTGTAACTTCTATCCTTTGTCTTTTTAAAATTTCTCCTCCATGTTTGGTGGCACTAGGTGTCTTGTTTTATGTGCATTAAAACTTTATTGAATGCTCTCAACCTTTATCCTTTTCTTCATAATACTAAATTTCCATAAGAATTTTCCTATATCCTAGACTTCATATTCCTTTGTTTTATAGGTTTGATAAAATCAGAGAACACTAAGTTCCTACACCCCACGGTAAACCGATCTAGTCTCGAGCATGGATTTTCTTTAACATAAAAATGGTTGAGTCATTTTTTTGAGTTGTTCAATATTACATGGGGTGTAATTTTGGACAACAATTTGACAACCTCTAGGGACATATACCTACTAGATGATGAATACTAGCTTCCTTAAAGCATCCATTGGGTATGGAGTCAAGGCTTACCTTGAATAAATTGATCTCTACCCTTAAAACATGTATCATGAATCCACATGAACTTAGCACTCACCTAGACCTACTTGAAGTTGATATTGTGGGAATTTGAATAAAACTTGTAAATTTTCCCATTTATCTGATTTTTTCCATGAAACCTATTAAAATGACTGTTCAACAATAGCAAGGCCCAAAAAACTATGTATAAACATGAAAACAATGGTTGCTTTAATTGGAAACACACAAAGTGATCACAATGCACTTGTTTTACGTAATTATACCTAATCTACCATACTCTAAAAAAAGGAAAGGGAACTAAACAAAAATTGATATATGCTTGAGAAGTAGCTTACCATTCTTATGAAATTTGACCATGTAATTTATTTTGTAATAAACATGGTCTTTAATGACAATGGAGAATCTATTTTGCAAATCTGAATTTCCTTCCCATGGGTCAAAGTATCATATGAAAACAAAATGAGTACCTCCTCAAGTTTATCTGCATTTTCTTTTCAGTGGTATTGAAGCTGACCCTTGGCACTTTGATTATCTTCCTCATGCACCGAATTGAACATGACCAAAGTGGCAACTCTTTTATTGGCTCCAATATAGTGAAGTATTTAATTAGGAAGATGACCTTGATAAAATGGGCTGACCCCAATAATGGGGTCATTATGTAGAATTTCCTCATGATGGAAAATATTTTCAAGATGATCTAAATTATTTTTTATTCCTTTGTAAATAACTATACCTCCTTCAGATCCGCATCCTTTGAGTATAACTGATCTCTCATTAAATTTGATGTCCTCCTTTATATAGTTTTTACAATCTCTTCCTCCAAATCATAATCAAACCATTCTTTACTTATTCCAAAATAATACCACATGGTGAAACTTGTTGGAGGTGATAAAAAAAAGGAGTTGTTGATTAAGTGGATTATTAGAGAGAGATTATTTGAAGGTGATGGAAGGATGTGAATAATGTGTGTGTTGTTTGGATAGCCTAAATGAAACTCTTCTTAGTTATTATAGAAATTTTAAAATCATGAGGAAGATGTTGCCTCTTAAAACTTGGATCAATATAGATAAATCAACATCCAAGGACTTAAAATAATACAAGAATGCCATATCCTATGAGGGTATGAATTCATGAGTGATTCTTCTCCAAGTCCTCGAAAATATAATGTTTAAATTATAAACATACTCCATTAAAGCCACTTGTATTTTCTTGACGTGTTCCATGAGTGAAATAGCATGTATTCTCCATGAACCGGTTATGTAGTCATTCTACTAGATAAACCCATGAAGAAATGGATTGTGGAGCTAAAATTTTGTAACAATATTTATGTTTACCTCTCGAATGTTGAAATAACAATTATGAGAAAATATTTCTTCCTTGATGTTGTGGATGACACAATGGTTCTCTATGTCTTGAATATTATCAATAGGAGATTGAAATCAATATCTATGTGGAAAAGAGGAAAGTTTATCAAGGCTATCTTTGGGATATAATTCCACTTTTTTAAGTCAAGGGGGTAGAACTAAAGTGGAAGAATTAAAGACCTCTTTGTAGAGCCATAAATGAAATGGAAACATGAAAATCAATGGAAATGTGGAGGGAAAAAATAAATGAAAAGGTTCTATGAATTAAATAAATGGGTTTACTCATCAATGTAGTTACCGGATGTGTTATGAACTACATCCAAAGGCTAAATACCATCTATAAAACATCAATCTTACTGGTATGAATATGTAAAGAGATTCAATCTTGTCCCACTGGGTGTGCCAAAACTGTTATTGTAAAAAAGCAGCACCCTTTGGATTTGTACATGATAATCCCCAACTCTTTGCTAACATGACATTGTCTCCTTGTTGAGGGACTTACATGTTGAGATAGACCTCTAGAGAAGGTCGATTTCTCTACCTAAATCTATTTCTAGAACTACTCCTAAAGATGAATACACAACCCTCTACTCATAACCTAAGTATTCCAAGCGACCAAGGAGAGGGAGGATGGGTATAAGGATGTATAAAAATGAAAGTTCTACATAAAAGGGGAGAGTAAATTTTATGAGGGAGAAGGGAGAGGCTAGAATTAAGTGACCTAGACCCAAAACTATATTTTACTATCTATTCTCACATGAAACACTACTGAATGAAATTGAAAAGGGTAAATACATTCACAACCATAAAAACCATGATGGAGGGGGAAATTTAAATAAAACAAAGACATATGGGCATAAGAGAGCCACGAACATAAGATTTTATTATTGAAGTATTCACATACCATTACATCTCGAAGAAGAATGCACAAAACACATTTTCCAAGACAAAGGGAGGTCTATAACTCAAAATTATTTGGGAGACCATTTTGACATGGTTCCTTCACATTTTAGAACATCATCTTTCTCAAAAAGAGATATTTAAATTAAAATATATAGATAATGTGAGAGAAAATAGAGGTAAAGAGACAAGGGCATGACTTTCTCTATTCAACCACCGAAGCAAAACTCATCAATTCACTTATAGAGCACATAGGCATTAGGTTGAGACATCCCTACACATTATCCAATTAGAATATGGAGAAAGGAATGACATTAATCATTAATTTTATGGATGAGATTTGATTTGATAGCTTTACGAGTTCAAGATCATCATTTCTGTATTAAACCTAATTATGCATTATTAACCCCTGAAACTTGATGAAAAATAAAAATTCTTGATCCCATAATAAAGTGGACGGGAAGACCCCCCAACACCATTAATGTTTTACAATTTGGTTGGTTGTATCCAATGTTATGGAAAAAACCTCTCGTTGCTCATTCCATATATTTTTTATATTTCCCTTAATTTGCTTGTTTTTCAAATGTTTGAATATTTTCTAACATTCCATTACACTTTTTGGTGTTTGGTTGAGTTTTTTAGGTGTTACGCAGAGCTTTCTTTATATGTCATATATTTGACAATGTCTCGTGACATTTTATTTTTCTTAGTAGTATTCTATAATGTCCAAAGAGTCTTAATGTCTCACGGCCTCATTTATTTGTTCCACTTACTTGTGAAGTCCATAGAACATTAATCCTTGAGAATCATGTATAACTTTAAGTTAGTGTTTCCGTAGCTTATAGACTTATCCACATTCCCTGTGTTCCTTTACTTTATCACACAATACCAAGCTCAAACTCCTTTGTTCCACATATTTGGAGAGTCTATGAAACATTTTGTTCACCCACTTCGCGATACATTAAAATCCTTTATTGGATTTATTGAGCCACACATACCCATGTCCAATAGATGCTCCCATTTTTTCGCAGTTAGGAGAATCCGCAAAAAAACTAAGTTAGTGTCCCGTGACATTTTCCAAAAAAAAAAAAATCCTAAGCCAAAAAAATCTTGTAACACCAAAATGAATTTTGGGGGTGTTTTGGGATAACAAGAACACACACACACACACACGTATATATATATATATATATATATATATATATATATATATATATATATATATATATATATATATAATCATGACTACATGATAGAGATATAGTCATCCTAAAATAATATATAACATGTTTTTTCCATTATATTCACTCATCAATATATTATTAATATCAAGAAAATGTGGTCAAAGTAATTTTTTTCAACCTCTAAATATTTTGAAAATAGGAACAATATTATGTATTCAATTTAAGCATAGCTAAATATTTGATGAAACTCTACCCTAAGCAAGAATATCACTTGATTATTTTGAAGCGTCTTCCAAAACTAAATATGGTGAATAATTTATTACAACGGTATTAATTATGTATTAGTGTATATATTAATTAATTTTAGGGATTTATTTAATTGTTATGGTATAAATGTATATTTTTGTTTATTAAGAAGGGTATTATAACAATCATATTTCCTTAGCTAGTAATAATCACTTCATACATTTACCCAACAAGAAGTAAGTATCATAATTTTAATTTTTATTTCTTATGTCTTAATGCTTACATTTGCATATTTTTAATCCAAAAATATTTTAAAATACATTTACCTTCTTCCCTATTGGTTAACGAGTGAAATATTTCCTTATTGTGGAATATTTGTTTTAATTAAATAATCATTCATTTTTTCCAAGGTTATTTTTAAATATATTTTGTCTCACTTATTAATACTACCGAAGACATGCAAATATATACCAATCATTATGATGTGACATATAAGATATAATTTATTTTAAAAATATTACAACATTACATGTCAAATATAATTTTACTTAATAAAAATTACACCAAATGAAACATAGACTTATTTCATAAAATATTGATGAGATATAAACCATTAAAATGGTAAGTAATTTAGTACAACATGACATATTGACCTATACTTCAAATCGCCACTTCAACTTATATACATAATTGTGATGTCATGTAAAATATTTAACTATGAAGTTATTCAATAGAATGACAAGAAATAACAACTTATATTAATAATTATGGTGTGACATACAATATTGAATTACTTAAACACTTAAATCCAACATGACATGTCAAACTATATTTAAATAACAAAAACAATTAATTTTCCTAAATTGCGCTTAAGTGTTCAAGATATTATCATTTTATATATGTTTAATTTCTTATGTTTTATAACTTGGATTTAATATGTTTAATTCAAAAATAATTTATAATGCATTTATCTTCTACCATATAGGCTAACAAGTACTACTATGTAAGCTATTTAATACAAAGATAAGACATCTCAATTTCTATCAATAATTTTAATGTGGCATACAATATCATTTTAATAAAAAATTTAACATAAAATGCCATATGGACCTATATTTATTAAAAAAGCAAATGACATGGTAAAATATTATTAGTTGTCATGTTACGAACAATTTAATACTATGAATAAGTGTAATTCCCATATTTTTGCAGATAAATACAACAAAAAAATACCGTAATAATTTTTTTTTGTCTTACATTACTTGATACATGACACCACATGGGATCACTTAGGATAACTCAACATCATATAAGATATTTACGCCAACATGAAAGCACATATATAACATGAAAATGTAGACACAAAATCTATGCACTTAGGTACATTTCTAGGTCCTAAAAGCATGCTAGCATTTACATGATTCCTAAGAAAGAAAACTAGTGATTGAAAACTCCTTTAGCCTTATTATTTTCCCGTTGCACTTTTATTGACTTTATACATCTTGCACTCTTTCCGTAATTTGACTATTTTATCTTTCTATGGCCTCGGACATTAACGCTAGTTGGGACACTAGCGCCATGTGCTTTTGTCCTCCTGGGTGCTCTTGTCCCTCTTTACCTTTTTCTTATCCTTTTTGACCCCTTTCAGTTATTAATTACTTTTTTCTACTTTTGGTCAACCTTCCGTATCAATTATGAAATTTAAAGAATGAAATCATATAAATATATATTTTTGTTTTCAAAATAAAATACCAAACAATAAACATTGCATGTTATCACCTAAGTTTGCATCTAAAGGAACAAAATCACTTTAAGGCATCCATCAAGCACACTCATTTGAGGGAAAAGGGTTGCTTTGTTCTACATACATAACATAGAGGGGAAGTTTATTCTATTTCATCGCACACATTCTATACATATTTTATATTCTATAGCTATACCGATATCAATGTTTAAATTACATAAGGGCATCTTAGGGCATCACATTACACACACTCTCACACAAAACTACATGGAGTCTAAGATTTATTACAGTTCTTGGTCGTAAGTTCACTCTTTGAGTGACCATCGGGGTCACCGACTCCCCATTTTGCATTTTACCTTTTATTTTTGATTTGGTTTATGGGTATGTGTAGGTGAACTTACGTCTTTTGCAGCTATAGGTAAATTCACATATCAGACCGTGAATCATGAGTTATACATAGAAATGACAACTAACATCATTTGACCCTAAAATAACAAGATCTGCACTATCTACCTGGATCTAGATGCTAGTGTCAGGTGCTCATGACCTCTCTCAAGAACTTTTGTCCTATAAATTTTAAGATTTAAAATCCCTCACCGATCATCTGTGATACTCTTCTTAGTTTGTTTCAGTAGTTCACTTGCTCGATCACTTCCAGATTGCTCAAAAATTAGCTAAGTCTCTCTATCTCCCTTTCCAGCTTAGGGTTTCATATTTATATGCTTGTTTTCTTGGGTCTTTATTGTATATTAGAATTTCTACATAATTCATTACAATAGTTACTCCGTAATAAGATTAAATTTCCATTTTTATTAAATCATTTGGTGATCCTCATCGGTCAAACCCCACCTTACTTATAACCTCCCTTTTGATTCTTCTTCCATGCCTAAAACTTATGAATCGCTTACTAATGAAGATCTCTCGTGACCTCTTAACCCATCTTGTGAAAATCCTCAATATTTAGACTTCTTATTGTTTTCTTATTGTGAAGAATATACTAACCTAACTAAGCTCAACCCACCATTTCTAATAATACTTATCTTCATATTACAACACAACCTCTTAATTCTACCATCCCACCCACCTCCTTTGTTATTATTTATATTCGTACTCCTACTAATCCTTTCACCCATCATATTACTTCTCACATATGAATTGTATCCTCTTCTCGACACCAAAGACATAGCTTCTTTATAACAATATCTACAACTTCAATCTATCAATTATAACAAACTACTTAACATTCCTCTCCATATCTTTATTCCTCACTTTTCCTCCACAACCCTTTCACATCCACCATATCCTCTCATCTACTACCTCAAAACTTCATCAGCACCCAAAATTCATACCCTCAATGTCCATTCTCCGACCCTCAAGAGCATATTTTATCTTTCCATGTGGTATCTCTTGACTATACAAATGATTTTACATTACTAGCTAGAATATTTCCTAGTAGCTTGCAGATTACACTATGTGTTGGTTCTATGATCTACCCGGTCACTTGATAACTTCTTTACAGACTTAGCCGATGCTTTCCCTACACTTTTTATGTTAATATTGTAACTAAGATCTCTTATGATCAAATTTCTCAACTCAAACAAGGATCTAGTGATAATCTAGTAGACTATGTGTTATGTTATAAGAACAACCTTGCTAAGATGATTAATGTACTAGATATTGCAAGATATATTTATCCAAAGTATCCTACCTCCACTACAAGAGAGTGTCATATTTGATACCTCTCCCTCCTTTGATCAGCTATGTCATACACTTAAATTACGTGAAGGAAAACTCTTATCTATGGGAAATCTTAAAATACTATGATACTTCTTCATCCTCATCTTCCAATTAGTTTCAAGAAAAGTTTGGTTTTAAACCATCTCCTAATCTCATTGAAGCTAAGGAAACTATTAGTGTTCTTTCTACACTTAACAAGATTCAATTACAACCTATGTATCATACTTTTACTAAGTTACCTTATGCACCTAATCTTCTCTTACCACATCTTATTAAAAGAAATATTATTAATCTCCCTCTACTTCTTAATCTTGATCCTTCTCACTCTCATGGCCACAACTATGATGAAAATGCACACTATGAATACCACCCACGCATTAGGATTTATATTGATAATTGATTTAAAATTAAACATATTATTCAATATCTTATTGATAACAATGCACTCGAGATCCCTAATTAATATGCTATCAAACCACCAATGATAATCAAAGATAAAAATATTTAATGATCCTTTATAAAAGAATGAAAAGCAAAGATACCAATTCTTCTACAAATCATACATATTGTGTTGTGCCTCCTCCCTCATTAGGACATCTTGACTTTCTTATTTCTCATGCTTATATTTAACCATATGTTATCATGTTTACGAATCATGATTAGAGTTTTTTTAGCATTTTATCATAATAAAAACTATCCATAAACATCCTAGCTCACCCAATGGAACCATTTAGTCCCTTCTTTAGTTTATATTACATATATTTTTGTTTCTTTTTATGTCAATATTATATAACCTTTCATCTTGAGTTTCTCCTGTCACTATTTCAAAAACATTTGAAAATTAAAATTAAAAATGAGAACGGAATAACGATTAGAGGGTATGCTTTCTTTCTTTTTTCTTCCTTTCAATATTACATTTTGATTTCCTTATTCTTGTAGAATTAAATATTTTCTTTTTTGGATTTCAAAATGAACTTTCATATCTTCTTTCTCATCTATCCCTAATTATGAGTTAAACAAATTATATTAAAAACCCTTCACAAAAACTAATCAAAATATCAAATCAAATTTGTATTTAAAATAGTCCTTCCTAGTTGGACCTACTTGGATTTCATCACTAAGAGGATAAGCTAACTTGTGTTCTCGCCAAGTATAAAACTTTGGTGGGTGGTATATTGGCTAAAAACCCGACACCCTTATCACTACAGGATCATGAAGTGAGGTGTAGGCCTCAATATCATGCCTCTTACCGACACCAACATAGATCTAGGGCTCACGTACCTTCGGGTATATCAGAGCTCCATCCTCGAATCACTTGAAACTATCCTTAGATAGCCTTTATCTTAGTTCCCCTTCATCCATTTTTCATTTCACACTTTCTCAAGATAATTAAAACTTTCTTCTAATTGTGTGGTATTTTCTTTTCTAAAAATAACTATCTTTCATTTCTTTATTGATTGTTTATTATTTCATCATCCTAACTAGGCTATAGTATAAATTTAAGAATATTTGAAATATGGTAGAATCTCTTGAGTACCATATCAAAAACATCCCCAACACAATGAATTTTCTCCTAGAAAGATACCTATAATCTCCACAATCTCCTAGTACCCACTCAACCACATCCGATATTCCCAATTCATCTAGACCATGATTCTTCAACATTTGTGACCAAGTGTTTATAGAAATTATAGATTCTAACCTAGTGGCCATGAAATATTACGTTGTTTTCTAAGGTATCCTTCTCTAAAACCAAAGACTAAACATAAACCACATATTACTTATGTCACCTTCGATCATTCCCAACTCATTGACCCCAATAATCATCTTGCTATCCAATAAATTTCCCCTTACCCATCTACTAGTGACATAGAAATAGTATTCCCTTCTTTATTTTCCCCTATTGTTAGTTTCATAATTAATGTCATCTCATCACAAGGCATGTCCAAATGAGAACCATCTACGTCCTTAGCTCCATCATCAAGATCGATAGTGTAGTCATTTTATACCCTTCCTAGAATAGGAAAAGACCATTTGTGTTTGCCTATCACCAAGCAGTAGCATTGGGTGCTCACCGAGGCACGTGCAAGCGCTGAGTCTCTCCTTTATGTGAGTTTTGTGAGAATTCACCATCTTAGAATAGATAATCAAATGTAGGATAAAAATAGCTAACCTAGATTCTTATGAACTTAGGAATAGGTATCATCTTATTATATATAGGTAAGAGAAATAACAAGCAACACATGCTTATGGTTCATACGAAAAGGAAATACATAAGTATTGAATACATATGATTTATGAAAGAGCATTATATTCATACTATCAAAGTTAATATCCTACATTACATCCTTGAAGTCATAGAAGATCCTCATATTATTATGAAAAGCCAATTCATGCATTATAACTATACCATGTTCATCATATTACAAAAAAATGTAGCCTCATCCCTATAATTGTGCCATTGCTCATAAAGCTCTTCTAATACCTAACCATAACATCCTCCATTCTTTTTCTATAGGATTCACCTCTCTTTAAATATATTTACTATATCTATCCTCTCTATATATCTCTCCCTTCTTTTCTTCTACCGGCACTCATATATATAGCCTTAGCACCCACCGCCATGCCTTCTAGAAGTTGCTGATTGGTTTCCAAGTGTCAAAGTGGTCTGTGCATGCATTTCCAAGTCCGAGTTCCTTGAAATGATGTCTTCTCGTTCTATCACATGCCCGGAAAATTATGGATCCAAAGTCTCTATGCACTTTTCCACAAGGGTCATGATTTTCTTGTGTCTTTGCGCTCGGGATTTCAAATGCGGACTAAGTATAAAACCATTTTTCCTTGAAATCCATGTTTTGTAAAACTTCTATCGCATGCTCCTTCAATATTCTCTTTCTACTAGGTCCAAAGTCCTCTTGTACTTAGGCCGGCACTTTATCTCTACAATAAACAATTAAAGAATGGTGGATCATGATTGGTTCTTGGAAGAATGAAGGAATGAAGAATGGGGAAAAGATTAAAAGAATGGGGAACTTTATTTACTTTTGGAGGAGGAGAGGGAAATCCTTCCTTAAATCGCTTCTAATTTTCCATAAGTGAGCAATCCATGTGTTGCGCCATCTACAAATATCACTTCTTCACTAATCTCGTAACCTTAGCTCATTATCCCAAAATATCCTCCAGCTCCTCCTCAGTGAATCCACGATTTGGGGGTACAATTCATTTATCTTTCTTCCCCCTGCACTCAGGTCCCTCATGCTCACTCCACCCTATTCCCCTTGTGCTCCTTGAGTTTTGGTTCATGGGTGGCAACTAGGATACTTTCCACTCTATCTCTATCTCGATATATACAACCACAATAGGTGATCTTTACATCGTGAGGATTTTGTTGTAATGAGAAACAATCTCCACCACCTTCATTCATTTATTTTCTTTCTCTTGGCATGCCAACACCTCCTCTACTAATTCTAGGACAAGTGGTCACCTATTAATGGTGATTATGTGGGTCAAGTCCTCTAAACATCGGAAGGATGACCCATACTTTAGTGCGGTAGTAGTGTTAAGTCCGGATTGCTTTAGGATAATGACATCTGTGATCATCTCTATCTTCTTGTATGGCTTGTGCACTCTTTCCTTTCCATCTTTCAACTTAGGCAATTAACTAAGTGATGATTAGCTCCTCCCGCTTTAAGTCCTTAATTTTCTCAAAGAGATCTTCTTCATTTTTCTCCAACTCTGCCTCTAGGAATTTTACTCTATCATTTCTCCCGAAGAACTTGGCTTCAACCTCAACTAAGAATTTGTTGAGTGCATTGCATATCTAATCATCTCTGCAGCCTCGTGAGCATTCACCAATGGATTTTCCCATGCATTATTTACTTTGTCCATAGTTCCTCATCATTTAGTTTAGTGACTAAGCATGCAGCCATTATCATCACTGGGTATGATATCTTTAGATCTCAAAGTATCTCAAACCATTCTTGTATTCATATGTGGATACAATCTTCTTGATGGCTTCCTTGTCACTCAGATCATCATCAATGTTATCTCCTTCATAATTGAGGCCTGTGAACTTAGAAATCAGCTATGATGTGATGCACATCTTGTGCCCTATAAAGTAAAAGTGATCTTCATGTACGTTGACATCATCCATTGATAAAGGTGCTCAGGTTTTTTAAAGTAAGGTAACTCATAAAGCTACAACAACCATGCCTTCTCCAATTTGACCTTTACTTCATCATTGTAAATTGTCATGCCTTCCGGTGTCCTCTTGTTGGTTTGTCAAACTTATTGGTGCTCGATTTTCCATAATTTTTCCTCTGTCTATGTGTCTCAAACATCTTGTCTCTCGATGTGGTTGTTCAAAGCTTTTACCTTCATTTGAAATGCTTCTACGATCATGATCAAAAGCACTAGTGGCTCTCAATATATGGATTTTTGGGGGAAAAGGCTATGTTTCAAATGTTATAAATGGCACAAATTTATGATATGAATGGTTGGAGTGTGAAGGGTCGGGAATGACTTTCCTAATAAAAGAAAGGCTTGATAGAGCCCATCCTCCTTTGAGAAGTTTTTTGAGAAGCCTAAATATCTCTTTTGTATTGAATTTGATCATGTCAAGGTGGTTGTGAGTGTACAACTATTGAACTAGCTCTGATATTGTTCTAGAAACTTTCCCCTGCCAATAAATTTAATCAAACTAGAGCTATTTTGTGTGGATCTTGTGCAAAATGTGTGGATTTATTCAATGTCTACAAAATAGTTTTTCTTGTTCTGTTGCAATCTTGTATCAAAATCTATCTCAATCACACACGTCTCAATCCTTGTGTTAGTTTAGTGGCATCTACAATTTTATTTCTCAGAAGAGAGTTCTTCTGGGAGTGAAATAAATGATTTAAAATCACTTTTCTCTCATTTGTTGACAGAGATTGTCTGTAAGCATTTGGGTGTACCTCAGGCGTGATTGGCCTCAAATCTTGATGTTTTGTTGGGTTTTCCAACTCGATCCTTTGTGTTAGAACCTCATATATTTATGAAAAATTTCTCATCCGGGCCTCCATTGAAGCACATGTTCTCGGGTTCAAGAAAAATTTACCCGCTCTATGGCATTCTCGTTGGTTTAGTCTTTCATTTTGTAAAATTTCTCAAAGATTTGGTATAATCAACTTTATCCTGCTTCATCTCCCACAAAATCCATCTAAAAACAACTCATCCTACCCATACTACCCCCTTGTTTGTCATGTGTGTATCAAATGCACAAATTTAACTACCAAAATATGTAGAAATAATCAGATTCCAAATGTCTTTAGTAGCCTAAACCTTTCCTAGAGAATATCTCCATCTATAGTGACAAATTGTGAGAGTTATATTTGTTTGCATTGATCATATTTTCTTCAAGGTCTATTTAACAAATTCATTAGGAAGGATATTTCCATCTCATCTATAAACAACAAAGGCTACGAAGGTTCTCTCACCTAGGTTGAAAGGCATAACAATAAAGTAGTGAGGATAAATCAAATCCTCTTGAGGGTGCTATCCATTTCTACACATCCGAGTGATTAAGGACCAGCTTAGATATCATCCCCAAGCTACAAAAAAACTCACTATAATATATTTGTCTCTAAGCTTCCTACCAAACCCGTGATGTTGCTCAAACTTTGAAGGAGAATTAATTTGGGTACCAATACCTTACCGGTGCCATTTCTAGGGACATAGTGGTTACAGCTTCACATTCAGTGCCCTAGTAAAACACTTCTTATATACTCCAAGTGTATGTGCAACTCTTTCAGCTTTTACACCTAGTGCACTATCTTTCATTGATAATTTTGGGTAAAGAAAATTCAGAGTCTTTCCATTTCCAGTTTCTAGTGTTGACAACATTTGACAGATCATATTTAGTGCATCTGCACAACTAGGGTGTAAATCCTTAGTGTCGACTCCCTATTGATTTAATTCTTAATGAATACCAGTGTCTTAACCTCTGTCAAGTGAGATTTGTTACTAACCTTTGCAAAGCTAGAAGGAAGAAGATATTTCTTTGCTAGGGATCCTACTAGGACATTATTTCCAGAACTAGGAAAATTAAAATCAGAAGGAAGAAAATCCTGGAGAGATGTTGGAAATCAGCAGACAAGAAAGGGGATCTCCATTGATGAAAGTGACCGCCTATTATTGAAGACTGCAATTCAAGTGCTTCTGAATTAGGTAGCCTCTTTGTGGAATTGAATTCTCCAACTGGAGAGGGGCCTTCATTTGATTTTGAAAGGTTTGCTTCTCATTCTAACCCCTGTTTTTCAAAATTTGATAGGGATTTCCAAGAAACTAGGCCTTTAGGGGACTTCCAGCTTTGAAAGTTATACCCCTTTGTTTCAAGTACCCTCTACCCTCATCAATTTGTCTCCCCTCCAAGGTTAACCCCACAAAACAACATGGCCTTGCCCCACCTGCACTCTATATTTTTATAAATATCTTTGGACCTATAAATTTTGTAGGGATGGTTGGTTATCCAAATGTAGTTCCTCAAGAAGTAAGGAACAAACTACCAAAGTTCCAAGGAAACAATGCTATAACTAGTGATCAACATTTAAAGATTTTTATCAATATGATGGAAGACTTTGAGATTAAACATGAAGATGTGTATATAAATTTTTTATCCATACTCTGGAAGAGGATGCAAGGGACTGGTATAAAGCTTTTCCAGATAATTCTATTGATTCTTGGACAGAGATGAGAAATGCATTTAGATTGCAGTATGGTGATAGAACTGACCCTAGGTTTCTCTTGACAAAATTTGAAAACATCAAAAATAATCCTAATGAGTTAGTACATGATTTAAACACAAGGTTTAATAAGACCTTGAGGAGATTTCATGTTAGGATAAGGCCATGTGATGAATCATGTTTGATCAAATATTAAGATGCATTTGATAAAAAGGCTTCTTCTTACTTGAGAAAAAAAAACCCTACTAATTTGAGGAAGGCCTTCACCATGGCTCTACAAAAAGAAAAATATTAAGGAAATTGGAAAGCCTCCAAAAAGGGAGGGTGTGATGTTGGTTAACCCAAAAACCTCAAACAAGCAAGGTTTGATTTGGAGGAAGTTGCGAAAAATTTGGCAGTGGTCTATCAATGAAATATCATACAAACTAGCCTAGGCATAAAAGGGGATTGGGCATTGTTCATAGGGTCAACACAAGTAGCAATGCTAAGATAGGTTCAAAATCACCAAAGAACTGATGATAAGGGCAAGGGACCTGTTGGATTTGGAAATAGAAGCCCCAAAGAAGGGATAACATAATGATGCCTGATCCTTTAGCTTCTAGATTTGATGTTGTGGAGGAAACAAATATCATTGATTGGTGTGACATATGTTTCATGTCCCATGCTCCATGTAAGGAAGATAAAGAAGAAGAAAATTTTTATGATGGTAATGATGATGATGTCTATATGATGGGTCGCTCCTCGAGCTCACAACAAGGGGAAACTTCAACCGAGGTGATAAGTGCCTAAACTACTCGCCACTTTTTAGAACCGCATTCATAGGGTACCTATTCTTCATCCCTCTCATACTTTAGAAGTATATATTGTACAAGATTTTGAATTTCCCAATAATGAATTTGAATATTTAAGGGCTTTAATGATAAATAAGTATGATGGAGGAATCCCATCTGAGGAAGATAGACAGTTACTAATGAATGTTGTTATTGCTCAAGAGAAGGAATATAACACAAGAAGTAAGGTTATCAAAGGGACAAGGCCTCAAGCCAAGCCAAAAGCTCCCTTACTTTCAAACATTCCTAAAGAGGCCCCTAAGAAGGATGCATCTACTAAAATCCCTGTAGTTCCAAACAAAAATTATACCCCTCCTCATGCCCAAGCTATCAAAAATCTTGTACCACCTAGTGAGTGTGTCAGATTTCCTTCCAATACTACCTTGCCATCTAATGTTGCCTTGCCAAAGAATGTCCCATATGACATTGCCCAATTTTTAAGTCAAATCAAAGTTTTTGTTCCAATTTTTGAGTTGCTTAGGATTCCTGAGCACAAGAAAAGAGCATTTGAATACTTGGGACTAAAAGAAGGGAAGATTTCCCAGGAAAAATATAAACATTATGGAGACTCCACTAGTCATAGAGGAATTAGAGTCACCACCAACATCGAAGAGATCAATGAACCACCCGAGGTTTATTTTGGAACATCCTTAGTAGAATCTCAAATTAATGTGGACCCATTCTTCACTACCCTAATCATTAAGGATAGATTGTTACATAACCGTAGGTTTGATTCAGGGGCATCATGCAATGCTATGCCTCTTGAAGCTATGAATGAATTAAATATCAAAGTAATAACCGCATATAGAAATGCACTACTATGGATTCTAGAGAGGTTCCAGTGGTGGGATGTGTGAAGGGTCGGTGGTGCAACTTTCATCCTATCTAGGCATGAATTTAAAGCTTGATGTAGTTATTGTTGACTTCCTACCAAGTGGGGTATTCTATTGTCTAGAAAGTGGGCTACAAGTGTTGGTGGGAGTGTTCAAATGGATATGTCCTATGCCACCATCCCAGTTGAGGGTAGACTTGTCAAGGAAAATAATATGTCAGCATCTTATTAAAGATCCCAACAATGCATCCTATGAAGTATTGTACACAAATGTTGATGTTGATAACTTTGTGGGATTTGTTGATGGAAAAGAACACAAGATTGAAGAATGCAAGTGTCTTGAACAAGTGGACGCTCCTTGGACTCTATTATTTTATTGAGCTTGCTCCAAGTTTGGGAATGATGTTGGTGTTGTTCTCGCTTTCTCCAGTGTCAGGAAAAATTTGTTTTTTCTTTCAAACTCAATTTTGAGTGCACTAACAACATTGCTGAGTATGAGGCACTGTTGTTGGGTTTAATAATTTCTTGAAATATGGTGTTAAGGACATCATTGTCAAAGGAGACTCAAAATTAATTGTAAAACAAGTCAGAAAACTGTATGCCACAAAGAATCAATGAATGAAACAATACAAGCATGCAGTTTGGGATTTCATTGAGATGTTTGATTCATTCAACATTGTGCATCATGATAGGAAGTTCAATGACTTGGAAGACAAACTTGCAGTGTTGGGGTCTTGTTTTGACAATTGTGCAGTGTCCCCATATTGTGAATATGATGTGGAAGTATTGACAAGACCCTCTGTCCCTGACAACATTAAACACTGACAGGTATTTGATGATGATGCTCAGATCAAAAGATTTCTACAAAACAAGGGAGAGTTTTCTAATCAATGCATTGATTTAGAGCCAATGGTATGTGCCATAGAGGGGAAGGAAACCTTGTTTGGCAAGGGCATCATCTAGCTAAAGACTAATACCATTCCTATAGGGTTGGTTATTCTTGAATCAAATTTTGATAATGTTGATTACATTATTAATAGACATATGGTAGTTGATGATGCTAATATCTCCAATTAATGTATAATATATGATCTCATCTTACTCTCCTTTTTATTAAGTCTTATTACATTGTGTGACTTTTAGTTGATGGAATATGAGTTAGGATGTAATTGTCTGTCTTTTGATTGATTGTGATTCTAATGTTAAAAGTTCTAGAATTCCTAATGAAGTGTGTGTTTGATATTCATTTTTGTAATAAATAAGATCTAATTAATCGAGGAAATGAAGCAGGAAGCGTTCAGTATGTTTTTAGCAACATTTGTTCCCACACAGCTTAGTTCTCGAACTTCCAAGCTAGTTCTGAAACTCCATCACATAGTCATCATGTAGTTCCTAAACTTTTAGATGTAGTTCCAAACTCTAGTATTTATTTCTAGAATTTTGGGGATAGCTCTAGAACTCTCACGGTTTTTATCCTTAACAATTTCCTATGGTTTTGGAACTTCTCCGAAGTTCCGAAATGATGGGAGTTATCTATTCTAACCACATCCTGAAGAATTTGCATATACGAACCTTTCAATCAAGAAAGGATGAGAAGATTTCTTAATGCAGATCTAGGGATATTTATCCTACAGCTATCTGATCAACCACAATCCGACTCAACATCTATTCTGGGCATGATTCAATTTCATCGAGTTGTTGAGACAGTTGTGATTGTAAAATGCATATAAAATCGACTCGCAGTAGATAGATAATATATAGAATATGATATGAGATAGAAATAGAAACGAGAAGAGAAATATAGAGTAAGTACTCGATCTAGTACATTTCGTAATACTCGAATTTTTATCAATAAAATATTCATTCCTATTTTAGAGAATTCTCGTTTTAAATCTTGATTCGAGGAGGAGCAAGGGCCCACTCCCCCAAGGACTAGGATACTCATTTATTTGGTATTTATATTTCTTCAAAAATAGCTTAGATCTCGTTGATTCTCATATTATTTTAATTCTTTCAGCTTAAACTTTGTTGTATACTTGTTCCTATAGGTGTTTAGATAGATTCTTATATTTCTTGCAATTGTTTTCAAGCATTCTAAATTAAGTGTGTTTCCATTCTACATAGTGTGTTTCCTTTCAAAGAAAGCTTTTAGTGTGTTTACTTTAAAAAGTTTTCATAGTATGATTTAAATAAATTTTTACCAAGAAGTCCTTAAGACATTGAATACATCCCCCAGAAAATACAAAAATAACTACATTCAACTACTAGATCGATAAAATTACTCTTGTTGCATATAGCTTTAGACACACCCCTAGTTTGATATGACATCAACAAGAAGTTGATTAAATGAATGGAATAACGACACCCATCTTTTTTTTCGCGCTGTTTGTCGGGAACACTAGTTGGAACTTTCTAATTAAGTGTTAGCAAGAGCAACAAAACATACATCTAGTAGTTGAAGGATCTTCCCTACTATATCACAAAATATATGAGTAGACCAAGAGACTCACAGGGTAGATTCCTCCAAAAACATCTTCACAAGAATTCATAACATCCTCTAGTCAAAGTAAGGAAATTGATCAAGAATTGGAAGCACCATCATCCCCTATCAGAAAAGAAACAAAATTGCCATTTTTGGAATTCTTAGATCAGTCACCTGAAGGAAGTGGAACTTTTAGGAGAAGGCTTATTACTCAAGATCCATTTAGGGTGAGTTTTGATTCTCAATTGAGTAAATCAACCTCCTACTCTTTATTTTTCACCTTCCCCAAGGCATACTACTTACCACATTGATTGGGAAGAAAATTTAGAATTTTTTTTAAAAATGACACGAGAAGTTGAGAGAGAACCTGATAGGACCTTTACCTATCCAATCCAATTGGGAGATGATGATACATCAATGAAAAATATCTCACCTACACATTTACCCACATTTAGAGGGATGTCATATGAAGATCCTAACCAATTTCTGTTTGAGTTCAAGGTACTATGTCAGACCTATGATTATAAGACAAATAATCAAAAACTCAAGTTGTTTCCATCCACTTTGAAGGATGCAACAATGAGGTGGTTCATGGGATTACCATCCAACTCTATTAGCACTTGGGCACAAATGGAGACTGCCTTCCTAGATAAATACTAGGATTATTATAGAGGGAGAAATAGGAAGGAAGAATTCTTCAAAATCAAGCAGAAGGAAGATGAAAACATAGAATACTATTTAGATAGATTCCTCATTGTTAGCAAAAGATGTGGATTTGTGTTTTTGAGGAGTTAAGTAAAACCATTTTTCTTAAAGGCTTGATGAAAAATCTAGAAAGCCCTTAATTTGATAGGAGGTGAAGAAATTGATTAGAAAAGAATGAATGAAATTAAAGAGATTTGCAGATGCTATTCCGTAATGAGAGGTGGACCTAGAAAAGGAAAATCAATGAAAATTATGAATCCAGATATGAACAAACTAATGGATGAGTTAGAAAAATTTAAAACAGACATTTTAGTGCAATTAACCTCTACTATGGATGGATTACAAGCTAAAGCAAATTCCAAAACTGAACCATTGGCTATGTATTGTCCTAGATGCAGGAAGAAGCATGCACTAAGAGATTGTCCTTTAGATAAAATAGAAATGTGTCTTATCTGTGAATCTAAAGAACATGATACTGATGTTTGTTCTTTACTTCCCATTATTAAGAATCAACTTAAACAAACTAGTGCCTCATCTACAATAGAAGAATTGAATTTTGTTCAGAGAATTCCTAACCAAGTGTAGTTTATGCCAACATTAACTCCTAATCCTCGGACGATGCCATGGGCTACTCAATCAATACCAAAAATTGGGGACAACCACCTTGGGTACCGTATAGAAAAGTGACATGCGAGCATGAGAATCTACAAGCAACTCTTCTTCATACCTGACCTCCTGAGGTCATGCTGAGACAACTGGTGAGAATGGAATTTATACAAATACAGACAAACTAGTTGGGCAATATTATATCCTTAATACACAATAATGGAATCTGTGAATCTAAGGAAAAGAAGGCACTCCTATCCCGAATTGGTGCGCAATGGATGGTTCGGATATAATAACCGCTCAAGAATCTAATCAATGTCGAGTTCTACCGAGATCCTATTTATTGGTTGTTGGATACGTGGAAAGTGACTGTAGGTGCTTAATGTATATTTCAAGACAAGGTCATGAAAAATGGTGATGAGAGGTGTACAGATCCTCCAGAGTTTTATGGATGATTATTTGGTCTAATCATGAAATCCTAGCCTAATTGGCTGCTATGTTTAATATGGAATTGTGTAATGATATCCTATGGTGGAAGTGTGAGGATCTCGAATAATAGTTTGCGTAAACCAATGTCAATTTCTAATTAATTACTAGACCCATTGGATTGTGGACATGTGGATCACAACCGTAAGTTTATGGTCAGTGGCGGACCTCCTATGGTCATATGAGGAGTCAATCTCTTCTCCCGACTATCCAATAGTCATAAGCTTTTTTTAGCCTCTATGTTTAGAAGTAGAGTTGTGTAATTTTCTTAGAATACCTTACAGGTGTTCTAGAAACTTGAATACGTAATCTAGTATCTATGTTGATGAGGAATTCTCATGCATTGGGTTGTCAGAACTAAAGGATTACAACCAAATATTTGTTCTCTTTCGATTCCTCAGACAAATCATGAGGATATCCTATCAAGACAAATTATAGTTAGGGTGATTTGACTAAAATGTGTATTCCTTGTCATCTTCAATATTTAACTCTCTCAATTGTTCACTAACCGCTCGTAGGTTTACCGTTGTTCAAAAACTGAATCCTAAGGTCTTGATCTATATTAGCTAGTGTCATGGGGAGATTTGGTTGAGGCACTATTGGTTCAAATATGTATTCCCCGAGTTCTCTAGGTCTCGTGATTGTCATGCAAAGATGATTCAATTTTAACTGAAACGAATAAACTAATTATGAAAGATGTATCTACACTATGCACATATTCTTTTATTTTTGTATTTTCAATGAAGTATTTTAACGAAATTAAAAGAGAAGCTATTCTAATATATTCATAAAATGGACAATTAATCTAGTAACATAATCAAAACAAGCAAAGTTACCTGGTGTAGCTATTTTCCTGTGCAGTTGTGATTTTATCCTAAATATCTAAATAACTAACTAATTTAATCGAAATACTCTCAATCCTACCTCGGAAGTGAGGAGTGAATCATAGTTTCTCAGAAACTATCATTCCCTATAGCTTCTTTAGCGATATCGAGAGCGAGCTTTAACTGAAATGAAATAATTTACTACTCTAGTTTATATGCTATCATTAGAACTTTGATAGCTTAAACTTGGAATTTATGGAACAGTGGTAAATCTATTTGTGTCTGTGACTTTGTCCCCTTAGTGTGACCTCCTCGTCCCTCCATGATCTCATGAATCTAGAAAAGCATGTATATGATAGCATCAACAAGAAGATACTCAAACTATGACAGCTTTAGATATAGACCGAATACAATGCAAGTAAGAGAGGGATAGTACAAGTGAATAGAGCTTGACTATGTAATTCCTAGTAGGATTTACTATAGGAACATGACACAAATACACCAAGAATTATGGAAACTATCTTTTGTGACAAATGGAACCTGCAACTCTAAATGGATTCTATTCTAAAATGAAACTACCTTATTATAAACTGATTGTAGGGACAAAAATGAGGTAATATAGAAACAAGAAGATCAAATGATCTCTAAACATCAAAGGAAAGCTGATAATTGATGCAAAAACATGAAACTATTGGAATTCTAAGCAAGAAACTCAAATAAACAGAATAATAAAAAGAGAAGGAGAGGGGCCTCTTTCTTGAAAATAAGTTGGCTATTTATAGAAATTGCATTTACCAGAGGGTAACTCCCAATTGATCTCTTTACTATAAACAAAGGGAAAAACTAATTATTGGGTGGCCTAAACATAAATGCAAGCCAATGTGGGTGAAGAATGTGGGTGAAAGTTGAATTTTTATGTTTGATGCATTCATCGAAATGTTCTAGAAAATGCGCATGACCACCGCCCCGCTCACAAGGTGGTGGTTACAGAACGCCGCCCTATCCGGGTGATGGGTCACGAGACCGCCACCCAGGCAGGGCAAAGCGGTCCCGACACTTAAGACCAAAATGTAAGGAAAAGGGGGCAAAGGATAGAATGAAGCATACGGATCTAGGATAAAGCATTTTGGATGTAAACATATACCTAACGATCCTTTTCTAGATTACGAACACCTCGCAAAGAGATCTCAATCATCATCAGGGTTTATGTAACCTCTTTCCAGTAGTACAGTACCTACCTTTTTGGGTACGTACATGTTGCCCCCTCGAGAAGCATTTTAGCCATGAAGAGGCATAAAACGGTGGGTCCAATTATGGTGGTCTCAAAATGGGAGTTAGAAGTTATACCTAACATGCCCGTGTGTCAAAATGTCACCATCCAAATTCCCACTACCTACAAAATGAAAAGAGGACTCAAGCGTAAATAGATAAAAAATAAATTGAGAAATAAAACTAAATTAAATTAATATGAAATGAGGACTTACCATTTGCACGGGGATTAGAACTTACCTTTATCGACGCTCCATTTCTGCGAAGAAAAACATTCAAAACCAAATTAAAATTCTATACATATTTAAAACTAGCTCATTTTACTATTCATTTGTGCATGTTGATAGAAATGTAGAAATCTTTATCTTGGGGGGGTTATTTTCGAAAATGCTAGTTTTAAATGGGTCTCTAGGGGGGCGCCCATAGGGTAGGTTTTTATTTCATCTAAAATGATGCATTTATTCATATTTTTAAGTGTTTTAGGGATTTCAAGCCATTTGGTGATTCGGGATAGGACCGCCGCCCCATGAAGGCGGTGGTTACAAGAGCTCGCAACACCCTATAAGGTGTTGGTTACAATACCATTGCCACCTAAGGAGGTGGTTGTGAAACTGTTACTCTACACAGGTGGTGGTTTCAAATAGAATGCAAAATTAGATGTTTTACTTTATTGTTTTTAGAGTTTTAGCTTTTTTATAAGTTCCTTATGATTTTCTCAGAACCCGATTATGTTACTAACTTACTCCTTTTCTATGTTTTAGATGGATGCAGAAGGAGGAGTATATCAAATGGAGCAGAAAGAGGGAGTGTGATTGGCTCTCAGCAGTGTTGGATGCATTGTCCAAGGCTGAGAGAGATAATTTGTGCAGTGGGCTGACATCTTATAGATCTCTCAAGTTCCTCACATTTCTCCTTCCAGTCACATACTATGTGAATTATTCTTATATTGGGATGCCGACTAAAATACCTTATGATTACCAAGAGCTAGGGGTGAGTGGACCATCACCCTTGAGGATGTTTAATGTATATTAGGGCTCCCGATTCTTGGGAGGTGATTGCTCTCTTAAGATAGTAGTATCCAGATCTCATATGGTCTAGTGGGACACATATATGGGAGATGTCGTTGTTTCCATGCGAAGGGTGAAGGTTCACTCCATTGTTGAGTTAGATATTCATGTGCTCTGTAAGGCTATTATAGGCATCCTTGCCTCGTGTTTGATTGGGGACAAGGGAGGGGATACTCTTTTATACTGTTGGGCTCCTTTTATCGCACGATTGAGGCACATGGCCACGCTTTACACTTGGGGAGTGGACATCCTTAGGACCACCTATCATGATTTGTATAGGGTGGTCAGATTATAGGGGTAGTCATTAAGTCACCCTACTCTAGTTATGAGTTGGGTGTATGAGCACATCATTCCTTATGGGAGAGGTGTACAGAAGAGGATCCTGTGGTTTCATCAGTAGTGAGATGATGGGCAAGGATGACCATACTCATGACACCACACCAGCCAAAGGTCTTCTTTGACTATCAGTGGACATGCAGCCATTCCTTATTAGGCTATGGCAAGGTTATGGGGAGAGGAGACACTCACATTGATCACCCGCCATACTACTAGCCAAATAGAGACAGTGGATGGGAAGTTAAAGATTCATCCCTTTGACAAAGTACCACAAAGAGTTTGGCCTCCCCTACATTGATATGTTTCCTATAGCGGGGCCAATTTATAGATCTATTCGCGAGGCTAGGTGAGGTCCTGAGGCCGAGGTTAGACCATGATCACCCTACATTCCCATTATAGGGAGGTTGTTCATGCCCGAGGGGTAGCTAGTGCTCCCGAAGCACCTTTACTCCGATTGAGCCGGTCCTCGCACATAGTGGAGATGAGCCCATTGATGTGGACTCAAAGTCTGAGGAGTTCACAGGGGAGGAGATAGAGGAGGAGATGGAGGAGGGTGAGACTGGGCTTGCAGGATAGAGGAGGATGATAGCGATTCTGAGTGGCATGATACTCAAGATATCTTACGGGCCGAGAGGGCGGAGGAGAGCACAAAGAATGTGACCCTGATTTCAGAGGAGTTACCTTCTCAAGACTTGGGGGAGATGACAAGTTTGTGGTAGGACGTCACTTCATTCCAGATGTGTGAGAGGCACGATAATTAGTGCAAATGTCGAGAAGTGCAGCAGCATCCTAGGGATCCCACCTGAGAGGCCTAGAGATCCGATAGAGTTACTACTCTTTTCTCAAATTTTCATTAGTTAGAATTGTTTAATTGATGTTCCCTTTTGTTTCATTTATTTTTGGTCTTATTTTGGAAAATTTTCTAACTTGTTTATTTCCCCTTTTTTATTTGTAGCGACTACTAAGGGATGGCGAGACTTGATTCGCTAGGTGTGCGTGATACTCTACTAATCCCTTTAGAGGGTACTCGGGCCGAGCTGACTGAGGATGTTAGAGAGCCCTCGCAATCGCTCAACATACTGATGTTTTTGCCCCCTCGTCTCGGAAGGTGGAAAAGATCATGACCTCCCTTCACACCGAATCGGCTAGATATAGACTATTGAGTGAGCACTTGATGAGGAAGAGTCACTCTCATAGTGAGACCATAACTATCGGCCATGATCTGAGCCCTCGCCTCATTTAGAGTGTCATCACAACAAGAGTCCTAGATGAGGTCGTGCACCTTCCGAGGGATCTCACAGGGATTAAGAGATCATGGTCCTTTTCATGGTGATCTTTGATCGGATACTTATATGAGTATCTTTATTTTTTTCGGCTCATTGAGCGCTTTTGACCATGCCTTAGTGCATGATGGCATTGTATATGAAACACCATATATATATATATATATATATATATATATATATATATCTTTTTTGGATCTAGATCTTCTTGTGTCTAGAATTTTGTGATTTGCTTCTCATGTGTACACTAGATATTTTTAGAGTATTTTGCTTATATGCTTTTCAAAATGTATCAATGGATGACAAATGAATAACTAATACCAACAAAATGCTTTAATTTTATTTTCTTTTGTAATGCTGGTACGTGATGATGTGAAACATATTGTAGTACTCAAATCTTGGCCTCTTTCGCCAATGTCTCGTTGTTTCTTCTTATGTTGGCAAAACATGATGAATGTATAGTGATAAAGAGATGAACTTTCCCCACTTCTAACTCCACACAACCAAGTAAGATGTGAGGGCTCAACACCAAGAGTTGGGAAGGGAAACAAATTGTATGAGTTTGATCGAAAGGAATGATGAGAGATAGACAAACTAGTGACGAAACCAAACTTATACCTACCCACTTACCCTACTCAAAACTACCACCAATCTCGGAAAGAAACTTACTTTCCAATTTATCTAGACTTAGATCATAAATGACAACTTGGTTGGAAAAATATGGTTTTGAGGATTTGATCTCTTTGGAATTGAAAACTTATTTTTACTTAATATAATTTGATTTGTATTTCTAAAATACCAAGATTCGTTAATTTATGTGAATGGACCCCCACACCCTACCCTACGCCACTAGTAAGAAGCATGGGTTTGTCACCAATGGAAGGATATAGGCGAGTAAGTGCAATTATTTCCTTTCCCAACCTCACACCACCAATAAGAGATGCAGGATTATCACCATAGGTTGGTGGGGTAAAGAAGTGTGTAAAAAAAATATTTTTTTGCTTGGTATTCTTGATTCTATCTGATTTTGACACTTCTAATCCGTGATTTTGGATATCCTTGTTTCAAAGAGACATACAGAGGGATAGATGTGACACCAAGAATCTTCTAGAATAGAGCGTAGGTAAGAAAACTTCACCTACTAGAAAGAAAGAGCAAAAGCAAGTATGCAAGCCTTGTATGGTTTTCGGCCAATGTTTGTCTGTCACAACTTGATGAAAATATTCTGAAACTACTTGATGATGTTAAGAGAGATGTTATTTGAGTGCTTTTGCCAATATTTTCATAAATTTATAATAGATTACTTAAGAGTAAGTTCCTTGACTAAAATTTTTATGAAACGAGTGGACAAAATGAAACAACCAAGTGACTAATGCAATGTAAGTAGATATAATATACAAATGGTGACGCTAATGTCTCATGCGTAAAACCATTTAAGATGCAAGGAATTGAATATTTCATTAAACTCCTCACCTTTTAATATACACAAGAGATATGCACTATTTCCGTAGTCTTTCATGACTCCTAGGGGCCCAACCACTGGGACGGAATTTTCTTCCTTCACCGTTTTTCTTATCAATCTGACTGCCTAGTCTTAGAACTAGATCTCCTCATATATTTCTCGCTTATAGAATTTTTTTTTATATTTCCGCACATCCGGTCAGATAGGCTCTATGCCATTGTTCAAAGCATTTAGCCTGGCCTCATCAAGGCTTTCTAGTTAAGAGAAACATGCCTCTCTATAGGCGTCTTCTCCTAGAATCCCTTGTAATGAAATACAGAGACTGGGTATTTTGACCTCAAGTGGGAGAACTGCTTCTACCCCAAATACTAATGAGAAGGGGGTTACTCCTGTTGGTGTTCTTATGGAGGTTTGATGGGCCCACAAGGTTGGATATAATTTTAAATGCCAATCTCGTTTGTTCTCCTGAACTCGCTTTGAGGAGAATAGACTTTATTGTTTTTTTGTTGCTTCACTTGTCCATTGGCTTGAGGGTAGTAAAGAGAGGCCATATGATGGTTTATTTTGAATTTGCTACATAACTCATGGAGCTCATCATTTTTAAAGGATGTGCCATTATCTGAGATAATGACTTGTGGGACACTATACCTACAAATGATTTGGTTCATAATGAACTTGAGATTACCAAACCTAGTACGGTGGTGAGAGGCATGGCCTCTACCCATTCGGTAAAATATTTTGTGGCCATAATTATAAAGTTATGGCCATTTTTCGATGAGGGAGAGAATTTCCTATCAAATCTAGACCCCATGTGGAGAAAGGCCATGGGGTTGCTTTTGTCAGCAGAGATTGTGTTGGCATATGAATCTTGTGGGAGAGTTCTTGGCACTTGTGGCACTTGCGTGACACAAATTCTATTGTGTCATGTTCAAGAGTAGGCCAAAAATATCCCATTCGATGTATTTTGTGAGTAGTGGCATGACCACCGAAGTGACCTCCACATATCCCACTATGGGATTCATAAAGAATCTTCTTGGATTCTTTTGTGTCGATGCATCTTAGAAGCATGCCATCAAAGGCTTTACGATAGAGTACTTGTTCTAAAATAACGTATTTAGCAGCGATAATGCATAACCGCCTTCTTTGTTGTGATGTGGCACCTTCTGGGTATGTATGGTCCATAATAAAATTGATGATGTCAGTGTACCAAGGACATGTAGAGATGGGGGCCTAGTTTCGATAAAGTATATACACTCATCGGGAAAGTCCAGATTTACCAGATTGACTCCATCTAACGGATTGTCACCTAATCTACCTATAATTATTTGTCCCTTAATAGATTTCTGGTTTACAAATGTTAATTCAAATACGCCCATTAAGGTTATAAAACTTCCAACCTTTTTAGATAGAGACCTCAAGGTGAGGAATGTTTGTAAATGATTTGTCTTTACAATGACCCTTGTTTCTTGATTTAACATGTAATGTCTCAAATGTTTTGTTGCAAAGAATATGGAAAGAAATTCTCTCTCTACCTCGTGTATAACGTGTTTCATAATCAAGCAATGTTTAGCTAATGAAATAGACTACACGTTCTCGTTTATCATTATCTTCTTGAGCCAACATGTAGGCTAGTGAGACATCAAAGTAGCTCTCGTGAGTACATAATCAAAGGATGATCTAGTCCGGGAGGTATTAGTGTGGGGGAGACAATAAGAAGCGTTTAATCGCTTCGAGGCCTCAGACTCTTTTCCTCCCAATCAATGCTATAATATTTCTTTAATAGATTGTTGATCGATGAATAGAAAAAATTAAATCTGAAATAAACCTTCGATTGCACCAAGTTTCCTGAGAAATGATCTGATACCAAACTCATCTGATGTGGAATCATTTCAAGAACAACTTGGATTTTGGCTAGATCAACATCAATCCCTCATGAGGATATAATGTAACCCAGAAGTTTTCCTCCCATCACACCAAATACACATTTCTCTAGGTTCAATGTGATGCCATATTCAATCAATCATGAGAGGATGATGCGGAGTACTTCTGGGTGATCAGAACGCTTCTTGGCCTTGGCCAACAAGTCATCCATGTAGGATTCCACAATTTTATGGATAAGATCATGGAATATGTATGGCATTGTTCACTGGTATGTAGCATTGGCATTTTAAGATTGAATGACATGACAACGTAACAATAACTTCCCAGGAGTTATAAACATGGTTTTCGCTTGATTCTATTTAGATATTTTAATCTAATTATACCCCGAGAACCCATCCATGAGAGACAATAGCTCAAATCCAATTGTTGATCCACAATAACATCAATAGATGGTAACAGAAGTCATCTTTGGGACAAGCTTTATTAATATCCTAAAATTCTATGAAAATCCATATCTTCCCATTCTTTTTAGAACATGGACAATATTAGATACCCATTGTGAATATTCAATTGGTTTGATGAATCCCACTTGGAGAAGTTTCATTAATTCTTCTTTCACCATGAGAGCCACTTTGGCTTCATTGGTCTTGAATTTTGTTTAATTTGTTTTACATCTGGTTTGGTGACGAGGTTATGTACCGCGATATGTGGTGCAATTCTTGTCATTTCTTTGTAGTTAAATGTGAAAGAATTTTGATGTTATTTGAGGATTTGGGTGTGTATTTCTATCTCCTCCTGAGTTAACGAAGTTCCCAATTTCAAAAAATTAGCTCTTCCTCCATTCCAATGTTTATGTCAATTGTGTCCTCGATTAAAGAAGCATTGCCTTCTTCAAATTAAGGTGGGCCGGAGGTAGTTCCACACTTTCTCCGTTTCTACCTAGTAGATATCGAGATCCTTTTGTGGAGGAGACTCTATCATGGGATTTCCAAAATAGGAAGAGGAATGTGGTATTAGGGAAAGATCTACTATGTGGTGAGCAAGATGTAGCTCTACATAGGTTTTAGATATTCGAGAGTGACTCTATCAATTGTCAAAGTGATCTAGGATAGAAAAATCATTCTCAACTTTTGTATGAGTCAGGAGTGGGTTTGTTGGTATTTTACACACCAACGGTTCAGTATGAAGTGATACCGTGAAACTTGTGTTTTCCAACTCACTGTTTGGAGTGAAACGGGAAGCTGAGGTTGCTATTGAATTAGCGAGGAGGTTTTGTTCTCAAGGGATTGCTTCAATTGATATGAAGTTGAATCCTTTGCTTAGATCTAGTACCGCCATTTTGTAGAGTTGTAAATGTTCAGCTCTAGTCTCATATACCTCAGAGACTTGGTTTGCAACTAGTTGCGAGTCTCCTAGTACTCTAATTTTATTGACACCCATTCTTTTAGCTATGATGAGGCCAAGGAGAAGGGATTCGTACTCATCCCTATTGTTTGTACACTCAAAGTTTAGTTTAAAGGAAAAAGGTAGGATCTTTCCCTTGGGAGAAGTAAAGATCACTCCTTCCCTAGTTCCATCAAAGTGGAGAGTCTAATATTTTCTTGGGAAAATGGATGTTGGGATATTCGTCATGTTTGTTTCTTCTACCTCTGCTACATTCTACCATACAAACTTCATCTCGATGGAAGAGAAGAAATTCCTGGGTGTATCCCATACCCATAGAATCAAATGGTAGGAGAATAGTAGATATTTCTCTAGTAATTCTACAATTTTTCTTGCGTATTCCTTAATGACACCATTTTATGATGTTAGTCTCATTTTTGAGTGTTGGAATGCCCTCAACTAGATTTGAAATTTCCAATTTTGTGGTAGGTATCTTCTAGTTTTGAATTAATTGGTTTTGCTAAGTTGATTCTTTGGGAGTTCAAACTCGAGTGAACGCCTAGTCTTTTCTTCAAGTTAGCTAGGTGTATATCGAAGGTTTTTTGGGTCACCACACAAATATTTTCCCTAAGTGCAAAAATATTATTTATTTGAATAACATGGAAAGGATTTCCTTCATGTGTATCCATGGTCAACCGAGGATCATATTATAGTTGGTTTCCGATCTATAATATAAAATTCAAAGTGAGGACCGTATCTTGGGTCCTAAGGTTACCGGTAAAACTATGGTTCTAATTGAAGTGGCCTTGAGACTATCATAACCTCTTAGCGTATTTCATGTTGTGGAACAATTTGTCTCTCCATATCCTAGCTTTTGAAGAAAATCAAAGGGGACTATGTTAACTATTGCCCCATCCTCAATCATTGCGTTTTTAACATAATTATTATAGACCCATACTTGTAAATGTAAATCTGGGTCACCTCTATGTGCAATTTTAGCATCTAGTGGCACTTTTCTTATATCAAATATAAACTCAGTATCCCTATTTGGCTGCCCTGGAGGGTAGACATCAAATTCTACATGGTTTACTTGTGTTTCTCGGAGGAGGAGTGATGTTGATTAAATGACCAAGGCCTAATGCTTCTAAGAGAGCAGCCCTATGGGTGGGAGAGTTCTTCAATAAATCCAAGAAGGAAATATGAGAGAAGGTCTTCATTAAGTCATTAATTAAATCATAAGTGCCTATGGGTTTTACCAACGTTTGTTGAATGTTTTCTAGTTCTAATGGATAACTTGGAACTGGCTGAGAAGAATAATCCCATGTGTCTCATTATGGTTTCTACGAGTAGCTCTACGGTGTCTAACTCTACTAGGCCAACTATCTTGGTTTGCAGTCGAGTTCCTAATTGGGGTGTGACCGGTGGACTTAATGAAGTTGAAGCTTCATGATCATTATTTCCTGTCATAACACCCTTGTTCATTCCACTTGGATCTAACATGTTATTGTTAGAATGATTTGGGAGTGGATCATTAAAGATCTTGAGGGGTGCATTTTGAGGGGAGACTACCCCTGTGTAAGTGTTTGGCTGGGTATTACATAATTCACTAAGAACATATCTATAAAGAGTTTTTTGGTCTTTTGGAAAATGCTGCATGAATTTATTGTAGTCATGGAAATTCCTAGTATCATGGCCTTGAATCTTATGGAAACCACAATACAAATTAGGATTATAGTTTTGAGGTTGTTGATTTGAAACCCACCGTGGTCTGAAATTTTGATAAGGTTTCAGCTTGTTAGATTTAAAATTTTGATGTTGTTGCCTTTTGTTTTAACTCGATATCTAGTCTGGGTTTTGATTAGACCTTGTGTTTGGTTTTCCATTGTTGTTTTTGTTGTTTTTGGTCATGGTGGATGATTAAAATCCACCGCGTTGATTGTTGGAGTAAAATTTTATTTCACTGATTATTAACGGGTGGTGAAATGTTCACAACATTTGCTCTTTTAACTTGGTCTTGTTACTCCATCTATTGTAACCCCATGGTTTTTGTTAAGGATTTTAGGTCCTTGATTGGTATTCCCGGTATTAGGATAGGCCATAGTGTTTTGATTGGGAGTGATTAATTTCCCGTTTGTTCCATATGTCTTACGACCACTATCTATTACCACTTGGTTGATTCGAGAGCACTCTCGAGTACTTCATCATAAGTTCTTAGTGGGAACTTCTGGACTTCTTCCTTTATCTCTCTATTGAGGGAATGAAGGAATAAATCACATAGTTCCATCTGATCCATGTTTGGAGCACTTGTTGATGAGTAGAGAACCATACACCATCTTTGAATAAAATGAGCAGCGGATTCATTATGTTCTTGTTTAATATGTAAGAATTCCCTGATTCCTATTCTTAACAATTTGTTCATTTCAAATCTTTGATGAATTATGACACGAGTTGTTTAAATGAGTGTATTGAGGCTTCAGGTATTCTGTAGTACCAATCAAGGGAAAACCCTCTAAGGTTTTAGGGAATATCTTAGCAATAACTCCATCCCAAGGGAGTAATTCCCGTATGGTTATGGCATAGGCCTTGATGTGTGCATTTGGATCTCCCTCCCCTTTGTATTTGGGTAAATCAGGAAGAGGTCTTGGAAGCATGACACTTCATATGGTGAAATCTAGGGGCTATTTCAAATATTATGAGTAAGTCCCTACCGCATAGGCTTCACTATTGATGGTGCCTGTTGAGGGGGTGAAGGTGGCATGGGTTGTTGATATGGTATAACATACATATTTGCAGGGACATAAGGAAATACCTATGGTTGAGTGAACATCCCGAGAGAAGAGAACATGTCTCCCTGTGGTGATTTTGAATAAATGTTTAAGTAGGGAGGAACATTGCTTTGGTAAGGATTGTTTGGTGCTAAGCCGGGAGGTATCATATTTTCAACTAGAATGACGTTTGAAAATGCGGTCCTAGTTTGTGTTTGTTGTGAATATTTATATGAATGTTGAGGAGGCATGCCTAACATTCCTGTTCCTGTAAGGAGGTCAACTTGGCTGGGATGATGCGAAAGGTTGGGGATTCTACTTGCCTGAAATATGAATTTTGATTTTCTTGAGCAAGTTCCAATCCTCTAACTTTCTCAACTAAGTCCGAGTTGACCTCAATTGAAGAAGACACGTGTTTTTTCCTTAATGGTGTTTGTTGTACACCCTAAGGTTGTAAAGGGGTATGATATCCTACTATGAATTTATCATTACCCTGCCAAGCTTCACTAGAGTATTTCCCATAGGTGGAGGAATGGGGGTGTTTTCTTGGGTAGGGTATCGATTTTTATTTGTAGAACTTCCTATAGGTGGGTACATTTTTTGAAGTGTTGTTCGCTTCTAGCATAGTGCTAAATACTCCTCATCAAAAATGGGAGTGGATCGACTATCTACCGATTTTTGGCATGAACAAAACCCGAGGAGATGAAATGGATTCTCCAAAACATCATATTGTTAGAGCCCGAGGGCTCAAGTTGTTACGTTTGTGTAAGCTAATCCAACTCTTGAATTTGGAATAAGAAATAAAGCTAGTTATTTGAGGAGTTTGTGATGACAAGTAATTACTTGAATAGTTGTCACCCATGCAGTAAAGTGAGGTTGATGGTGATCTATTTGTTTGACCATAATGTGCTTCAAGACCTAAGAGAGGTTCTTCCATATGCATCGTATCCCGACATATTCGGGGGGTATACAAATACCCTTAGAATAATGGGAAAGAGCAAGGTGGATGAAAGAAAGAAATGAAAATAAAAGGGGAACAATTGTTTGTTCACGTTGGGTTCACCAATTTTGTACGATAGAAAAGTGACATGCAAGCATGAGAATCTACAAGAAACTCTTCTTCGTACCTGACCTCCCGAGGTCATGCGGAGACAAATACCAATGATAATGGAATTTATATGGATATAGAAAAACTAGTTGGGCAATCTTATATCCTCAATACACAATAATGGAATCTACGAATCTAAGGAAAAGAAGGCCCTCCTAACCTGAATTGGTGTAATGGATCATTCAGATATAATAACTACTCGGAGACTCCAATCAATGTCGAGTTCCCTCACGAGATCATATTTATTGTCATTGATACGTGGAAAGTGATATGTAGGTGCTTCGTGTATATTTCAAGACAAGGTCATGAAAAATGGTGATGAGAGGTGTAGTGGATCCTCCAGAGTTTTATGGACAATTCTCTAGTCTAGTCTAGAAATCCCTAGCTTTGATTGGGACTCGCTATGTTTAATACGGAGAATTGTTTAATGATGCCCTGTGGAAGTGGTGAGGATCTGAATATTAGTGTTCATAAACCAACATCAATGTCTGATTGATTAGTTGACTTGTTGGGTCATGGGAACATGTGGATCACAACCATAAGTTCATGGTTGTAGCAGACCTCCTATGGTCATACAAGGAGTCAATCTCTTCTCCTAACTATCCAATAGTCATAAAATTTTTCAGCCTCTATGTTTAGAACTAGAAGTTGTTTAATTTTCTCGTAATACCTTATAGGTGTTATGGCAACTTGAATATGTAATATAGTATCTATGTTGATGAGGAGGTCTGTGTTGGGCTATGGAACTAAAGGATCGCAACCAAATATTTGTTCTCTTTCGATTCCTTATAGTCATGTGGATATCCTATCAAGGCACTTCTATAGTTAGGTGATTTGACTAAAATGTGTATATCCTTGTCGTTCAATATTTAACTCTCTCAATTTTTCACTAACTTCTCATAGGTTTACTGTTGTTCAAAAAACATGAATCCTAAGGTCTTGATCTATTTCACCTAGTGTCATGGGAGATTTGGTTGAGGCACTATCGGTTCAAATATGTTTTCCTTGAGTTCTCTAGGTCTCGTGATTGTCATGCAAAGATGATTCAATTTTAACTAAAATGAATAAACTAATTATGAAATATGTATCTACACTATGCACATATTCTTTTATTTTTGTATTTTCAAGAAGTATTTTAACAAAATTAAAAGAGCATCTATTCTAATATATTCGTAAAATGACAATTAATCTAAGTATGTAATCAAAATAAGTAAAGTTTCTGGTGTAGCTATTTGCCTGTGCGCATTGTGATTTTATCCTAAATATCTAAATAACTAACTAATTTTAATCAAAAGACTCTCAATCCTACCTCAAAAGTGAGGAGTGAATCATGGTTTCTCATAAACTATCATTCCCCACAGCTTCCTTGGTGATATCGAGAGCGAGATTTAACTAAAATGAAATAGTTTACTACTCTATTTGATATGTTGTAATTAGAAATTTGATAGCTCAAACCTAGAATTTATGGAATAATGGTAAATCCAGTTATGTGTGTGACTTTTTCCCCTCAAGGTGATCTCCTCATTCCTTCGTGTTCTCGTGAATCGAGAAAATCGTGTATATGATAGCATCACCAAAAGAAGATACTCAAACTATGGCATCTTTGGATATAGACTTAATACAATGCAAGTAAGAGAGGAATAGTACAAGTGAACAGAGCTTGACTATGTAATTCCTAGCAGGATTTACTTTGCGCAGAACACAACACAAATACACCGAGAATTCTAGAAACTATCTTTTTGTGACAAATGGAACCCGTAACTCTAAATGGATTCTATTCTAAAATGAAACTACCTTATTCTAAAATCATTGTAGGGACAAAATGAGGTAATATGGAGACAAGAAGATCAAATGATCTCTAAATATCAAGGGAAAGATGATAATTGATGCAAAAACATGAAACTATTAGAATTCTAAGCAAGAAACTCAAACAAACAGAATAATTAAACAGAGAAGGAGAGGGGCCTCTTTCTTGAAAAAAAGTTGGCTATTTATAACAATTGCATTTACTGAGGGTAACTCCCAATTGATCTCTTTTACTATAAAAAAGGAAAACACTATTTACTTGGTAGCCAAAACATAAATGCAAGACAATGTGGGTGAAGAATGCGTGAAAGGTGAATTTTACGCTTTTACACATTTGTCGGAATGTTCTTAAAATGTGCACATGACCGCCGCCCCTACATAGGGCAGCGATTCAGACCTCCACCCTATCCCGGCGGGTCACGGGACTTCCACCTAGCAAGGCGGTGGTCCTAGACACTTAACACCAAAATGTAAGGAAAAAGGGGCCTAGGATAGAAGGAAGCATACAGAGTTGGGATAAAGCATTTGGGATGTAAACATATACCTAGCAGCCTTTTCTGATTCCGAACACCTTGTGAAGAGATATGAATCATCATTGGGGTTTCCATAACCTCTTCCGATAGTATAGTACCTACATTTTTTGGTACGAATAGGTACCTAAACCAACTTGGAACCATGAAGATTGGGAAAATCAAGCTTGTATGCTCAGGGACATCAACAATCATGGGCTGGTCAAGGAAATCCTTATGCTTGGTCACAACCTAGATGGAACCCTAGTAATTATTCTCAAGGAAGAACATATCCAAATAAGAACCAATAGGCCATCATGGGATCTCCTACATAGAATTCAAAAACTAAGAATGTAGTCTAAACATAAATGTCCAAACATATCCAGTATAAAATCCAAGAAACAAACAAACAACTCTTTTTATGGAACAAAACTAGAAAAATCAATTTGATTTACATGCTTATGGATTTTAAGGATATTCAAACTAGATTTAGGAAAATCATTAACACCCACCCCTTATAATCACTAAAATTACGAGAAAAAATGAAATTCCTAGTACTGTTGTTCCAAAAGAGGATATAGAAAAAAATAAAAGGATCCGAGATAAAACACTACTTAGACTCCATTTTCAAGAGATTCAAAGAAGATATAGAAATCAAGGAATCTGAATTGGTACAGGAACTAAGGAAATTGAATATTGAAATACCATTGTTACAAGCAATTAAAGACATTCCAGAATTGAACAAATTAATCAAAATGTTATGTATGAAAAATCCTGGAAGGAAGAAACGGTACCCCAAGACTATCAAAGTAGATGGAAAACTTTTATTAGCAGGAAAACTTTTACTTCCCAAATATGGAGATCCCGTAAGTCCTATTATTTCTATCTCTATAAAAATAAGGATGTACATAATTCTTTGGTAGATAGCTGATATCAATGTAATGACAATGGATACTCTGAAAACATTACCATTAATGGGTATATGACCTACTAATACCATATTGTAGATGGCATACCATTCATTAGCAAAACCAAAAGGAATTATCAAGACGTAGTGGTTATGGTGGAGTCATGGGAATATATAGTTGACTTCTTTATATTGCAGCCAAAAGGTAAAATATTGGGTTATCCCATTATTTTGTGTAGACCATGATTAGCTATAGTTGTTTCTTTGATAGATTGTAGGTCAGGTGATATGACAATCTCAAATGGTAAGAACTCTAAACAATTTTCCTTATATCCTACTGCACAACCTTTTACTGACAATCATGAATAATTGTGGGTTGATTCTCTTGAAACTAATAAGAAAATTTGTCTTCTTTTTCTATGATCACATTGCAAGATCATGTAAGAGAAGTAGAAGAGATGATTAATCCACCATTGGATGAGAACATGTTGTCCTTGAAGCAATCAGAAATAGTTTTGGAACTTAGTTCCGGAACCTACGCTATAGTTCCAAAACCACCACATTTAGTTATGGAACCACAACAACAACAGTTCTTCTTTGATTGAAAATGATTTCACTCTGAAGGAATGAGATTTCTCATGGGGAGAGGATGAATCAGTAGCTTCAGTTTCAAGTACATCAGAAGTGGTGAAGAATTTATGGAAAGTAGCAGTGATGAAGAATTTGGCCTGCAAAGAGATAAGTATCATAATTCTCATTACTATCCTTTTTCCAATATTTTGTCTCAAGGAACTTTTGGAGATGTTATTACATACCATATGTTGTTACCACATGCATGTCCATTAAATACTTTAATGAAACCCTTCCCATAAACCAGTTCATCACATATTGGAACCAAGCATGTTGAAATTCAATCGGGTAAAACTTTAAACATTAAGAGTTGGTCAAGGATGATGAAGAAGCTAAATTGTTTGATGTTCTAAAAAATCATACTAAATATTTTTCTTGGGATTAAAAAGACATGAAGGGGATTCATCTAAGTATTTGCACTCATCACATCTATACTCGAAAACATTAAACTAGTTAGGTAACCTCAAAGAAGGATTAACCAAGCTTAAGGGATATAGTCAAATAAGAAATTGAAAACTATTACAAGTACGTTTCATCTACCCTATCTCAGATAGAAAGTGGGTATCTCCTCTTGTAATTGTTCCCAAAAATAATGGAAAATGGAGAATATGTGTTGACTATAGGGAACTATACAAAGCCACAATGAAAGATTATTTTCCCTTACCATTCATAGATCAAGTCCTAGATAATCTTTCGTAAATGTAATACTTTTCTTTCTTGGATGGCTTTAGTGGGTACAATCATATCAAAGTTTCTGCTAAAGATCATGACAAAACTACATTTACATGTCCATGGGGAACTTTTTCCTATAGGGTATTACCATTTGGTTTATGCAATTCTCTTGCAACTTTCCAAGAGTTGTACTTGCAATATTTGTTGATCTAAAAATAATTGTGTTGAGGTATATATGGATGACTTCAATGTATATGGAGATACATTTGAAGATGCTTTGAGAAATTTGGATAGTGTTAACAAGATGTGAACAACACAACTTGTCTCTTAGTGATGAATTTTTTTATGATGGTAGATGAGGGGATTGTATTAGAAACCATATTTCAAAAAAAAGGAATTCGTGGATCAAAAAAAATTAGGATCATTTCATATTTACTATTCTTCAGACCCCCACAAATATCAAATCATTTCTAGGGCATGCTTTGAGTACTATAGGTGCTTCATAAAATATTTCTAAAATCACTCCCATGTTTAATTTTCTAACCAAGGACTATGATTTTCTTTGGGATGAAAAGTGTCGTATGCTTTTCAAGAAATTAAAGAAAAATTAATCAGTGCCCCATTATTGAGAGGACCTAATTGGGAAAAGCCATTTCATATCCAAACAGATGCCTCAAATTATTTCATTGGTGTAATATTGGGACGAAAGATGAGGAAGGAAAGATGTATGCCATTTACTATCTTAGAAATAATCTTACTCCCACTCAAAAAAATTACACCACCACCGAAAAGGAATTTATCGCAGTTGATTTATGCAATCAATAAATTCGATACATTACATTACATGGTACAAGATATTTGTTCACACAAATCATTCAACAATTAAGTATTTAATGAAAAAACCAAGTGGTTGAAGGAAGAATAATTAGATGGTTATTACTTTTTGCAAGAATTTTATATTTCCATTGTGGTACAATCTAGGTAAATCTAATGTGGTAGCTGATTTTTTTGTCAAGGCTAACCACCACGGGGGAGCAAGATCCAATCAAGGATAAATTTCCATATGAACAATTATTTGCAATCCCAACAAGTACACCATGGTTTTTTGATATGGAAAATTATCTTGCAACAAGGAAGTTTCCTCCTTATTTCACTAAGAAAAAAATTAAATAAGTTAATTAAAACCAATGCATAATTCAAATGGTTAAATGGAATTCTATTTAAATGTGGTCCTATTTTTCTTACACAGGTGTGTAAGAGAGGATGAAATATTTGACATCCTCGAGCATGTCATGATGAACCAAGTAGAGAGGACACTATTTAGTGAAAAGAATAGATCATAAGATACTTGGCACTAGTTATTATTAGCCATCTCTCAGTACAAGGATGTGAAGAGATATATCAAGAGGTGTGATCCTTGTCAAAGCATGGGACAACCAACTTTCACCAATGAAATGCCTCTTCAACCTCAAGTTGTGGCTGAACTATTTGAGAGATGGGGATTGAATTTTGTTGGTCCTTTAATCCTCCTTCACAAAGGAAGGAATATATTCTTGTGTGTACTTGACTATGTGACAAAATGGGTAGAAGTGCAGTATTGACAAATGCCACTTAGCAAGCAAATTTGCTTATTTCCTTCTGGAACATAATTATGATAAAGTTTGGAGCACCGAGGAGCATAGTTTTAGATCAGGGACCACAATTCATGTCTAATATGATCTAAGCTTTCACAAGGTATTACCAAATCAATCATAGGAATTCATCTCCTTACCACCCATAGTCAAATGGATAAGCTAAAGTAATAAACAGAGAATTGGAGAACATCCTTACAAAAATAGTTGAATCTAGGAGAAAATATTTGGTAAAGAGACTACCTGAAGCTATCTGGGCTTATAATACAACTTGGAAAACTACAACAGAGTTTTCACCATATGAATTAGTCTATGGGAAAAATCCCTTTTGCCTATAGAGTTTGAACTTTAGACATTGAGGACAATAGTGAAGGTGGGAATTGAGTTGAATGCAACTCAAAAAGAAAGAATCCTTTAACTCAATGAGTTGGATGAATTAAGGTTGGAAGCACTTCAACAGACAGAGATAATTCAAGAGAAAAGGAAGCAATGGCATGACACACATATCAAGAAAAGGCAATTCAAAGTAGGAGACTAGGAATTACTATTTGATTCTAAGTACCAACATTTCAAGGAAAATTGAGAACTAGATGGTCGGGACCCTATCGATTGAGTAGATATTTGACAATGGTTATATTCAGGGCTTACTTCCCATTGATGGTAGTAATAAACACTCTTGGTCAATGGGCATCGGCTAAAACTTTATAGGAAGCCTCCCACTAAGGATGAATTCTTGAGGAAGATTGAAGTAGACAAACAATTTGATCATATGGAAGAACCCAGTTCTTCCAAAATGATCAAATAACCAAATGATAGATCCATAATAAAGGGAAGAAGATGAAAACTAGTAAATGACATTTTATTCCCAAAAAAATTTATATAGATATATATATAAATAAAAAATAAAATAAAATAAAAATAAATTCTCTCAAAGGTCAATTGAAAACCAGCAAATAGCAAGGGTGACCTCTCTTTTTCGCTAGTTCAAATAAGGGAATTCTTTTCAATTCAAGTTGTCTTATCTAATCATATTTTGTTCCACTTGTAGGAATGACGAGTCATCATAACAAAAGGGTTACATCATCAAGGATGGTAATTATATCTTTTAACTTATTTAGGGTTGATTAAATGTTTGCATGTGTGATTTGACTTAATTTAAAAGTAGGTATGATGAGTCATCTATTTATACATTATGATTACAAGTGTGTAATCATGAAGTTGATTTGGATGGAATAAGTGGCGGCATGGTTATCATTAATAATCATTATTGCAAACTCAAGTGAAATAAGTTGTAGAGATTTTGAGGAAGGAGCATCGAATTAAGTTTTGTTCCGCAGCAAAGAACAGAGAATTCAACAGCTAAGAATAGAGGTTCCGCAGCTAAGAACAGAGGTTCTATAGCTAAAAACAGAGGTTTTGTAGCTAAAGTCATTAGTTCTGTAGCTAAGAAAAATGGCCTGCAACCAATTTGCACAAAATTAAAAGAGACAAAACTCGAGACGATATGGGGATTAAGAAGAAATCAGAACTAGAGGATGATTCCCAACTTGCTCGTAGATGAAGAAGTGGCATCCATCTTTGAGCATGCAGAATGGATAGAGTTCCTGAAGAAAATTTTCAAGGCATAATGACAAATTGGTAAGGGAATTCGTCATAAACCTAGAACAATCTAGACCAAAGGTGAGAAATATCTTTATTCCTTTTTCTATAAATACTATAAGTAATGTGTCTGGAGTGCCAATTGTGCATGTCCCACAACTTGCCAAGGGGACTTTGAAATAATTGGTTGAATTCTTACTGCAACAAGGAGAAACTGAACCCAAGTATATCTACAATACAAATAAAATCATAAAAGGGGTCAGAAGGGCCAGTTTTCCCAAACCCTTTGATAGGGGTAGCATTTTGGATGGTGAAATATTTAACCTATCATGGTCAATTTGGGTATGTGGGAAAAGAAGTCTTAAAAATTCTCATATATCCGAAGTATGGAGCCACAAAACCGAGTACACAATAAACCTTCCAAGTTTTCTTTTTTATTCTATCCAGACCATGGCTCGAGCTATTCCTCGTGGTGTTGGGACAATCGAGGCATCATGGCCTAATTCATTTAATATGTCAAAGCACCATTTTTGTCAAAGAAGAATGGAGAAGAAATTTGGGACAAGTTTCTTAGCAAGTTCAAGAAAACCCTAATATTATCATAAGGACAAATCCATCTCCATTCTCTCCTTTAACTAATCTAGAAATTGATGCCCCTGTAGAAGAACAGAGGGAAATGGAAAGAGAAAATATACCAAAAAGAAGAAGGTCAGTGAGAAAGATCAAAACAACAGAGCCTTCTATACCATTGTAAGGAAATTCCTCCTCTCCACAAGAGCTTCAGGGAGCCAATATCTGTCTCTGATGGTGATAGCTCACCCATGCAAGAGCAAGAAAGAATAGTAAGAAGAAGCTCTAGAAGGAAATCCACCGCTGGGCATGTTGAAATTCCCTAGAGAAGAAAAATTCATAAGAGGTATAGGGAAACCCTAGAGGGAAGGAGTGAGCAAGAAAGGATGGAAAAGGAAGCTACTGATATTTTGGGCAGCATGGCCATGACTCCTCCTAAGCCAAGTCAAGCTGAAATGGATAGAGGAGAAGAAAGATTTGAAGAGCAGGATTTTTAGGAATTGGCTGAACCATCAGCATTGCCACATGAAGAAGAAGAGTTGGCATCCTAGAGAAGAAAAGGAAAATTTCCTTTAATAGAGGAAGAATGCCCAACTCCTCAAGTAATTTTAGAGAAGAAGAAAGACATCAAGTTAAACGGGGCTTTGTTCTTGTCTAGAGCAAGCTCATTATCAAAGAAAATATGAGGAATTGGATTTCCTCAAACTCAAATTGAATAAAGGGAAATTCTCATTGGAGAGCTAACAACTCAAGCTAAACCAAGACAAGAATTATTAAAAACCAAGAAACAATTGATAAAAAATAGAGGAAGAATTTCATACTTCAAGAAAATAGAGTGTTGTGTCCACAGCTCTCGCAAGACCGAGTTAACCTATTTTCCACTCAAACAGCTATGGAATGACACTTGCAGGGAACTCAAAGAAGCCAAAACATCAAATGAACAATTGAAGACCAAGATGAAAGAAGAGATGAAGGCAAGAAAATAATGGGAAGAAAAGTTTTATAAGGAGGAAGGAAATAAATATAAATGTCTTGCAAAAATTAATATGGTCTGTATTATGAGTGAAACATTACTTGCCTACAGGAGGCCCTCTCCTGCATATATAGTTTTTTTAGAAGAGAATTTCATTCATTGGCAAAATCAAAGGATTACATGTGGGCTTCCATATGAACTAAAAGATGAATCTGAATTCATGATAGCTTACTCTTTATCTAGTCCTTAGCAGAAAAATATTCTATGTAAATTTTATCTTTGTAATTTTATGCTAGAGAAAAACATAGGATTTATGATCAATTTGTATGTAGGGGAGAGCCAACTCAATGCATTTGTCTCTATTCTGTAAAACCAAATTGCATGGAAGGAAAGGGAATCTAAATTTTTATTGAAAGCTAGCTCAACAGGTCTTTGTATGAGAGCTCATTATGGTAAACCCTCTTGCCTTCCTCACACATTTTAGAACTCATGCCTTTGATGAGAGATTCAAGACACACTATCTTGTCATTTTGCAAAAGAGTATTGATGCCTTCACCTCCTATGAGGAGGAAAAGTTTGAAGATATTTATGAAGGATGCTCAAAGAGGTGGGAACTCCTTACTATTTCCTTGAGAAGAAGGGAAGTAATTTCCCCAACAAATGATCTAGAGTTTAGAAAGGGAAAAGGCTTTATGCACAATAATTCCCCAAGTTAATGAAACCTACGGGAAAATATGGATGGGAATGTGAACAAGGCCCCTCTACTTCTCACCCCTATGTTTCTCCTGACAAAAATAGAACCTCAAGACCCTACTGAATTTGAACAGTGGGAGAGGAAAATAGAAGTAGGAGTAGGGTACATACCCTAAGTTTAAACATTGGAAAATCCAATTTTAGCAATTTGATCTAAGCAATCAAATGGAATGTAGAACTTATAACCCAAATTTTGAAGAATTAATTTTGTAAAGGGACTTACAAATAAGTAAGTTTGTGGAAGTGATGAGGCTAGAATATGTCCAATTAATGTATAATATATGATCTCATCTTACTCTCCTTTTTATTAAGTTTGATTGCATTGTGTGAATTTTAGTTGATATTATATGAGTTAGGATGTAATTGTCTATCTTTTGATTGATTGTGATTCTAATGTTAAAAGCTCTAAATTCTGATGAAGTGTGTGTTTGAAATTTAGTTTTGTAATAAAGAAAGTCTAATCAGTCAGGAAATGAAGCAGGAAGCATTCAGTATTTTTTTAGCAACATCTATTCCCACACATCTTAGTTCCAAACTTCCAAGAAATTTCTAGGACTCCATCACATAGTCATCATCTAGTTTCGAACTTTTGGACTTAGTTCTAGAACTCTAGTATTTAGTTCCATAATTTTTAGACTTAGTTCCAAAACTCTTGGGGATAGCTTTGGAACTCTCATTATTTTGATCCTTAACAATTTCCTATGGTTTTGAACTTCTCCGAAGTTCCGGAACGATGGGAGTTATCTATTCTAACCACATCCGGAGAATTTACATCTACAACCCTTTCAATCAGGAAAGGATGAGAAGATTTATGAACGTGAATCCAGGGAGATTTATCCTACAACTATCTGATCAATCGCCAATCTAAATCAGCATCTATTCTGGGCATGATTCAATTTCATCAGAATCGTTGAGACAACTATGATTGTAAAATGTATATAAAAGAAGACCTACAGTAGATAGATAATATATAGAATATAAATGAGATAGAAATAGAATTGAGAAGATAAATATAGACTAAGTAGTCGAGATCCAAAGATGTTTTGTAATACCAAATGTTTTATCAATAAAATAGCCATTCCTATTTGAGATAATTCTAAGTTGTTAAATCTTGATTCAGGAGGAGTAAGGGCCCACTCCCCAAGGACCAAGATATTCATTTATTTTCTATTTATATTTCTTCAACAAATAACAAAGATCTGTTGATTTTATATTGTTTTAATTCTTTCAATTAAACTCTATTGTATACTTGTTCCTATAGGTGTTTAGATAGATTCTTATATTTCTTGCAATTTTTTCAAGCATTCTAAATTAAGTGTGTTTAATTCTAAAAGCAAGTGTGTTTACTTTCAATAGAAAGTGTGTTTCCATTATGTACAATGTGTTTCCTTTCAAAAAGCTTTCTAGTGTGTTTACTTTAAGAAAGTTTTCATAGTATGATTTAAATAAGGTTTTACCAAGAAGTCCTTAAGACATTAAAGAGATCCCCGTAAAAATACAAAAATAACTACATTAACTACTAGATCAATAAAATTACTCTTGTTGCATATAGATTTAGACACACCCTGGTTTGATATGACATCAACAAGAAGTTGATTAAATGAAGGGAATAATGAAACCCATCAGCAGCCTTTTAGCAGGGATGTTGAGGAGCATGATCTTGGTACAAAGGAGAAGCCAAGGAAAATTTCATTAAGGCATAATCTCAGCAAGGAGGAGAAGCATTCATACATCTAATTGTTGAAAAGTATTAGGATTGCATGGCTTGGACCTATTCTGAACCAAAAACATATACAGAGAGCACTTGTTTCATATGAGATTCACTTTGATTCTAATGTAAAGCCATTCAAGCACCAAAAGAGGCCCATCAATCCACTTTTATCTCTTAAAATGCAAGAGGAACCTGAAAGAGCTAAGAGATGGAGGGATCATTCAAACCACAAGATATTCTTCATGGGTTGCAAACCTAGTACCAGTAAGAAAGATGAATGGTGATATCAGGATGTGTGTAGATTTCAGAATCTAAATAGAGCATCTATGAAGGATAATTATCCTTTACCAAATATGGAAAACATGCTGCAGTTAGTGACTGGTTCTAAATTACTTTCCACCCTAGATGGTTTCTCTGTTATAACCAAGTTGTGGTGAAGGAATAAGAAAGGATCAAGACAACCTTTACTACTCCTTAGGGGATGTATGTGTATGTTAGGATTCCCTTCGGTTTGATGAATGTTGGAGACACCTTTCAAAGAGAAATGGATGTTTCTTTTTCTAGTTACATCAATGAGTTTATTGCAGTTTATCAAGATGATATAACTATATTTTCCAGGAAGAGAAGTGATCACTTGCTGCACTTGGAGAAGATGCTAATAAGATGTAGGGAATATGGAATCTCACTCAATCCAAAGAAGTGTCATTTTGGAGTGCAGAAGAAAAAATTCCTTGGCCACATTGTGTCAATAGAAGGGGTGATGATTGATCCAAAAAGGGTAGAGGCCATCAGCAAGGTCCCAATTCCAAGGACCAAGAAAGGGATTCAATCTTTCTTTGGGCAGATAAACTTCATCAGGAGATTCATATCAAACTTTGTTGAGTTGACCATTCCAATCACTTCCATGCTAAAAAAGGACCAGGCCATCAAATGGGAGGAGGTTGTCATCCAAGATTTCAATGGGATTAAAGAGGCACTAAAGCATGCACCTGTTCTAGTAGCTCCATATTATAAGAATCCCTTTCAACTATTCTCTTTTGCTTCAGAGAACACTATTGCTTTTGTCTTGCTGCAGAAGGATGATGAAGGGGCTGAGAGGCCAATTGCCTTTTCAGAAAGGCATTGTAGGGGGCTGAGTTGAGATATACACTATTATGGAGAAATAAGCATTTTCCTTGGTAAAAGCAACAAAGGTTTTTAGGCCTTATATTTTAAGTTCTAAGATTGTTTCTTATGTCCCCCACACCATGGTGAAAGACATCCGATCGTAGATGGAAGTCTCAAGCAAGAGGTGTAGGTGGATGAATAAGTTTTAAAAATATGACATGATATCCAAACCATGAGGTCAGGTGAGAGGTTTTGGCCTTAGCCAAGCTTATGGCTGAAGAGAAACTTGCAAAATATTGAGGTAAATGAGGTAGAAGAAGGTAGGGTAGATGTTTTTCAAACATTGATGAGTTCTGAGTGGTACAAAGATGTAATTTTTATCTCGGACATCTAAACTACCCCAGTATTTAAGTAAAACTAGAAAAGAGCCTTTAAGTTGGCTTCCTAGAAATATGTTATTACTGATTATTGGTTAGCTTGGAAGAACCCAGAGGCAGCCTTCTCTTAAGGTGCATTATCAAGAATAAGCCCCAAGATAATTTCTGATCTCCATGGAGGAGTTTGTGGGGGGAATTTTGCTACAAGAGTCACAACACACAAGATCTTGAGTGCTAGTTATTGCTGGTAACCTATCTTCAAGGATAAAACCTTGTTGGTTAGAAGATGTGAGAGTTGTTAGCGCTTCTCTGGAAGGCTGAAAGCTTTAGGCTCCCTTCCTTCACACCTGTATCAATTGAACCTCCATTCAAGTAATGGGGAATGGACTTCATTGGTGATATTTCAGACCCTTCAAGTGCTAGCCATAAGTGGATTCTTATAGCCATTGATTACTTTCTAAGTGGGCAGAGGCAATCCCCACCAAGAAGGCAATGCACCAAATTGTCATGGACTTTATGCTAAACCACATCATCTACAGGTTTGGGGTGTCAGTCAAGATTGTTGCTTGATAATGCCATGAGATTTAGAGCTAAACCTTTGGTGGCAATGTGTAAAGAATATGGGATCAACTTGACATATTCCTCTAATTACAACCCCCAAGGAAATGGACAAGCTAAGTCTAGTAATAAAAACCTGCTGAAGATTATCAGAAGAACCTTGGAGCTGAACAAGAGAAAATGGGGTGAACAATTTAAGTTTTCTATTTGGGCTGATAGAATCACTATTAAAAGAGCCACTGGAAAGATTCCATTTGAGTTGTGTATGGAACTCAAGCCTTATTGCCCCTGCATATGCAATTATCCTCATATCAATTCATTCAACAACTAGAAGATCAAGAAGTAAGTCCATATGATGCCCACATTAACCAGATTGTTAAACTTGATGAAGAAAGGAGGGATCCCACCAAAGGCATGTAAAGTTCGGGAGAAGTCAAGAATTTTTTTCATAAGAAGGTCACCCAAGAGATTTTAATGTTGGAGATATCATGTTGTTATGGGAAAGAAGGCATGAAGATAAGGGAAAGCATGGTAAATTTGATGCACTGTGGATGGGCTCTTACTCCATAGATATTCGGATTGGTGAGCATACCTTCTTCTTGAAGGATTTGGATAGAGAATTTCTTGAATTTCCTATTAATTGTAGGAATTTGAAGCATTTCTTTTGATTGATTTCCCAGAACTAAGGTGAACGTCATCTATGTATAGTGTAGAGTTTATTGGTTTGTTTTCTATCTCTCATGTTCTTATTTGTTCTGGCCCCCGGTGGCCTATTTTTGTTAGTTTATTTATTCATTTTGGGGGATGGTCCTAGTTTTTGCTTTATAAGCTAGCTTCTTTTCCAATGGATATCTTGCCACTTGGTCTACCTTTTCTCTTGTGGCACTCTGCAGGGAGTTCCCATCCCCGAGTCGAGCCGATGTTGGTGCTCATATTTGTCTCACCCCATTTGCCATTATTTTCCTTTGTCTACGTGTCTGAAACATCTTGTCTCTCGATGTGGGTGTTCTGAAAGATTCTACCTCCATTTGAAATGCTTTGAATTATTTGCAGAATCCATTGTCATGTCCCTCCTTGAATAAGTCTCCGATTTTCCCTATTTTCCCTAATTTCTTCAAAATCTGGCTCTGCTATTTTTCCTATTTTTCCTCAACCATGGAAGCTCAAAAATGGTTGATTTATATTTGTATGCCTTTGAAAATCCAAATCCATGTGCAAAAAGATGCTCAATCATGATTCACTTGTTTTTTTTTTCAGAAAATTTTCATCCTTAGCGAAAAATCAGGTTTTGGGTGTGAATGGTGATTTTCTGTATTTTGATAGTCTGACGGGTGTCTTTTTCCTGTCAAATTTATTCCTTAGCATTTGGTGGTCATGTGGCTTCTTTTGGTTGGTTAGGGATGGTGGAAAATGCTTTAACTTATCACTTTTTACTTTTTTGGAAAAAAGGAAAATTTGGTCCCGTGGCTCCGCTCAATTTTGATTGGTTCTTTTGGTGCTTACGTGGCTTCTTCTAATTGGATGGGGCACGTGAGGGTTTGTTTTTGAACTTGTTCCTTTTGGCTACTTTGGCAAAAAGTTTGAACTCACCTGCGGCCCCACCAGGCTCTAATTGAAGCAAATTTAAGTGGCGGGAAAATTTCTTGGATTCACCCTAAGGGTGTCCATGTGTTCATTTTTGATTTGATGTGGCTCAGCAGGGCACTCCTAAACTTTGTGGAAAGTTTTAACCCAAAACTGATCCACGTGGAGGAACAACACTCATTTGAAGATTTTCTTTTGGTTTGGCCTTGGAGTTGTGTCGAGAGGACACATGGAGGTTTCTGCTGCTCTGCCTCGAACTTAGACAATTTTTATGCAGTTGGTACAGTTTGGAAAAATAGGGACATGGTGAACCCTCGCTCATTCAGGTTTTCCACTTTGGGTCTCTATGTTGAAGTTGCACCATAATGACACGTGGTGAGCCCGCGCTCTTTTAAGGTCTCAAATTTTGGGAACCATCTCAAGATGCGCCATTGTGATGCATGGGAATTTGAAAATTCAAAAGGGGCGGGAAGCGACCATCGAGGGAAACTTTGAATTTTTGCCTCTTATTCTCAAAAGGGTTAAATTATTAAAATGGCCAAAGAAGCCCAAAAAGGATCCATCAAAGTTTGTTTCAAGTCAATCACGAAGGGGCCGAGTCTCGAGGGCAACTTAAGATTTTTGCCTCTTACTCTCAAAGGGATTAAAACGTCAAATTGGCCCACAGACCTAATAGTGAATACTCAATATTTTTCCTTGGTCAATGGCTGTAAAAGGGCGGAGGAGCTATGGGGGAAACTTGGAATTTTTCTCTTTTCTAAAAAGAAGGTGAAATATCATAATTTGGTCGTGGTTCCTTTGGGACCACACATCTGGCACGTGTCGAGATCATTTCTCAAGGGCGGAGGTGTAGAGAAAAATTGATTTTTTTCCATTTTTTCAAAAGGTTGTAAAATTCAAAGGAAACCCCTAGGCCTATTTTAAAATTGAATCTTCCACGTGGACAACCCAAATTCAAAGTGAAGATCAATGACAGTTGTGTGTCTAAATCTAATTTTCCCCATTCTACTGAAAAGCTCCTGGAAGTGTGATTCTTCATGATTTCTTGGTATTTCCTACATGCCAAGTAGGGAGGGGAGTAAATTTTGATATCTAATTTTGGTGGGGGAGATCTGGAGACATCTTTTGCCATTAAAATGGTCTGACTATCAGGCTCGATCTGATTTTCTTTTTCTTCTCCCAAGCACACAAGGAACTGATTTGATAGATTAGGGTCGAAGTGGTTGGTGAATAAGAGGAGAGTGATTTTATAGAGGAATGAGTTGAATGCGGGAGATTTTTGAAGAGATATGACCCTTAAGAACTGGTGAATTTTGGAGATTTGATTCTTGGAATCACGATTACGTGATCATGGAAAGCACTTGGTGGCTCTCAATGTCCGGATTTTTTTGGGGGAAAGGATCTGTTGTAAATGTTATAAATGCACAAATTTATCGTACAAATGGTTGGAGTGTGAAGGGTCGAGACTTTTTTTCCTAATAGAAGAAAGGCTGATAGAGCCCATCCTACTTTGAGAAGTCAAGTTTGAGAAGCTTTGAATATCTCTTTTGTATTGAATTTGATCATGTCAAAGTGGTTGTGAGTGTATAGCCATTGACAAGATTTGAGATTGTTCTAGAAACTTTCTCCTACTAATATATTTAATCAAACTTGAGCTATTCTGTGTGGATCTTGTGTAAAATGTGTGGCTTTACTTCTGAATGTCTGCAAATAGTTTTTCTTGTTCTGTTGCAATCTTGTATCAAAATTTGTCTCAATTCACATAGGTCTCAATCCTTGTGTTAGTTTAGTGGCACCTACAATTTCATTTCTCAGAAGAGCTTTCATCTGGGAGTGAAATAAACGATTTAAAATCACTTTTCTCTCATTTGTTGACAAAGATTTTCTGTAAGCCTATGGGTGTACCTCAAGCGTGATTGGCCTCAGATCTTGATGTTTTGTTTGGTTTTCCAACTCAAGCCTTCATGTTAGAACCTCATAGATTGTATCAAAACTTCTAATTTAGGCCTCCATTGAAGCACATGTTCTGGTTAAAGAAACATTTTACCTACTCTGTGGCATTTTGTTGGTTTAGTCTTCCATTTTGCAAAAGTTCTCAAAGATTTGGTATAATAAACTTTATCCTACTTCGATCCCACCAAAATCCATCTAAAAACAACTCATCCTACCCATACTACCCTTTTTTTCATGTTTGTATAAACATGAACCAATTTTACTACCAAAACATGCAGCAGAACAATCGGATTCCAAATGTCTTTAGTATCCTAACCTTGCCTAGAGAATATCTTCACTATCTAGAGTGACAACTCGTGAGAGTTATATTTTTGCATTGAACATATTTTATTCAAGGTCTCCTTAAAAATTCATTAGGAAGGATATTTACATCTCCTCTATAAATAACGAGGCTATAGAAAGGTTCTCTCACCTTGGTTGAAAGGCAATAACCATAAAGTAGTGAGGATAGATATAATCCTCTTGAGGGTGCTATCCATTTCTCCACATTTGAGTGACTAAGGGCCCGTTAGATCTCATCCTGGCTATAAAAATGACTCACTATGATCTATCTGTCTCTAATCTTCCCGCCAAACCTATGATGTTTCTTAGACTTTAAAGGAGAATTAATTTGGGTACCAAAAGAACCAACTCCAAAGCCATATCCTTCTCTATTGTGCTTTTGCAAAGATTATAATCACTTACAGACATCTTCCTTAGGTGTGAATTCCATTATTTTCCTAGCAATACCCCATCTAGGTACTACATTTCCACATACCATTCTTCTTTTTTGCTTGCAAAAATTACAATCTAATTTCCCTTGCCCTTGCCCTTTGTTTTCTTTGGTGAAATGGTTGGTTTCCTTGGTGTCATTCTTTTGGCCAATGCTAACACTTAAATCCTCTTCCCCTTGCTCTGCTCTACCACTCTGTCCAATCCTACAACACAACCTTGCAAACAAACTCTTCTAACTCATGCCTTAGCCACTAATCCATAACTGGAAAAATCCTTCCACAAGACGAAGCTTCCTAAAAACTTCTCCCATGCCCATGTACTCCTTTCACACTAGTTTGTAGATCTACCCTAGTTGCACATTTTAGATCTCAAGGATTCTCCTTTCTTCACAAAAATATATTTCTATATTTTCCTAGTTCACAAGAGCTTTTTCTTCTTCGTAAATGCAAGGTAACAATTTATTTACCTGACCTTGTATTTATAGTTTTTCCTTCTTTCCAACATTAAATGCTATACCACCTACTAACATAATTTAACATTAAATGTAGCTTTTTCCACTAATTTTCTTAAGTGCTTTTATCCACGTTCCACATCTTGTGTAAAAAACCTTTTTCAACCTTCTGGCACGTAAAAATCCAACCCAATCAAGACTCTTATGTGCGCGTCCACAACGCCTGAAGGCACTTCTTCTGTCCTTTATCTAATTTTTTCCCTCGCCTACCTCATGTTGTTCATGCGCTCTTCATCCTTTTGTACGTGGTTTCCACGAAGGCTTTTTGACACCAACCATTCTTTCCACCTTCTCTTATACGCTTATTACCCTTACGTAGTTTTCATTCTTCAATTGGGCCATTCACCATAATTCTACTACCAACTCAAACTAATATTATAGGCCTATGGATAACTCCACCCCACACTAAAAACAGATGCATGGTCCTTTGCGCATACAAAACTTTTAGAAAAATAATGTGGTTACCGACGCACAAGGTGAAAAATGAAACAAAATGAACAAGCAATGAGAAAGGGAAACACAAGAAAAGTAAAAGCATAAAGGAAACTATAAACTAACTAGAAATAGTGCCTTATTACAAACACCAAAAGACTTATTTATAGAAGGGCTTGACACTACTCCCATTGAAGTGACTCTGTAACCTCATCCCATCCAAAGACTTGTAGAATGGCAAGTGCCCAAATCAAGAATGTAGGAGATGATGTAAGGTCCCAGCCAATAGAATTTTAACTTCCCGGATGATGCAAATACTTGGAATCATACAAAAACACCAACTGCCTAATCTCGAACTTCTTTTTCTTGATATGATGAATCCTTCTATCGTATAAAATCCAAAAAATTCCCCATTTATAAAAAAATCACAAACACCATGGATTCTCTTGGATCGCTTATTCCCTTATCAACTCAAGATTTCGAGTTGTTCATTGTTGTGCATAAACTCTATTAACCATAATACTTTATTAACCATATAAAAAACAATCAATCATACCTATGGCATACTAAATTATATGACTATCTTTCTCAATCTAAAATTCTCTTTGATCAATCTAAAAACACTAAAATATCATTTCTCCAATGCACTAACCACTATGTCATCATAGGCGGAATAATTTACAAATGCGGGTTTTATGGCCTCATATAACGATGACTCAAATCTCAAAAATCCACTAAATCTATCCAATAACTCCACGACATTGTATATGGTGGACACTTAACCAATTTATTATTTACTAAACACATCTTATAGATGGGATATTACTATCCTACCCTTAATGAAGAGTGTTGTGTGTGTATGTTAAGAAATGTGTCAAGTTTCAACAACACTCCAACCTTACTCACATTTCAAGTCATGCCCTACAACCACTCGAAGTTTTAGTTGTTTTCACAATGGGGACTTGACTTCATTGGCCTCATCAACCCTCATTCCTCATAACAACATCACTCCACCATCACTCCTACTGAATATTTCAAAAATGGTTGGATTTTTTCCCCCTCATCTCTACTAAATCGATGAAATTTTTACTTCATCCACCACCACATTATCTATCATTGTGGCATTCCTCAAAAAATTATCACATATTTCAAAAAAAAAGATTCTAAAATTTTTGATGCCTATAATATAAAAATTAGTCTTCGATCTCCTTACTATCCACAAAAATGGTCAAGAATAATCTTCCAACAAAAACTTACCAAAATCCTCATGAAAAACATCAATTAAGCTGGCATAAATTGGCATCTCCAAATTATGTTTTCCCTCTGGGCCTATTAGATTAGAATCCATGCTCTTATAGGTGTTACTCCAATTTCTTTAGTGTATGACTCTAAGGATATTCTTCCTCTTGAATTTCTCATTCCATCCCTTAACATCTCTCTTAAAGAGTTGTGTTTCGATGAGGAATATTATCAAGAACGCTTAACACAACTTGAATTGTTAGATTAATGTCACCTAACATGCCTTGAACATTATAATGTATATCACGAATGTATCAAAAGAGAATATAATAAACATGTCAAAGAATGCAACTTCGACATTGCTGATCTTATCCTCAAAGGGAATCAAAATGTCACTCCTCTGAAAGGAGTAAATAAAGAAATTTTCCCCCTAACAAGATTTGTCCATATATCATCACTCACAAATATAGGTCTGGAGCCTATAACTCATCTTCCCTTTATGGTAAACATGAAAAGGAACTTTAAATTATTTGCACTTCATGACCTTTCTATTGTATTTTTTTATTATTGGTAAATAGTTTTTTGAAAGGGATTATACCCTTGTACAATAGGGCTCAAAATCCAGAATTTACAAATTCAACATTTCAAAAAGAGATCAAAATCAAGATTTAACAAATTAGCCCAACAGGAAAAGCAATGCACAAGAACAAAACCAATAACCAACAACCCTAAAGCTAAAAAATATCTAATAGATAAGTGACTTCATAACAACAATGCCTATTCTCAACATCAACACAACAGCCAACAACCCAAATGTAATAATGAGAGCACACAAAGGAACAAGACTCATGTATTTTTGAGATGATGGAAGGTTTAAATTTGGTATATCCCTTCTTTTCCTATCCACCACCTTCCATTTGTCATTTTCTTCTTCCACTGATATTAGAAGAACAACTTATATTGAATTGATAAGGATGTGGCCCTCAGTAAGGGTATCGAGACACAAACTATCTCTAAATCATCACCTTGAGGAGAAGAATCTTGAGTTTTCTTGTATGTAGTGTTCTAGGAGCTCTTCCATGATGGCTAATTCAACTTGTGGGGGATTGTTATATTTAACAACTAGGTCTATATGGGGATTGATTATTAGATGTTTAGGTAGAGAATCCTTCCACCATACAGGTTTTACCTTGTGTTTGGAATGTTTACAATCCTCTAAAATATGACCCATTTGAAAGCAATGTCGAGATCTAAAAGCAATACCTTCGTAGTCCAATCTCTTAACCCAGTCTATCCCCAATTTTTAGATTGATTTTTGTTGATACATCTTGGGATATTTCAAGATCTATAAGGTTTTGAGCATAAATAGTATGGGTCTGAATAGAGGTCTTATCATCAAATTTAACACATGAGCCTAGAGTATCACCTATGGAAAGAAAACACGATCTATTCCAGAGCTGATGTGGAAGTCCTAATAAGCAAACCTATTATCTCTTGAAAGTGCACCCTGTAGAGAGATGGCTGCAGGTTTTCTAAGCTTGCAAAATTTGATCTCTCTCTTTCATAGATACAATGGAAACACCTCAGGTCTATGGGTATACCTATTTTGAGGTGAGTCTCTAGTATCAAGGCCGGTTCCTTATTGATGTATCCTAAATTGTTTTCTGGGGTTTAAGGGTAAAAGATGACTGTAAAGTAATTAAAACTAAGGTGATACACAAAATTTGTATGAGGGATTTGATTGAGTATATGCACAATTGATATGTGAAAGGATTCTTGATGCATGAACCAAAATTCTTCTACGTAGAATGTTTAAGGGAAAAACACTTGGAGGTATTGAGGGATATTATCACAACAATACTGCTAAGCTAAACATGCACATTAATATCATGTGAAAACTACTAAATTTTACAACATGGTAAGATGATTAATCATGGAATTTACATTCACAAGACTAATAGAAACATACACAAGACTACAAATAATTGGGAAGGTAGAAAATACTTCACACTTAGAAGGAAAAACTAGCAAAAATTGCTTCAGTACTCCTATATCCCAAAAGTCCTCAATCTTTTCCAAGGCACACAATATATAGAAAATAAAAATTTACCCTCTTCCTAAAAATAGCCTAAGGCTTGTACTCGCCCATGCATTTTATTTTTATCCTTTATTTAATAATAGATAAAGGAATAAAAATAGAGCATGCAATTACAAATAGGCATTATTAGCCTTGATTACAATATAGTCAAACTAAAGTTGATTGTTCTATTTTTAAGAAAGCAAGGGTAAATAATTTGCTAATAATAAGCTTGCTTGTTATGCAAGTCTTTCTCCTTTGAACATGAAACTCTGTCTTCTTCTCTATTTTGTCCTCTTGTGAAGCATGTAACAAATCAATTCTCTTCCTGTGAGTAAATAATTCAAATATTTGTAATATTTTCAAAAATAAACATCCAATGTGGGGACCACTTTTCCATGTGCACATGATATGATACTTTGACATATATCTTGGCTTCTAATTGTCACAAGGGTGACATACTATAAATCAACTTCAATCTCCTTGAAGTGGGGACCACCTCCAATTTTCTTGGTTTGGCCACCTTGGTGGACTTAGCAATATAAAAGGGTTGACCATCTTATATGGCACATGCCACTATAGCCTCCATTTGGTTTGGGGACCACCTTTGTGGACTTAGCATATTGTTGTGTCTAGATGTACACAGGGTTCACTTTGTAAATATGATATAATATATAGTTTTTCCATTTTGTAGTCATCGGCCTTGACATAAATGGTTGGAAACACCTTTGACTTGATTATTACATAGAAGATTTGGTCAGCCTTTGCATATTGGGAACTCAGACTATAGTTGATCTTTGACATTTGAAAGTAATGATTTTGTTTTTTTAATCATGGGCTAGCCCCTTTTGCACGATGACTCACCCCTTGGCATTTTCTAGTGGCATTATTAATCCTTGGTTGAGTTTTCTTTGATATTGATGATGATCTTGGCCCGTTGATTTTAAACTGTTTGATCATAGACCGTCAATTTCTAACCCGCAGTTAGGGTTTCTAACCTAGCAATAAAGGTGGTCGGTGGCAATGACCATGATGGTTTACATTGAAAGTTGTAGATCGATCTCCACCCTCGATTTGTGTACTTGTTGGTCATGGCTATTGATCTCTAACTATGGTTGAGTTAGGTTGAACTCACCTCTCGAGTTTGCATGATAAAGGAAAAGTTCGACCCTAATGACCATTTCATTTGATTTTCACTATGCCGTGAAGCCCTCGAAAAAAAAATTTTCGACACCATTATTTGAAGCATTTGAGCTTGGTCCCTTCTACGAAAATGGTTCTCTATCATTTTTTTCTTCTCTTGAGCTCTCTGTGTGGTTATACATATGATCATTTCTAAGATTTTGAGTGATTATGGGGGTGCCATTGTTGATTCTTCTAGATTTGAGCTTCATTTGGTTTATGTGTTACTTCGTTGGATAGCCACCATGGTGGTGAGAGCTTGGATCTCAATTTTTCTGTATTATTCCTTTGGTGTTTTTAGTTTCTACCATTTTCGGCCTCGTGAGGATTCTTTAGGTCTTGATTTATTTGTATCCTATTATCATTCCTCCTGTTGAGCTCATTTTGACTCTTCCAAAAGTGTTATGGCTGTGATTTAATTATTCTCGAACTCTAAACTCGCTCTTCTAGTGCCACTATTAGATAACGAATTGTAATATTTGATCTCTGAGTTTTCTTATGCTTCATCATTTGGTGTTTTTACTTCAATATATTGATATCTCTCTCCTTCTTATATCTCATGTTTTTGTGGCTCGACCTTGGTCATTTCGAGTTGAACCTCATTCTAAGCTTGCTCTTCTTTCTCTAAACTTGATGATTCCTTAAGGGTTTTGATAGATCCAATTTTAGTTAGTGAGTTCTTTCTCCCTCATTTCTCTGATTTCTTGATACCCATTAATGTTTTTATCAATGGTTAGGATCTGTACACTTTTACTCTAATACTACAACTTGAATCTGATTTTAATGGGAATGAAAATCTAAAATACTAGAATATTTCTTTGACTTGGATATGTATGAGTTTTCTGATTCAAAGTTCTTCCACCTAAGTTTGTGTTCTAAATAATATGTCAAGCTCTGTTTACTTGCTACTTGGATCCATTCCTTATAAAATTATCCCTTGAATGTAGACTGTTGTACTTTATGTTGCAGAAAAGAGGCCTCCTTTTGATGATCATTTGAGTGTTTGTAATTATTGGACCTGTGTATGAATGTGTTTCTGATTCTAAAATTTTTCTCGGTCAATCCTTGACCTGTTTCTATTCTTACTGTCTTTCTAGCTCTGTTAGTAACCTTTTTCTCATTGTGGGTTCCTTCACTTCAATGTTTAGCACCTTGGGGTTTGCTCTCTATTTGAGCTTGTGGTGTCCTTTTCTGTACTGATCCAAACTCAGTCAACTCTGCCCATTAGTTTCAGCTTTGTTGTATTGATCCATGGTCAAGGAAATACCTTCAATCCTTTGTGTGTTTTTATGGTTCTATTTAAGCATGAATCTTGCATTTGAATTTAGCTCAAGTATAACATATCATGCTTTGTACTTTTATTTGTCTCAAATTTGGGCTCAAGATATTTATGTAAACTTGAAGTTGTTTGGGCTACACTTGTAGCTCCTCTATCACAAAAATCTATTCTACCATTGCGTTTTCTCTCTTATCCTTTCTAATTCTAAATTTATCTCTTTGAGATTTGACATCTTTTGATAGATAGATAGGCTTGTTCATTTGATTCTAGAACTTGCAGTAATAGTACTTTGACTATTCTTGATTTCATGAGATCTTTGTACCTTGTATGATTCTTTCTAGAAATTACAAGTAGTTCATCTATTTTTATACTATTTTAGGCATAAGCCTTGATTCAAATGCTTGTTAAGATCTCTGTAATTTGTTTCTTTTACATAGATGTTTTATTTCCTTTATAGTAACATTTCTAGCATGTTGGAAAATCTGAAATGTTGATTTTCATGGCGAAGCCCTAGCAAATTTTTCTATAATTCTCTCTTCCATCCATTTCCAGCTATAGTAGTTGTATTTTCTGATTTAGAATATAGAACATAACACTTCATGTTTGAAGCTAAATTGGTAAATAAAAATGAGACATCATAGTTGTTTATCTTGATCATGGCATGCTTTACTGCTTTTCTGTATCACTTACTTGATTTAAATAATTCTTTTAAAGCATGTAGTAGTTGAAAGAAGCATGATGAAAAGTTGTAAATGTCCATTTTACATGGCGAAGCCCTGTCAAAATTTTCCCAAAATCTTCTTTATTCTGTTTCAGTTGCAACCCTTTCTTATTATCCAACTTCAACTTTCTTGAAATCTAATTCTTCCTTTTAGTTGCAAACTAAAACATGTACTTCTATTTGCCAGTCTCTTTTTTGTACTATAACTTGTTCCATTTGTAGAAAATATTGAGTTTGAGTTACATTAATTCTTCTTTCCACCTTCTTGTACTTATGAATTGTCTATTTCTTCTTGGTTGCAACCTGTACCTGCACACTTAAGAAAATAGTTAGAAAATACTTAGGCTTTTGGCCTCTCTTGTGTCCATGTTTCTTCTTTTCTTTTCTCTTTCTTCTTTCTGAATGAGTAGAGCATGTATGCAATATGTTCTTCAAGTAAATTATATCTCTTATTTTGAAGAGATTCATATGCACGAACTAGGATAGTAAGGAATATGAATTGATCCCTGAGCTCATAACTGATAGTGCATTTTACTCTTTTTAGGTATAGTGAATTCCACAAAGAAGATGAGAAAAGAGAAAATTTGGAATGGAGCTACTCCAAACAATGAAGAAAAACCCAAGGCAATGATGGGTTCTTTCATAATCTTTACTTTATTTTTCATGCATGTGTACCTCTTATTTCAGTAGTTGTACTTTACTTTCTAGTTACATCCCATGGCTTGTGTGGAAACATTTGAAATGTAGAAAGAAATATACAACTCATTTACAAAATTCAATGTTTTGTTCCTTAGTACTTTGATCTGTCCCAAATTTTGCTCGAGGTCTTTATGTAAACTTGAAGTTGTTTGGGCTGCACTTGTAGCTCCTCTGTCACAAATATCTATTCTGCCATTGCTTTTCTCTTCTATCCTTCCTGATTCTGAAATTTAGCTCTTTTGAGATTTGACATCTTTTGATAGACAGATAGGCTTGTTCATTTGATTCTAGAACTTGCAGTATTAGTACTTTGACTGTTCTTGATTTCATGAGATCTTTGTACCTTGTATGATTCTTTCTGGAAATTACAAGTAGTTCATCTGTTTTTTGATACTATTTTAGGCATAAGCCTTGATTTAGATGCTTGTTAAGATCTCTGTAACTTGTTTCTTTTACATAGATGTTTTATTTCCTTTATAGTAACATTTTTGGTATGTTGGAAAATCTGAAATGTTGATTTTACATGGCGAAGCCCTGGAAATTTTTTTCCAAAATTCTCTCTTCCATCCATTTCTAGCTATAGTAGTTGTATTTTCTGATTCAAAATATAGAACATAACACTTCATGTTTGAAGCTGAATTGGTAAATAAAAATGAGACATCATAGTTGTTTATCTTGATCATGGCATGCTTTACTTTGCTTTTCTGTATCACTTACTTGATTTAAATAATTCTTTTAAAGCATGTAGTAGTTGAAAGCAGACATGATGAAAAGTTGTAAATGTCCATTTTACATGGTGAAGCCCTATCAAAATTTTCCCAAAATCTTCTTTATTTTGTTTTAGTTGCAACCCTTTCTTACTAGCCAACTTCAACTTTCTTGAAATCTGATTCTTCCTTTTAGTTGCAAACTGAAACATGTACTTCTATTTGCCAGTCTCTTTTCTATACTATAACTTGTTCCATTTGCAGAAAATATTGAGTTTGAGTTTCATTAATTCTTCTTTCCATCATGTACTTATGAATTGTCTATTTCTTCTTGGTTGTAACCTGTACCTGCACACTTAAGAAAATAGTTAGAAAATACTTAGGCTTTTTGGCCTCTCTTGTGTCCATGTTTCTTCTTTTCTTTTCTCTTTCTTCTTTCTGAATGAGTAGAGCATGTATGTAATATGTTCTTTAAGTAAATTATATCTCCTATTTTGAAGAGATTCATATGCATGAACTAGGATAGTAAGGAATATGAATTGATCCCTAAGCTCATAACTAATAATGCATTTTATTCTTTTCAGGTACAATGAATTCCACAAAGAATATGTGAAAAGAGAAAAAGTTGGAATGGAGCTACTCCGAACAATGAAGAAACCCCCAAGGCAATGATGGGTTCACTCATACTCTTTACTTTCTTTTTCATGCATGTGTACCTCTTATTTTAGTAGCTATACTTTACTTTCCAGTTACATCCCATGGCTTGTGTGGGAACATTTGAAATTTCCTTATGAATAAAACATTGAATTTTGTAAATGAGTTGTATATTTCTTTCTACATTTCAAATTTCTGTATGGATTGTATGATGAACTAAACAACTCAGTCATTTAATTGAATGTCTTAATCATGAAGGAAAGAACATTAATGAAACTATAACATTTAGTAATGAACTCTGATTTTTGTAATCTGCACTTATGTTTTCTATCCCAAAACTCAACACTTCACCTATTTTGTAATTCGGTGTCTTCATCAAGACAACACAGTTGTCCTTGAGCCCTTGTGTTCTTTTGCTGAAGATATCATGAAATTGCAAACTATGTGATCTACTAAGTTTTGTAACAGCACACATAGTTGCATATTTCACTTAATCATTAACTAATTCAGTAGTAACCAATAATATCAAAACTTCCTTAGTCTTAGGTATACTTCACCAATGCCTTTTATCATAACGAAGAAGTTTCGAGTTGCCCATTTTTAAAATTGTCAAGTAAACAGGTAAGTATCAAAGGAATATTTTAGAGGATCGAAGGTTGGATTCCATGGCTTGAACATGAGCCCATGCTCACCCCAAACCCAATACTAGTTAAAAATCATAACCATATCCTCGAGGGTTTCAAAGACAGAATGAAATATGCTTTAGCATAAGGAAAAAGCTCAATCTTAAGTTTTATTTTTTCTCTCCATCTTTGTGCAATCCAGTCATGAAGTTGAGAAATTTTGGACCAAAATTTGTGAAACCTACAAATAAGGCTCATCGAATAATATTTTCCTCCTCTTTCAAAACCTTATGAAGCGATCTTCCTCTATCTTTAGCATTGGGATCTTCCGAGAGGGTTTCAATGGCTTATCTAAAGCCTTTACGCTATCCATCTTTGAGATGCAATTACACTAAAGGAAGGGCCTCTAGTTCTATTCCCATTGTTTGCTACAAGGGGAGGGTTACCATTCCCTCCCTTATTACATCCCTAGCTAACCTCTACTTCTTTCGTACAAAAATATATATGTGCATCATGTGTTTCAAGTGGGGAAGGGACCTTGGGAATGCTTTTCCCATTCCTAGTAGCCCTAATTGATATTTTTGTGTAGATCTATGTTTTCATTACTAGTAGTCACTTTTTTATTACTAGTAACATTCTTTCCCTATGGATCTACTCCGCCCCCAAATATTTTACTTACTCCATGTGCGGGGCTTCCTATTTCCTTGCTTAAACGCAATATTGATCCATGAAATTTCCTAGTCCATTGCATGAAACTCTTTTTTCAGCCACCATGATTTTTATTAGGGCTAGAACTAGGATTATCTATATTTGGTGGTAAGCCATGCCCTATTTTCTTAGCCTTCTTAGCCTAAGATTTCTTTTTGCTGCTGTGGTAGTTGAGAGCTAGGTTAAAGGAGATATGTGGCTATGGTTAGCGGTAGTCATGGTGGAAATATGTGGCTATGTTTTTAACGTAACTATTTTGATGACATTAGTTACATCAAATATCTCACTCCATCGTTAACTTGCAACTTACCATTGGAATGATTTGGGATTATGATGTCCTCCATTAATATCCTATATTTACAACCTTAAATATGAGAACCATGAATGTATTCATCACATTTTCAACACAAATAAGTTCTTATTCATAATTAGGAACCCAATAATCCATCTTTCCCTTATCTACCAACTAAAAACATGATAAGGGTACACTTATGTAGTTTGTATACATGTCTTTTCCTCCCCAAATGGTCTACTAGGCATTCCCTCATGATGTAGAAGAATCAATCACCTAGTCTATATATAGGGTGATCACATCCACTTTTGAATTTCATAGTATATTGATAGGTGTTGTAGACGTTATTAGGAGTCATTTCAAGTTGTCTATGTGTGTTAAATCCTTCAAGGATTCAAATTTTTCCATTTTCCTCCAAAATGCAAATTTGAGCATTGAAGGCAATTTGGGTTTGTAAATGGTGTTTTAATGAGTTTTGTGGAGAATATAAGCATATATTAGGGTGGTTGAATTCCTAATGAGGTCATAAGTTAAAGCTAGGTTTGTGGTCTTGAGTCCTTAAGTCAAATATAGATCTTGAAGGTGAGAATAAATGTTAAAAATGTAATAATTGATGGCTTTAGAAACCAATAATTGGTTAGTCAGGTCTAAAAAAACATATATATATATATACATATATATATACACACACACACACACACACACACACACACACACACACACACACACACACACACACACACACACACACACACACACACACACACACACACACACACATCAATGTAATTATTTTGGAGCCATCATTCAAATGGTTTAGTGCACAAGAGGAGTAGAGCTCCAAGATATTAAATAAAATCTTTATTGTTGACAATTTTTGACTCATTTTTACTTTGTTAAGAGTATTAGATCTATGCATGTTCATTGTTAAACCTTTAACTCTTATGAATTCATGTGTAGAGTATATTGATTTATTTGTAAGGACTAACCTTCATTACTTTTTGGCTTCATGGAGTTATCTTTGTTCAATATTTAAGGTAAATGCTTGACACTGGAAACTTTGAAACAAAATTGTATCACAGTATATTGCATGCATTATATATACACTTTAGGATAGTAATATTAATTCAAAAATAAGGAGTGAAGCTAGAAAAAAGTGTACAAAGAATATTAATAACCTAGCATATTTTATTTAAGATTGGAATTGATTCATTTCTTAGGTATCCTCTGTTAGATTTATACAAAGTTGTTGTGCACTGTGGAAAATGAGTTACTGAACTTTAGAAAATTTGTTTCATGGGTCATATTACATCTTGATAGCTACTTGAGTTCATGCAAACCTATTAAAATGTAAATATTTGAATGGTGAGAGAAAATAACCAAAAATTATTTGGTTTTTGTTTCTCTCGGGTTTATATAGTTCTTGTAACCTTGTAAATTAGGGTTTGATGAAGTGAAACTTGGTTTTCTTGAGAAGGAACCATCAAGAATCTCTAAAAATTCATATATCTTCTGTCTTAATGTTGTAAATTTTTGTAAAGGTTTTGGATCAATTAAGTCCCCTACGACTGGAGTCTTTGATAGTTATTTTTGAGACATTCTAAAGGTCTGAGCATAACTAGAACAAGAGTGTAAGAATAATATAAACACTAAGATTGAACCTATTACTCTTGGGAAGACAATGGGTGATAAATAGGTAAAATGAGTCCTCAATAATTAGTTGTGAAAGGACTTATGAAAATAATTATTACTGACAGAGGTAAGTTTACCAAACTACAAGCCTAATCTAGCCTCTAAAGATCCCATTTGTGGAATATTAAAGAGGAAGCATTGAATTTATAGGAATTTGGTCATTCTTAGAAGCTATGAGGAGAGAATTGAACCTTTTTTTATCAATATTAGAGGTTTAAATATCTACAGATCACTTTATAGCTTAGAGAATTAATATTTAGTCTAGTTGTCATTACATGAGTGCATAATTGGTTATTGTTGAAGATTCCTTTATAAACACCTAAATAATGATTGCTTAGGAGTAAAGAAAGACTTGATACAAACTTCTAGGGGATGATATATACCTTTAAAAATATAACATTGAGTTTGGAATAATTTTAGAAGAATGAGCTAGAACTCTATGTTGTTTTATAAGCGAAGGACGATGATAGAAAAGAAAATTTCCAAGGATAGAGGGTTAATGACCTTTCACTATTAAAAAAAATCTTTAAAAAAGGTAAATAAGGTGTTTTAAGACAATTTTAAGGCTTTATATTAAATAAACAATTAGTTCCAAAGGCTTAAAGGAGGAAGAAGACTAGTAAGGTAGTTCTTACAAAAAGGTGAGACATTTCATCTTCTTGATTAATTTGTGTCAATTTAATGGTTGAGACACAATAGTGTTAGAAATGTAGAAGTATGACTCAAGTGATGGTTTAAAATAATAAATTAGAAAATCAAGAATTTTTTAGTTAAGGGTGTCTGTGAACTTAACAAAAAACATATTTGAAGGCCTCACGAGGCATAATTGAGTTTGTAATCCTTTACATCCTAATTAATTGGAAGAGATTGAATTTTCTCTACATTATAGTGGTATCGTGAGCATGAATTTGATTCTTGAAAAGGAAAATATATCACTTGAGAGTGATTGAAGAGAGAAGAAAAAAGATGGTGCAAGTGAGAGAAGTGAGGAAGTTCACTTGGGAAGAAAATATGCAAAGGACGATGGAGATAATTTTGAGCACATTGGAGAGAATGAAAGGAAATCATAGGAGGATAATAGCTAAGATGAGTTACATGTCCACAAATGGGATGAATAAAATCGGGTACAGGTTTGTAGGTAAATGATACAAGTTTCAAAATATGTAGGACATAAGGCATATAGAGTGCAAAAGGATGAATACAAAGATGAGAAAGTATGACAAAGTTGTTGATCAGATTGTACAAGATATAGGTAAGTCATTTTTATTGTAGAAGATTTCTTTTGAAACCAAGTAAAATAGTGAATGAGGTAACTCAAAGAATTTGTTTGTTGACACTATATGTAAAGAAAAAGGTAAATTTTTAAATGTGGTTATTGATAGTGGGAGTACAAAGAATCTTGTTTCATTTGAGATGGTAGAGAAACTACTGAAAACTACAATGCACCTTAACCCATATCAGGTATCATGGATGTAAAAGGACATCATATCTTGGTTAGGGAACAATGTCAGGTTGAGTTTCAAATTGGAAGGTATAAGGACAAAGTGCTATGTGATTTAGTTCCTATGGATGTTTTTCATATTTTTGGCATACCATGGAAATATAATAGAAAAGAATTCCATAATGGTAAAAAAAACACATGTTATTTTAGAAAATGGAGTTAGCCACACACTTTAACTATCAAAGGTGAGTAAGAATCACAAACAGGGTTAGTGATGATGATGGAAGCTAAGAAATTTGGCATGGAAACTAAAGAAACATGTTGAAGGACAATATTTAGGGGGTTAAACCTCATGAGACTTATTTGAAAAATTTTTTGAGAGATATGAATATCATACATGCATATAGATAGATATGAGGAGAAAGAGTTTTAAGACATAGAAAAAGTGAAAGATGAAGACAATGATTATAGAAAAGGAAGAGATGATGTAAAATTAAGAGAAGCACAGAGAGCAAGTAATGACAAAAAGAGGTTAAAGAGTGCTTGTAGACCAGGTCTTGAGGTCTAGTGAAAGATAAATTAGTTTATGATATGGATAGAGATAATCATTAATTAAATAAAGAGAAATATAGAGTGAAATGGTTTTGTGAAGAATCTATGTGAAATGAATAATAAGAAAATTAGGTCATCAAGAAGAAGGATGAGCCATGAAAGTATCTGATTTTGGATGTAACATTGTTCTGAGATATGTTTTTGAGGTACAAGTGAAAATAAAGTAGGTGTATACCAAGCTATGAGATGAAGAAGAAATGTCCAAGGAGTGGGAAGAGAAATATTTTCAAGAGGAAATAAGAAAACAAGATAGAAGAGAAGAAGATAATGCAGATAAAAATAACAATTTAGAATGTAACAAAGGTATGCAAAGAAAGGTGGACCTTAAGGAAGGAAATCGATGATGAGAAAAGTGTAAAAAAACCTAGAGGATGATACATTATAAATTTTAGAGGGAATCAAAGAAAAGAGTTGATATGGAGCAATAAGGCATGTAGAAAAATGATTAAGTAGAGTAATGAGAATCAATTTCATCAAAGATAATCTCTTTTGAGTGATGAATACACCAATGAGTAGTTGAGATGTGAAGAAAAAAGATAAAGAGAGGTGATCCTGTGTCAACAAGAGCTAACTAGTATTTGATGAAGAACCATCAAGAAAAAATGAAAATTTTTAGTCAAAATCATTCTAATAAGAACTAAAATAAGATGAATAAAATAGTTTCATAGCCATGATTGATGAAAATTCAGCATATGCAACCATAAATATGTGATTCATACTCATACCTAAGGAAAAGCAAGACATTAAATACAATTTTAAGAGGAATCATTGTGAAAAAAATTTAATGAAATACAAGAAACATTAGTTGATAGAATACAAAGGAGATATATAAAACTTGAAGAAAGGATGGCACACTTAAAGGAAATTGTCAAAATTTCATCTTCAATTTGAAACAAAAAAAGAAAGAAGAAGAATAAGAAAGCTAGTACAAGTATGGGGAAGTTTCACTTTTCCCCTTGGGAGTATGATGCATGAGAATAACTCCTTAGTATGTACATAGGGTGATCACATCCAATTGTTTATTTCCTAGTATATTGATAGGTGTTTTAGATTTTTAGGAGTCTTTTGAATTTGTGTGTGTGTGTAGTCCTTCAAAGATTCAATTTTTTCCATTTCCCTCCAAAATGCAAATTTAAGGCCTTTAAGGCAATTTTAGTTTGTAAATGGTGTTATAATGAGTCCTTGGAGAATCTAAAAATCTATTAGGGTGGTGGAAGTCATAATGATCATATGACGTTGAAGCTAATGTATGTGGTCTTGAGTCCTTAAGTCCAAGTTAGGTCTTGAAGGTGATAATAAATGCTAAACATGTAATAATTGAAGGCTCTAGAGGCCAATTCAATCGATAATTGTTTTGTAAAAACATATATCATAACTTAATGTAAATGTTTTGGAGACATCATTCAAATGGTCTAACACACAAGAGAAATTGGAGCTCTAATATATTGAATAAATTATTTGTTTTGACACATTTTATTAGTAGTTTTAGACTTTGTTAAGAGCATTCATTGTGTGCCTATTCATTGTTAGACATTTACCTCTTATGAATTCATGTGTATATGATAATGATTTCTTTGTAAGGACTAACCTTCATTGTTTGTTGGATTAATGGAGTTATCTCTGTTCAATATTTAAATTGAATTCTTGATAGTGGAGAGTTTGAAATAAGACGGTATCACACTATAGTTCATGTAGATAGAAACTTTAGGATAGTGATATTACATTAAAAATAAGGAGTGAAGATCAAAGAAAGTGTACTAAGAATATTAATAACCTTGCATGTGTGATTTAAGATTGGACTTGATTCATTTTTAGGTTTCCCTTGTTGGATTTATACACATTTGTTGTGTATTGTGGAAAATAAGTTACTAATCCTGAGAAAATTTGTTTCATGGGTAATATTACATCTTGATATATCATTAGGGTTGGTGCATACCTCTTAAAATGTGAATATTTCAATGTTGCAATAAAATAACTAAGAATTATTCATTTTTGTCTCTTGGGTTTATACAATGTTAGTAACCCTTAATTAGGATTTGATGAAGTGAAACTTGGTTTTCTTAAGAACTAACCATCAAGAATATCTAAAAATTTGTAGATCACTCTAACTTAAGGTCATCTAAATGTTTGTAAAGGTTTTTATAAAATTAATGCCCCTCTCAACTAAATTATTTGACATCTATTTTAAAGACATTCTAAAGGCCTAAACATAACCAAAACAGTGTATAAGAAGAATATAAAAATAAAGTGGAACTTTAGGACTTCTGGGAAGACAATGGATTATAAATAGGTAAAATTAGTCTTAATAATTAGTTGTGAAATGACTTATGAAAATAATTATTAGCTAAAAAGGTAATTTGATAGGACTACAAGCCTAGTCTAGCCTCTAAAGATTCTAGTGTAGAAATATTGAAGAGGAAACATTGAATTGCAAGGAAGTGGGTCATTCTTAGGAGTTATGAAGACATAATTGAGCCTTTTTGGTGAATATTAGAGGTTAAAATATCTACAAATCAATTTCTATATTAAAGAAATAAGATTTAGTCTAGTTGTCCTCAAATGACTACATAATTGGTTGTTGTTGAAGATTCCTTTATAAACATATAAATAATGACTTCTCGGAGTAAGGAACGACTTGATATAGACCTCTATGGGAATATATAGACCTTGAAAACAATAGCATTGAGTTTGGAAGCATTTGATAAGAATGAGCTATAAATTGTTGTTGTTTTATAAGCATAGGACAATGATGCAAAAGAAAATTAGCAGGGGTAGAGGGTTAATGATCTTTTACTATTAAAAAAGCTATATAGAAGGTAAAGAAGGTGTTATGAGACAATGTTAAGGATTTTAATTAAGTAAACAACTGGTTTTAAATTATTAAAGGAGGAATAATACTAGTAGGGAATTTCTTAAAAATAGGTGAGACATTTTATCTTCTTGATTAATTTGAGTCAATTTTATAGTTGATCCAACGTGTCAAAGATCTAGAAGTAGACTCAAGTGATGGTTTGAATCAATAAATTAGAAAATCAAGAAATGTTTTTAGTTAAGGGTGCTTATTAAATTTACCAAAAAATAGATTTGATGGCCTTAAGAGATATAATTGAGTTTGTAATCCTTTCTAACCTAGTGAATTGGTAGAGTTTTACTTTTCTCTTAATCACCTCGGTTTACATATATATATGGATGCACAATATCAAAACTCAAGACTAATTCCTTGAGGATAGTTGTTAATCAAATATACCATCAAAATATAGACCGATCCCATAAAGGATGGCTATCTAAAGTCAAAAAAAAAAATATTTGTAGATCACTCCCTTGAGGGATGGATTCTCATTAATATCTATAAAAAGGTTTCTCGTATCGATCAACCTTCATATAAAATTAAAAGAAAAACATCATAGGAAATATTCTCACGTTGATCAGGTTTCCCATCAAAATAAAAGTTCCCACATTGATCATATTGCACAACAAAAATATAGCTTGGGTGTAATCCTAAAAATCCATCAAAGGATATCCTACTCCCCTACAAACTACATATGAACCCTTCTCATGTTGAATTTAGGTATATAAATTAATTTCGACATATATCCATGATCCTACATGTGAATAATTATTGTTAGTTATATGTTAATATTTTTTTATAAGGCCTTAAGTGGAATGTCTCACATTATGAATTTAACCATAATTTCATTAAATTTGGACATTTTACAATCTAGATTAAATAATAAAATCAGCTATATTGGTTTTTATAGAAAATATTGGAATTTGATTTGTTATTATTAGAATTCAAAAAGGGGCTTTTGGAATTTGATTTAGTTATTATTGGAATCTAGAAAGGGGATTTTTGAATTATATATCACGTGTGAGGGATTTCCATTTTAGGGGTTTACAATTTTTAGTGCGAATAAGAAATACTTATCGACTAATTAATACATTTACAACTTTACAAAGCATAGAAAATAATTATATTGTAATTCTCATACAAACAAACATTTTTATCTTCTATTTGGGCATATTCCAATTCTCATATAAGAATCATAGAAGAAAAATAGAGGTAATATTTAATTTTTTTTGAGTGGAGACAGCTTTCCCATTCTCACATCCTTTGTAGTGATATAAAAATGGTTAAGTTCATTATTTCTTCAATGAGGTAGAATGGTTAGAATAGACATATGCCCATTCTTATACAAATAAAGAGCTTTATTATTTTGATGAGAATTTTTATCATTGTATTTCTTATGGAACTCTAGCATATTATTAATAATATGATTTCCACCATGAAATTGATTTAATTTGAAAAACAATCCTTATTTATGCTCTAATTTTACAAGGATTTGGATCTTGTGATTTAAAGGGACATGGATGTGATTTACAAGGAACTCATTTCAAAAATTCGTGTTATGTAATGAATTGATGTATGCATTAAGTACAACCACAAAATTATATGGTCTTTTCCTAAGGCTATGTGCATAAGTCTAGATAACTTATTTTTAATTATTCTAATATACTTTATAAAATGTTAACCTTTTTGAAGTCTAGATACTAAAATATATGCATATAATCCCATAATTCTTGAATGCGAAACTATAATATTTAAAGTTCCAATATATATTATTTAATGATCTCAATAAGAGTGTCTCGGAATGCTCCATGACTTAACCTACTTTCTGCCAAGATATAAATTTTCAAAAGAGGTAAAAATCCCTCATATATGAATCATAGAAGAAAAATAAATTAAACTTCACACACATAAAAAGACTTAGGAACATACTTGTACCATGAGTGTGATGAGAATAGAGATATTCCCATTCTCATAGACTCGATAGTTGCTTCTTATTTCATACATGTACCCATATCACATTGGTTTAATTTTCAAAAGGGATCAAAATGCCTCATACAATAATCATAGAAAAGAATTGAGATATAGAAGATACACATAAAAAGAATTAGGAGCATAGTTGTACTATAAGTGTGTTGAGAATGGGTGTATTCCCATTCTCATAAAATCAATATAGAATTAGGAACATACTTGTATGGCATAGTGTAAATATTGGAATATGATAGTGCATTAATTAAATTCCAATAATAAACATATTGGAATAGGATATCACACTATATCAAAACCAATAATGGCATTTTAGGAATCCAATTTCCACAATTAGAAAACCGAAATGATAAAACTATAAATCTAGATTCTTAGTAAAATTTCCATATTTAACAAAATTATGGTTACTTACCATTAGATCATATATGTATCAAATCTAGTTCAAAAAAACATTTCACATTTAATATTAAACATGATAAAATACATTTTGAATATACATCAAGATCACTACATTTTAATCACATCACAATCAACATCAAACATCATATCAACATCTACACATCTAACATCATATCAATACAATTAATCTATCCAACCATCTATCCACATATCTTAAACCAACACCATAAAACTCATATATAAAATCGAAAATAAATAAATCACAACACATGAGTCCAAAATAAAAATATTAATCATATATCAATTTATCTCATCTAAAATTTATACAAAACACCTCAAAAGGGCTCATATAAAAAATCATATATATAGTCGAATCATATATAAAATCCACCTACTATGTTGTAAAATAAATGTTAGATACTCTATCACCACCACCGGCCTCCTCTCGGCTCTCCATAAGGTCTCAAACCTCTCCAGGATGTGCAACACTATCAATGCTTATTGAAGTGGATTGTCAATCTAATATGTGCTCACTAACTCTATGATCGACATAATGAGGTACATCTAGAAGGTTCTCTATTACAAGTCCCAAAAGTATTGCATCTCCTCCCCAATGTCAATATTGGTCTATAGTCACAAAACCTATAGGTCCCATCTTTTCCCACAAGATTACAACACTCCTCCTTCAAGTAATACATCATGCCTCACACTCAACCTTACTCCCTATGATACACTTCTTGAGGTTTTGGAAGCTATCCCCACCTCTTCATACATCACCTATTGTTCCTCCCACTGCTGGAGATACCTCTACCTCCGATACTAGAATGTATCAAGTTGTAGAAGTGTTTTGATCCCGCTCCTACTTTAGAGTTTATCTCTCCTGATGAGCAGTGTCTCGATCCTTTATCAACCGATCTCACTCCAAATTCAGAAAATAAAAATATGCATGTAATCTAGATAACTCATCACCACTAGTATGTATGGAAATCCACCACCTCCGATTTAGAAGTTCATAACAAGAAATGGTCGGCATGACCATGAACATCATCAGATTCCTGTTTAAAGCACAATGGATTGAAGATGTGAATCATTCCTTCAAAACCTTATTTTCAATTCCTTTAAATTATGATAACCATTAGCATTCAACATGTATTATTGTGAGCATAAACAATATGAAAGTCAACCACATAAGAACAACCAAGAGAGAATACTCATAAACACAAAAGTATATAAGTGGAAAACCCTTAAGGGGAAGAAATCCACATGAAATATTTTCTTATATTACTCACAATAAATTATCAAGTGAATATCACACATCATAAGATCTTTCTTCACTGAGGCACCAACCCCAAAAGCAGCACTAACCCCCCTAAAACACCATTGATATTACTCACAACAAGATACTTTCATGAATATGACTCATCACATAATATTTTAATAATAATACCACTATAGAAATTTTTCCAATACACACAACCGATAGTGATCCAAGATTCAACTCCAAACTCCTCAAACCCTCTTCAAACATACCTCCTAACTCTCTCAATATTGGACTTTCATGACCTAATTTGACCTCAAAACCTTGCACAAAATCTCTCTATCACTCTTTATACTTTTTTGCATACTCTCATCTCTGATTTTATTCCTTTGAACCACCTACACTATCAACCAGCTTGCATTTTACCCTCTCTTTTCACTTCTTCAAATTTGAACTAAAACAAGCAATGTATATGATTGTCAATGCAAAAACATAACCTGAGTTTGTCTTGACCAAATATATCAACCAATATAACTTAAAAGCATAGAAAAAAAATCATACAAATTCATAAAATGGATCCATGTAGTTCGCAATGCACCAAGACAACAAAACAATCCCAAAAAGGCCCAAAACCCCATCACTTAAAATACATTACCATGATTTTAAATCCTCCAAAGGATTCACACATGTAAAATAGAACATAAAAACATAAACCATGTTTTCATATTACCTTTCACAAATTAAATTATTCATAACACCAACTTGTAGTACTATTTCGTACTCAAAATAGCTACTTCCAGAAACCAGTCTTCATAAAGCATGGTCTAGACCACACAAGAACACCTCAACTATGCCATGTAACCACTCATTATAAATATACTCAGCTATATAACACATCCATTATTTCTATACCTCATACTAAAACATCAATGTAAATCACGCCTACTTTCCTCTTCACTAAACTAAACTTCCCATAAAGTAGTTTTTGAAACTCAATTAGGTTTGCACTTTCTGATGAATTTAAATACCTATAAATTGTTTCAATTGGAACAAAAATCATCCTTATTCATTCTCTAATAGATATCAAACATTAAATAATCTTAAACATGAGTCTTATACATCAATCGTCTAGCTAAAGCAATATGATCTTGAGTCATTCAAACTAGGTATTAAAAAACTAAGATGGTTCACTTATCAAAAAAAAATTAAGAGAAACAACATATATAATTCATAAATTATCTAAATCTACTTTCCAAAACATGTTACATTTCATTCCAACTCATAGTGGTAGGCTTTGCAACCAGTCAATCTTTCATGACTACTTAAACTACTTTTTCAACCCCTAAGACAAGTATTCAAAGATAGGGTACACTATTCCCCCTATGACCTTAACCAATACCTAAAAATATCATTGAAATATATTAAAACTCCTAAGATTTCATAAATGGTGATTTAGTCAATATCTTCAATGAACAACTTTTCGTGCACAAAACTGAAAAAAAGAGTACATTGATGTTCCTATTTAACTTTGAGTGGGGCCCATAAACTATCACAAGTTCTATCATACCTTTCTAGAAATATTTAGGATTCATATAAACCTAAAATCATCACATTAGCAAAACAAATCCATTATATTCCCATACCAAGAATATATTCTCCATCACTTTTGAGCTAGGGTTTAACTAGGGTTTTAAACAACTTTTCCTTCTTATTGATTATTCATAAAAAAACTAGGAAATTAAATGACCTCTTTATTTTTAATCAATGCCTTCTAGTTGTGCACTCCTATATAAATGAAAAAAAAACTTAAAACCTTCATCCAAATTTGCATCTGGGTTCCTTTGCAAATCTTAAAGCACACAATTCATAATGAGCATATCAAGTTCACAATTTGAGCTGGATTTTCCTTCTTCTCATCCCTGGTTTAGTCTAAACCTCATAACTTGAAAAATTATCATCATGGAAATATTATTTTTATCCCACATCACCATGACACACCATAAAACATCTCTAATCATCATCTTAGCTTGAATATGTCTCTGCATCTTCTCAAACACCATGACTTTTGCATGACTAGCCCTTAGGGTTTACATAGTTTAAGATAAATCAGAGTAGAAGTGCCTCATACCTCATCATGAAAATTATCTAAAATTCCCTCAAAACCTTCAAACATCATGTCTCACTCACCTATATTCCTCCACGATCTCACATAGACCTATAACTCATACTCATGCTTCATTTGGCCTCCCAACACCTAGAGTAGGTCTAGATGAGTACATGTAAAAGAGTCTTCCACATGTACCTACACTTTAAAACTCATGTGAGTGTATTAAAAATCTCTAACCATTATCTCCATACCTATACCATGATTCTCAAGTCACCAAGAAACTCAAATCATCATGCACCAATACCTAGGCTACTCTAGGTCACATGATTAGGCTATTAAATGCCAAGCCATTCTCACCTTGTCAACTCATAGAGTCATGAAACAAGATACAAGACAATGTAAACATCACACTAATAACCTTCTAGTACCCATCCATCATCCTCTTTTCCATCATGACAAGCTTTCACATCAACTCCAACACCTAAACTTACACATGCCAATAATCTCACCTTTTGTAGTTGTCATTAATGGAAAACAACCTAGTATTCTCCCGATTTTTTATTAATGACAAAGTATACCTGATCATAATTATTTCATCTTCCTTCAAATATTTTGAATCCATTCTTGAATATAAACATAACCAAAACCATCAAACAAACATGAAGAACTTTCTATACCTCACAAAACTTTGTTTTTGGTCTTTTAAAAGCATTTGATCATCATCGATGGCATCACCATTTGGCCTTCCCAAATGCCCGTACTTGGGAAGAATATAAAAACAGTCTTGCACTTTTTTTCCAAAGATATAAAAATAGAATCTCAAAATACAAGGTTTAGGCCAAAAATCTATCACCTCCAATGGTTTATGGTCTCCTCTCAATATACCGCTCTAAATGCATACATGAAAAAATTCATGATTTAGGGAATCATTAAACTAAAAAAATAATCCATAACTCTTATTCAAACCATTTTCAATTGAATGCCACATACAAAAAGCCTAACTCCACCTTTTACTAGTTATAAGCAACTTCGAGTAGTAGTGCAAAGCTCCCTAACTAACTCTTTAATTGCATTTTAGATCAACTTTATCTTGCTCTAAAAGCTCATACACAAGATAAAACACCTCATAATACTACCCCCCCGCTAGGTTTTTACCATCCTTCTCTAACTAAAACACATAAAAAAATATTTCTTACATTTCATCCAATTCTCAAGATACTCATGCACTTCATCACTATCCCTGAAGCACTTTTACAATGTTTTTTGTCTTCTTTACATGACATTATACTTTACTAAGTCAAAAATTGCTTTCCTTCAAATTATACCTGAAAAAATGATTTTCGTCATGTAGTGCTACTAATACCAATATTGAATCATCCATTTCTATACAAGGTCTTGTAGACCCCTTAGAACACCTAAATTTCTTACTTCATGATCAAAATCAGACCTCCCGCCTCAAGAGTCTCCCATTTGAATTATAACATGTCACTTTCTTTCTTTCATATTCATCATACCCTAGTAGCAAGTAACCATTTAAATAAAATACATGAAATCAACATTACAAGTCCTAAAATATTCCTTTATTCATTATCTAATGGAAATGAGCTTCGGTATCCCCCTCAACATGTACTAACATGCTAATAATTATTCATATTTCATGCACAACCATACACTTGCCCTTGAAAACACTATTAAATATTTAATAAAGACACAATTCCAAGAATATATTTATCTTTTTCACTATAGTTGCACTCATAAAATACAATTTATCCTCCAAGGATTGTTTGACACTTGAAAAATACCTTCAAATAGGTCTCCCCTGCTTAAGTGATTCTCTACTGAGACCTATAGATCACCTTTTAAGTGCTATAATAACCCAAAATACCTTAATGATATGCAATATTCATTCATAGAGCATGGGTTCAGCTTTTCACATCCTGAAACATAATTCACATCTTTTCTAAAGGGAAGAATCACTTCAAGATCAAACCTAGTTCCCTTTTCCTCGAGGCAATTTACTAACATGTAGCATGCTTTTTCAAAACTTCTCACCATGAAAACTCCATACCAACCGAGAACACACCTTCTTGACTCTCACAGTCTTGATCATGTTTAATATTTCATTATGTTTCCTTCATGATGAATCAAAACCATTTTTTTGCATCTTAAAACTTCACTCAAGTCGAACTATCACAACATCTAGATACAAATGGTCATACTTAGACTTGTGACCATGCATCTATTTCAAACAATGGTCTTAAAGTTCATGACTTATCTCTTCACACACTTGTAATCTATCATTAAGATATAACTCTCCATCTTAGGCATGAATGGAATAAAAATATTGTCATTATCTTATCACTCTTTACTCCTACTAGAGATACTACCAGGACTCCAAAAGAATATCTATAGTCTTGAAAAATACCTTTATAACTTATAGACTAGCCTATTTCTCTTCTAAGACTTGATGAGTTCTCTGACCATGTTTATACAACCTCCATGAAGCATGAAAACTCTAAATACACCATGATCATGTCTCAAAAACAAGTCATCTAAACTATCTTTTCATGGCCATGTAAACTATCTTTCATGGCCATATAAACTATCTTTTATACCTATAGTAACCCACTTCAAGTCCTTTGTACCCTCTCTAAAGATGAAATTCAAACAATGATGCCTACCCCATGTCATTATCTCACTTCTTTACACATATTTTTGGACCATGTCAAGAGGTAGTCATCCTTACAATCAAGATATCCTTCCATATTCCTATCCAAGACACCAATCTTGACCTAGATAACCATCTACATGTCTATAGCCATGCATTTCTAATGAAATTCTTATCACCTAGGCTTCTTACCATCCTGAACATTAAAATTCTTATCTAATACTCACACTTCACATGACCCTATCATGCCTTATACATTCTTCAAAAAAGAATTTATGGAATATGAGCATACATGACATCTTCAAACATGAATCGTGAGGAAAATACACACCCTACAAAATCAATCAACTTCTTAACATAACTTACAAACATCAAACCTCTTTTTCTTTGATGATCTGTTTAAGTCATCATCTTGATGAATGACTTATTCTTCCTAAATTTTTCTCCCGGCTCCTTGGCATCTAAACCGTCTTCAAAGCATGATGAAGACATTCGAGCACATAAAGAGAATCACTTAACTTCATTCCTTCAAAGTTACAATGTCATTCCTCAAAATTGAGCCATTACAAAACCATTACCGAAACTATGTGTCATGCATAGACTATGAAATCATATTTTTTATGTGTGCCCACTCTTGTACATGCCAAACCAGAGTAACTTACATTCTTTATTATCTTTCTACACCTATATTGTTAGAACTAAATTCCTAAAAAACATGTAGGGGACTCCAATCCTGATCATCATGAGACTTTTATACAATGTACTAACCACTTGACTCTAAGACTTGACCTTGTCGTATAAATCTTTTAGAATGATAACCTTGACTCATAAACTAGAGAATATTTTGGCCAATGACGTATTTTACTTAAATGAAACCTCATGGAAGATCTATGAATACTACCTTATTGTGTCATTATTTAATACTCAAACCATGACATGATAAAATTTCTTGATAATTCTAAGACATAACATGACCATTACTCAAGATGGGGCACCATAGACCTTTTGATGAACTTGGTTTTCCGAATAGTTGCATACATATGAGAAAAACATATAAGGTAAAGGTGAGGAGGAGTACTTATGAGACAAAATTATGAGGTAGAGTGAGCGCGCTCTGACTTCTTGATCCAATGTTGATTGCGAGAACTTCCTTTTGGCTAGGAGGAACTACCTGAAATGCAAAACAAGACCACAAGAGGAATATTAAACAATATATGTCAGTGGATTGCCTAGCGTATGCTAGATCCGGGAAGTGTGATACTTCCTAGATGGTTGTCAATCCACTGTTTATCAAATCAATGAACATAAATGTGAGAAATAGAGGTCCTATTGCTAACAAGTTGATTTTGGTATCTCAAGTTATTAACAATATATTAGATAAATCCAAATATAGCATGCACAATTAAATCTAACTAAGGTTAGGTGTTTTTTTAGGTTGGGTAGGTTGGAAAGGTGGTTGGAGCAAGTTAGGGGAATATCTCTCAAATCAATGTGGTGATTCGATTTCTGCTATTTGGATGAAGGTTATTAGGTTATTGTTATGGGTAGAATTACTAGTTACAGAGACCAACATTGATGTGGTATGACCGATGACAGCAGTTTAGGGGCAACCGACGACGATTTAGGCAACCGACGACGCTTAAGGTGATAAGGCGTCGGTAAAGGTGGGATGGTGGAAACTCAATAAACTTAGTTTTGGAGCTTCTCTATGATTACCTAGAGAATGGACAGAGAATGTTGAGGTTGGTAATAGTGTTGGGAATGCTCAGATATGTCTAGATTTGGGTATGGAGAGCTAGGAGGTTGGTTAGATGGATGGATTGACAGAATGTGGGAAATGATGGGATGCAAAGGAGACTAGGACCTACAAACAGAGATAAAGAAATTGATCTAAATAAGTATAGGATGATGTAGACAAAAAAAAAAAAATTCTTACTTTTAGGAATTAGAGAACAAATATGTGGAAACGATTCCTCAAATCATAGTAGTAGGAAACTATATAGCAGAAGTATACATGCAAAAATATAACAACATAAATAAATAATGCACAAAATAAGACAAGACAAGATTAAACATGGTTCACCCAATGTGGGCTACGTCCACCAAGAACTTTCTCAAATTTTACTATTAAAAAGAGTAAAACAAATCTCACACTTGTCTCGTTATGAACTCACAACAGAATTCCAAAGATGCTAAACCACAATTGACACCCAATTGCTTAACCTTGATCACTCTTGATCACCTCTTGATCACTAAGAATCAAGACCTCTTGAACACACAAGATATCTTCAAGATACCCTAACACCTCTATTTATCAGATTATAATCCTTTAAGAAGTCCAAAAGTTGACCCTAGAAGTTTGAAAGTCATGACCTTTCATCTTCCCATGGCTGGAAAAGAAACTGTCATGACCTTTCATCTTCCCATGGCTAGAAAAGAAACAGTCATGACCTTTCATCTTCCCAATTCAAACTCCACACTTCAATACTGATTTGAGAAGACCAAAAATAGGCTCCACACCCCAACAATCTCCCACTTGGAGACTGTTCCTATTGAGAAAAGTTCTCAACCCTTCATTATCAACCATGAAGGCCAATCAAAGTTGAACACAACTTCAACTTCTCCCTTATGACCACCTTGGTCATCATATCCGTAGGATTCTAACTGGTATGAATCTTTTCTAGCTTCAACTTATCTTCTTCCAAAGCTTCCCTGATGAAATGATATCTTAGCTAAATGTGCTTCGTCCTAGAGTGAAAATCAGAGTTCTTCACTAAATGAATAGCACTCTAACTATCACTGTGTAGTCTCCCAACTTCCTACTTATGACCCAACTCATCAAACAAATGTCAGTAGCCAAATCATGTCTCTTTTCTTACCTCACTTCGTGGTTGACAAATCCACAACCTTTTGTAACATAGTGAAATCTAACTCAAAACCTCAGTGTATCACCTCCTACTATGTAAATCTCCTGTCATGCCCAAATCTACATAACCACATAATCTAGTGTCGATCCACCGAAACACAATGGTGCTCCCATGGTCCCTCTCAAATACGAAGGATCCACTACACCACTATGGTGCTCTACCTAGATCACTCATAAACCTACTCATTTCTCCCATTGCATGAGCAATATCAGCCTAGTGCATACCATAGCATACATCAAGATACCAACCACTGATGAGTATGGTACCCTAGACATCTAGATTTTATCCTCCTCGCCTCTTTGGACTCTGCTCCTTTGATCATTTAAAGTGACCTCGCCAAAGGGGTACTAACCAGTTTAGAATCCTACATACTAAACCTCTCCAAGACCTTATTTACATATTCTTCTTGAGATAATACCAGCTTCCTCTCTTTCATGTTCCGAGTTATTCTCATACCAAGGATTTGTTTTGCTACCCCCAAATCCTTCATAGCAAAGGAGTCACCTAGCTACTTCTTGAGTACCTTTATTTCCTGTATGTTCTTCCCCTGCAACAATCATATCATCCACATACAAGCACATAATTATATAAATACCATCAAGAAAACTTCTTGATGTTCACATAATGGTTTGAGTGATACACGGAGTAACACTGCTCCTCCATAAAACTGTCAAAACTTCTTGTACCACTGTCATGGAGCTTGTTTCGGGCCATACAAGCTCTTCTTCAATTTGCACATTAACCTCTCCTTCCCTTTGACCTCATAACCTTATGGCTTCGCATATACAATTCCTCCTCCAATTCTCCATGAAGGAATGCGGTCTTCACATCCAACCGATATAAGTGCAGGTATTCTACTGCTACTAAACCAAGAACAATTCTAATAGAATTCATTTTAACAACAGGAGAAAAAAATTTCATCAAAGTCTATACCTTTCTTCTGTGTAAATCCCTTGACCACCAACCGGGCCTTGTATATTTTCCTGCCTCCATCTTCCTCTTTGATTCTATACACCCACTTGTTATGCAATTCTCTCTTTCCCTGGATAGCTCCACCAGATCCCAAGTCTGGTTTTCCATAAGAGATCTATGATCTTCATCCATGGCCTGCTCCCACTTCTTCCTAGCATCCACCTACACTGCTTCCTCAAAGCACTCGGCTCTCCACTGTCAGTGAGAAATAAATAATTCAAATATGGATTAAATTGTTCATGTTCCCTTCTTACCCTGCAGAAGACATTCTCACTCAGGATTTTGGGGTTCCCGATGAGTAGGTTCTGAACTGAGGCATTTGTGCTAGAACATATTGTACCTGAAGCGGCCCCTTGGACACCTTGTTTTCCGTAATGTCCTTTAATGTTGTGTATTATTTCTTTGATTATGTTAGCATAATTTAGCATAGGCATATTTATTGCATTGTTTTTTATTTAATAATGTCCAACATGTGCACTCTAGTCTAGTGACTTGCATTCAATATTGTAATGTTGGATAACATTGAATATTGGTATTAGTAGTAATTACATGTGCATGTGAGATGGGTCTTATCATCTCGTAATTGGTGCCTAATATGGTGTCATGTCTATCCATATGAGGTTGTCTAATATCTATAAATATTACAGCTCTTGCATTGTTATGTAATCTGATTTCATGATCAATAATATTTGTGAGGCTTCCGTCCCTCTTTGGTCATTAGCAATATAATTATATTCTATCATTTGGTATCATAGCTATACCATTGTTATCATTTGGTATCAGAGCAAGTTCTATCGAAGGCAAGGTTGAAGAGGAGCACTATTGGAGAGGATCCATTAGAGAAGAAGATTTGCATCAAAGGAGAGCCATTGAAGCATCCAGTAATCTTCATTCCTTCCAAGCATCCCTCAACTAAAATTTGACCTATCCACTTATTTGGAAGGTAAACAAATTTTTGTTGATTAGTCATTGGCATGCCAACCGATCCAACATATTGGCGGAATATTTCAGATTTGGAGATCTTTAAAAAAAAAAATCTTGAAAAAAAAAAGATTTGTGAAAAAAAAGAGATCTTAAAAAAAGGAGAAAGATCTTGAAAAAAATTGCAGATCTAAAAAATAAAAATAAATAAAAATCGGAAGTGGAGGTGTGAAAGAATTCAAGAGCAAAGGTTGAATCGAGTCCCATTAATAAAATTCCAGCATATAGCTCTTAGAAAAAAGAACGTAAATTTTTCATACAAATGTTGGATTGATGTGTCTTTTTTTTTTTATGGAAAGATAAGAAGGAGACACACAACTTTTCAGTTTACATCATCTTCATATTCGGCCTCTACATGTGACGAAAAGTTTGTATAAGTCGAGATCATTTTTCGGAAAAAATCAAATCTAGGCTGGTAAATTGGTAAGATCTCAAAAACCAAGATTTGGATTCTTCTAAAATTTTGTGGGTTTCAAGAAAAATATTGTATGATGTTGTTGTCAAAATTTTAGAAAAAATTAGATCACGGTTTGTGAGAAAATGTGAAAACAATATTCAAATTGTTTGTTTGGATCTTGGGATCAAACAAGTCAGCGGTTCAATTCCCACTCTCTCCATATTTTTTATTAAATTATTTTTTTTGGAAAATTTGGAGAAATTACTAAATTTTGGGAGATTTCCAAATTTAGAAGCTCACCAAACACATTTAGAGCCATCGCTAAATTTAGCGAAAAACACCTATTGGGGGTAAAAATATTTTGACCTAAATTGTGTATTTTGTTATTCTAGACCCTTTTTTTAAAGAGGGGGACACAAAAACTTCATTTTGATGTACTTTTGGAGCATTTTGTACTAATCTTGGTGCATAAAGTTAAAAAAAAGTTCATTTGTTTTTTTATATTTGGTTATCACACGAGATCTTTGATCTCATAACAGCGTCGGTATATATGGTGCCTCTAGGAAGCGCTTATGGGTGATGTCGTCGCGACTACTACCGCACTTAATGCCTAAAAAACTGCCTAAACGTCATCCTGGCATCAATATAAAATAAACGATGGGAGTAATAAGGACACAATACCCACACATTTGAGCCCTCCCATCCGTTTGTTCTTTGCGACAAACCCCTCTCCGTCTTTAATCTCATGTACCACGTACTAAATTATTTCACGTGTGTTAACACCTCCTTCCATACTAACAAGTATATTAAAAGGGTGATATTCTTCCACATACCGATTATGGTATATTGGAAGGAGCGTATATAGAAAAGTTTGGTATATCGTCATGACGGTATATTAAGAGGGAGACCATAAACACCAGGAGTGATAAGAGCATTACCCTTTGTCGAAATTTAGAGTTTCATAAATTCAAATTATTCAGAAATGGGTGCACAAACACCAAATTTCTTCTTTCCAGATTCACAATTGCTTAGAGGAGAAAAATATGTTGCATGGAAACCAAGATCAAGATGTTACTTGAGTTTGAAGACCTATGGACAATTGTAGATGGAATAACAACAAAATCACTTGATAATATAAGACAACAAGTTCAATTTGAAAGGGCCAATCAAAAGGCCAATTTGATCATCTTGTTTGGTGTAACGGATGATGTGCAACCCCACATTAGAGATGCCACATTGGATAAGGATGCATGGGATAATTTGAGCACACGTCTATGAGGCAAAGAATAAGAATGCCATCCTCAACCTACTATCACAATCGCATACTCTCAAGTTCAAGCACAATGAGAAGGTTGAAGTTTTTTTGAGATGAGTTGCTACTTTGAGGGCATCTCTATTGGCATTGGGAAAAGAGATAAGTGATGAAGACCTCATACTAATTGTGTTGCGAGCACTTCCTCCTTCCTATAGAATCTTTATGACAACTATCAATATGAGTGAACACACAATCACCTTTGAGATGTTGGTTAATATACTCCAACAAGAAGAAGCAATGAACAACAAAGATCATGAAGATGAGCAAGCACTATCTTCCAATCATAAAGGAAAGGGAAATTTCAGTCCAATCACATGAAGTCCCAAAAAAATCAAAGTCAACAAAGGGACCAAAGTCAATGAGACAACACCAAGTGTCCCATTTTCAATAGAGGGGGACATGACATCACAAATTATTGGTACAATTCCTACAAAAATGGTTCGTCAAGCAATTCAAAACCCAACAACCAACAAGGTAATAACAATTCAAATCAAGGGAAGTCCAACAACGACAATCAATCAAGGGCAAAAAATGGTAATCAGCAAAGAAAACCCAAACAACAAGGGTACATTACTGAACATGAGGATGATTCAGATGAAGGACACCACATGTATTCTACTCAATTTGATGAAGAAACCAAGTCCACACAAGATATCTAGTATGTTGACTCAAGTGTAACTCGACACATGATTGGACGCAAGGATTGGTTCTACACACTACGTGACTCACCTAATAATAACCATGTGTCATTAGGTGATGACTCATCATACAAGATTTCAAGGGGATTGGAAACATTTCACTACCTCTTAGAAAGCATAACCGCAAAATCACATATGTATTGTATGTACTTGGGTTGATCAAGAATTTTCTATCGGTTAGTCAACTCCTTGATCATAACTTGAAGTTTTATTTTGACATTAATAATGGAGAAAAAGTGTGATTGATAAGAGATAAGTCAAGAGGTTCCAAGATTGTAGCAAGATCCTCCAATGTGGGACGCATGTTCCAACTTGATTTTGTCCACAATGGTGATCAAGCTCTAATGGCCAAAGACACGTAAATCTGCAGAACTATGGCATCACGGATATGGTCACATCAGTTTTGGCTATCTCCAAACACTTCAAAAGGGAAACATGGTGAAAGGATTGCCTACACTCAAGAACAACACTCGATAAGTGTCACAATTGCCTAGCTAAAAAGAAACACAGAGTACCCTTCCGGAAGAACACATATAGAGCTAAGGAAAGCTTGATTTGGTTCACACCGATCTTTGATGGGCCCATATAACCAAGTCATTATAGATGTAAATACTTCATGCTTTGTGTTGATGACTACTCAAGAAAGATGTGGATATATTGTCTAAGAAACAAGATTCAATCCTTTGAGACATTTCGAAGTTCAAAGCACTTGTTGAGAATGAAGTTGGTCACAAGATCAAAACTCTCCACTTAGATCGAGGGGATAATTCACAACTAATGAGTTCAAGACTTACCTAGAAGCTCATGGGATTCATCGACAAATGCCTCCTACTCACACACCACAGTAGAATGGTATAGTTGAGATAAGGAATCGTACTTATCATGGAAATGGTGCGATGTATGATTGATTTAATTAGGTTTAACAAAGACATTTTGGGCGAAGTTGCAAGAACGCGTAGTCTATTTATTGAATAGAGTGCCCACAATAGCTCTTAAAGGAGTGACACCTCAAGAAGCATGGTCAAATCGAAAACCATCAATTGCACACCTAAGAGTATTTTGGTGCAAAGCTAGCATGCACATACCCAAGAAGAATAGGAACAAGTTGGATATGAAAGTTTGAAAACTAATATTCATTGGATATAGTGAAGAAGCACTTAGGTACATATTATGGGATCCGAAAGCAAATAAAGTATACACAAGTAGGGATGTTGATTTTTTGAGAAGAAACAAGCGGATGCTCCACTCAACGACTCAACAAACATGCCATAATACACCTCTCTTGAAGATAGAATTTTATGTTCCCACCGAAGATGACAGTGATGAATTGGATGATGGTGAAAACTTGGATCCACCACATGGAACAGCTAAGAAGTTACCTAAATGGTATACTCAATTAAAAGAGATGAAAATTTGGATGAAGCACTAGCACATCATCCAATCCTGGACCTAGAACTCGTCAAGCTTGTGAAGAGGTCAATTATGCCCTAATGAGCATAGTTGTTGAAGCAGTTGAGCCATCTATAGTTTAGGAAGGCCTACAATCAAAAGCTTGGAAAGATACCATGGATTCGAGTATCGATCGGTGATGAAGAACAACATATGGCAAACTTGTCGACCTTCCACCGGGAAGAAACCCATTGGATGCGAGATGGATATTCAAGACTAAGTACAAATCAGATGGGACTATTGACAAGTATAAAGCAAGGCTTGTAGCAAAGGAGTATGCACAACAAGAAGGCATTGATTATGAGGAGACATTTTCTCCCACACCAAGATCAAGACAATCGGGATGATCTTTTCTCTAGTTCTACGCACAATTTGGTTAGAAAATCCACCAAATGGATGTGAAAATTTCCTTTCTTAATGGATATTTGCAAGAAGAAGTCTATATGACTCGGCCAAAGAGGATTATGTAATACGAGGAAAAGAGATGATGGTATGCAGACTCATAAAATCTCTATATGGCCTAAAATAGGCACCCCAGGCATGGTACATCAAAATTGATGAGCATCTCATAAGTCAAGGATTCGAAAGGAATCCTTATGACCCCAATCTCTACCTCAAAAAGCAAGGGGGAGATTGTCATTATGGTTGTTTATATCGATGATCTAGTCATTACGGAAGTTTCGTGAAGATGATGGATGTAACAAAGAAGGATTTTAATCGATCATTCAACATGACAGATCTCGGGCTCATGCACTATTGTCTTGGGTTGGAAGTATGGCAAAAAGTATAATCATATATTTGTGTCACAAACTTAATACACCAATACAATGCTCGAGAAATTCATGATGATGGACTACACTCCTATTGCTACACCTATGGAAGGGAGACTTCATTTATCTCATTCCGATCCATCACCACCAAAGAATGCAACTCTCTATCGGTAGTTGATAGAGAGTCTCATTTACCCAACATAAACTAGACCAGATATCAACTTTGCAGTCAGCTATTTATCACACTTCATGAAAGAACCAAAATATGTCATTGGAAAGTAGCAAAGAAAATATTGAGATATCTAAAGGGTAGAGTTGACCTTGTTCTAGAGTACAAGAAGAATGAAACTTCTTGATAGGATATTGATTCGATCATGCAGGAAACATGGATGATAGGAAATCAACATCAGGCTTCATCTTCTTTATGGGATCTGGACCGATATCATGGGGAAGCAAGAAATAGAACTTTGTTTCTCACTCTTCTATAGAAGTAGAGTATCAAGCTATAGGTGAAGTTGTTTGTGAAGCAATATGGCTACGCCGAATCTGGAAGGAATTGATCTACCACAACAGAAATCTACTCCAGTATATGTTGATAATGAAGGAGTTCTGAAGCTTGTTCACAATCCAGTATTTCATGAGAGAACCAAGCATATTTAAGTACAGTTCATTTCATATCCAAGCATGTCTTGAAGCACAATATACAGCTCCAGTTTTGTCCTACAGCTGAACAAAAGGCAGATGTTTTCACTAAGTCACTTGCATGTGAAAATTCACACTGTTCAGAGAGTTCCTCTCCACTTCATTGGAAACTATGCAAAATTAAGGGGGAATGTTAGCATAATTTAGCATAGTCATATTTATTACATTTTATTGCATTGTCTTTTATTTAATAATGTACAACATGTGCACTCTAGTCTAGAGACTTGCATTCAATAGTGTTATGTTGGATAACATTCAATATTGGTATTAGTAGTAATTACATGTGCATGTGCATGAGATGGGTCTTATCATCTCATAGTTTGTGCCTTATAGGGTGTCATGTCTATCCTTATGAGGCTATCTAATATCTATAAATATTATAGCTCTTGCATTGTTATGTAATCTGATTTCATGATCAATAATATTTGTGAGACTTTTGTCCCTCTTTGGTCATTGTAATCTAATTATATTCTATCATTTGGTATCGAGTTATACCATTATTATCGATTCCTCTTTTTGTTCCAGGAACTGATCTTTATACATGAATTTTTCATTAAAGACAATATCTCTAGACCAAAATATTTTCTTGTCCTTAACACTCCAAACACGGAAACCAAATTTATCCTCACCATTTCCAACAAATGTGCATTTCTCGGACTTAGCCTCTAACTTGTTCTATCATCTTTATGAATGTGAAAAAATACCTCACATCTAAATACTCTAAGAAATGAGTAATCAATTTTCTTACCATATCAAGCCTCCTAAGGTGTACCTCCATCCAAAGCCATAAAGGGTCCTCTTTTAATCGGATAAATAGTTATGCTCACCGCTTCCACCTAAAACATGAGTGCCAACCACATGTAACCTCATACACTGCATGCTTCATGATTGTCTTGTTCATTCTCTCTAACACTCCATTTTCCTATGGAGTATTTGGAACCTTTATTTCCCTGTGGATCTCATTTACTGCAGACAGTAATCAATAAATTCATTACTGCAATACTCCCCTCCATTATCTAACCTAAGACATTTCAACTTGAGACTTGTTTCATTCTCAACCAAGGCTTTCCATCTTAGTTGGCCCCCATACATTTGTATTCCTAAATCCAACTTACCCTCCTTCTGGTAGGTCCAACCTTGAGGAATATCACCCACTTCTATTTTCCATAAACACGGTCCTCACATAATTCTAAACCTAACTCCATTAATTCGAGAAAAATTTCCTTTATAATCTACATGCCCTTTTGACTCATGATGACCAAGTCTCTAGTGCCACAAACTTGCATCTCCATCTACAGCAGAAAAATAAATTAAAATAATCAGCACCACTAGTTAAATACAAAGTACCAATTTTCTTACCTCTTACAACCATAAGAGCTCCCTTGGTAACCTTCCAAGAATCAAGAGTAAAACTGACCATACAACCATCACTTTGCCCGGTTGCCGACTGACCTGCGATATCAAGTTCTGCGTCAACTTAGGCACATGTCCAACATCCTTAAGTAGCCATGTGTTCCCATTTTTCATTTTCACTCGAACACAACCTTTCCCTACTATGCTACATGGTTCATCATCACCAAGATATACATGTCCAAAATCTCCTTAAACAAAATCAGTAAAGTAATGTCTATGTGGGGTGGCATGGAAAGAATCCCCTGAATCTAACACCCAAGACTCAATAATATTATCTAAAGAAATAATTAAGGCATCCTAAAAACATCACATGCTACCACATTTACCTCCTTAGTTTCCTCCTTCTTGTTCTTCTTATCCCAAAGATCCCAACAATCTTTCTTAGCATGACCAACCTTCCCACAGTGCCAACATTCTAACTTACTCTTGGACTTTTACCTTCGTGATCATTTGACTTCCCACGGTTACCTTTCCCTCTATTCTTTTGTCTCCCTCTGCTCTCCACTATCAAATAATTTCTAGAAGTAGAAGAATATTTGGTGCTCTTCCTTCGCATTTCCTCACTTAGGATCACACCTATTACATCCTCAAACTTCAGCTTTGAATTATTAGAGACTGAATTACTTACAGCCATAACCAATCTATCCTAGCTATCTGGTAAGGAGCACAAAATCAACAAAACCTCATCATCAAAGTCAATTTTTATCGAGTTTAACATACTCACAACCATATTAAATTCATTCAAATGAACAACAATATAACCATTCTTAGACATCTTCATATTAAATAATTTTTCATCAAAAATATTTTATTAGAGGCAGAGGGTTTTTCATATAACTTCCCCAATGCACTCATGATACCTTCCGTGGGCTTCTCTTGCGATGTGTTGAAAGCAACCAAGATGTAAGGCATAACCAAATTTCCCAAGTATCTTTCTATCCAATAACTCCCAATCCTCATCCAACATGGTTGTCAAGGTTTTTTTGCTTTTCTAGTGAAAGGAACATGAATGTCCTTTTGATATAATTAATCCTCCATTTGCATCTTCCACAAACAAAATTTCTACCCATTGAACTTCTCAACGCTTTATCTTCCCTCATCCTCCATAGCTCCCACTCAAGCTAAACTTTCCTTCTAATTTACCACTTCAGCTAAAAACCACCAAAGCTCGATACCATTTGTTAGGAATTAGAGAACAAATATGTAGAAATAATTCCTCAAATCATAGGTAGTAGAAAACTATATAGTAGAAGTATACATGCAAAATATAATAACATAAATAAATAATGCACAAAAGAAAGACAAGACAAGATTTAATGTGGTTCACCAAATGTGGGCTACATCCACCAGAACTTGCTCATATTTTACTATCAACAAGAGTAAAACAACTCTCACAGTCTTCTCTCGTTATGAACTCACAATAGAATTAAAGATGTTAAACCACATCTAAACCACAATTGACACCTAATTTCTTAACCTTGATCACTCTTGATCACTAAGACTCGAGACCTCTTGAACACACAAGATATCTTCAAGATACCCTAACACCTCTATTTATAGGATTAAAATCCTTTAAGAAGTCCAAAAGCTGACCCTAGAATTTTGAAATTCATGACCTTTCATCTTCCCGCCGCTAGAAAAGAAACCTGTCATGACCTTTCATCTTCTTTTGGCTTGAAACAAAATAGTCATGACCTTTCATCTTCCTAATTCAAACTCCACACTTCAATACTAATTTGAGAAGACCAAAAACAAGCTCCACACCCCAACATTACTTGTATTTACAAATCGGTGGGTGGGTGATGGCAATGGTTAATCTATGAAACTAGTGGTCGGTGTCACGAAAGTGCTTCCCAAAATGTTACCATGAATTCTTAACCTTCATATCAATCTTAGTGTTGATTGGGGTGTGTTTGGATGTGTGAGAGGGCTCTGGTTCCTGCTTACATGTATATTTCTCTCTCTCAAACTCGAATAATTCTTCCAACCTCTAGAACAAGGTTCCCAAAGTGAATATATGGTAACTTGAATGAACATTTTAGGTTAACCGGCATCGATTCGGGGTAAACCAAAGATCGGTTAAGGTGGGAAATCCTAGGTTTGCTAAAATAGAAGATCTTGGCCATCTTTTTGGCTAGTTCTACCCATTGGTTAGGTCCAAAATGGTATTTTCCACTTAAGTAAGTGGGCATGTTGTTAGAGAAAGGATAGGCATCTAATGTTATGGTTAGACTAAGTCTTAGTTAGTTATGGTAAGTAGATATTGAGTCCTAGTTAGAATGAACATGCTAAGATTTAGTCCATGATAAGGTATCTAGGTGATGTGGCGGGGTGAGGTGGTCAAGTGAGAAATTAATTAAATTAAATAAAGTAATTAATTCAAGTAATCATGTGCACTATGGGATATGAATATGTAAGGTATGGTTTATTTAATTAACAGGGCTATAAGGGTGGTAAGACCTAATTTTGGTGTCTACAAAACTAACATGACTTTAAGCTCAAACTAGAACACTTGCACAACATCTAATACTCAAATACATATCATATAGATACCTTGAGAGATCAAAACAATACATTAAAAGCATTCAACCATCAATACTCCATATCATGACAAACACATACTCAAATATATGATTGTACATCCTTAGAAAAAAAAAAATTCTGTAATCACATAATTTCATTGTTTTAATAACCAAAAATAACCACATAGGACTAAAAACATACCTTCACGTTTTTATGGCATACCTTGACTACCCGGATAAACCTCCTATAACAACAATCTTCAACCAATTAGTTTCCCTTTCTCTCAATGTTGCATATGGTTGAAAATGTGTGTAAGAATCATAGTAAAGACATAGTTATTCATGATAGATCTAGAAGAATGAATTAAAGAGGTACCAAACCCTCTTATACACTTGAAATTCACTTTCTTCCGATATATAATTTGAGACACACCTTGATTTTCATCATCATATTCTCATGGTGGAACCTTGTTATTCATTCTTCGCTCCCATAACATGTTTTTCCTCCTTTATTACATTATAGAACCATGAAATATCTTGATTTTCATAGAATAACCACAATGACATTCTCTAGTAATAGTACTAACTTCAATATAACTAAAACATACAATTTCACTTATGCTCCTATAAACTTAATTTACCCAATTTTGACTTGAAGTTTTATATATAAAATATCTAGCAAAGTATGGCCTCTCTCATGACAATTGTAGCACCTTACATTCCTTTATGACTCATTCCTAACTCATTCCTACCATCCCTCCATGGGTGATCATCCTTTATAAACCTCCTACAGTCCTTATACCTTATGTCCAAAGCCATTACAAGTGAAATAATAACCATTAAATGACCTTTCATACCTTGAAGCATTAGGTTTCCTAACTAAATTTGTCTTCACATTTTCTTTGGCGGAGTTCTCCTTCTTTCCTTTCTTAATTACTGGTTCTCCAACCTCCTTTCTTGTAACACTATCTTCTTTCATCACCTATTTTCCTTTGAGGCCACCTTTAAACCCCAAACTTGTCTTATCACCTGCAAATTTTTATTTCTCAAGATGTTATAAAGAGCCTTGGAGATTTTCTCAAACATATGAAATGTGTATTCTTTGTTGATAGCATCCGAAAAACTCTCCTTTAAGTAAAACCAAATATTATTACTTATATTGCAAGCTTAGAGTCATATAAATCATTTGTATTTCTATCCTCTTAACTGTCTCATTAAACTTCTCTGTCAAGCTCAATGTTTCTCCTCTAGGTCATTGATCTTCACCTCATATTCATTGACTTAATATCTCATCTTCTTATTATTTTTTTCAACATGCTTCAATTCACATTTTACACATACTAATTCAGGTCTCATAGACATTTTCTTCTTGAATATCATATTTCATGTTGTCTTCAAATAGAGTGGAACCATCACTCATAGACCTCATGACATATTTGGTCATGATTAAAATGTCATAAATAACTCTCTTCATGCTTTGATTTTGATTCAAAATCAGATGCTCCATCTTCAATTTTTTGTCCTCATATGAATTAAACTATTTCTTTAAGTATAGGCTCTTTATGGTATTTTTTTACTATTAAAGTTCTTTCACTTCTTCTTTCCTTTAGTATACCTATTATCCTTCTTATCATGATATTCATCACTTTATTAATCCTCATCCTTATTATTATGATGGAATTTTTTTATCAAAATGACCTACCTTACCATAATTGAAGCATTTGAAGGAATCTTCCCTTTGTACTTACCTGATATAACCTTTAATCTTCTCCGGGATATCACGTCAAATAGGTCATCATCAATCTTGGGAGAAACATCATCATCCTTAGTCTTCGTATCTTTTTTCTTTTCACTCTTAAAATTTATCTCCTTTTTGATAGGTTTATTAACATGAGTCCTCATCTCATATACGATCGAAGGTTCCATGCATTTCATCAATTTTAAAGAGAGTAAAATCCTTAGCTTCTTCAATGGAATAAAAATTGGAATTAAATCTAAGATTAAGAGACCTTAACACCTTTTGTATAACTACCTCTTCCTTTACTTCCTCACCTATGTTGTTCATGGCGTTAACAATCTTATCAACCTTAAGTAAGTATGCAACAATAAACTCATCATTACTCATATTTATCCCTTCAAAGTTATTTCGAAGGTTTGAAGCTTCCCTATCCTTACCTTGGAATATCCTTTATAATGGAATTGAAGTTTTTCTCACATTTATTTTTCTGATTTACAATGCATCACCTTCATAAGTTCAAGTTCATCTAGTCCACACATGATTACACTCATATCCCTTGAATTGTCACTACAAATCTTCTTGTTTGTAGTACTTGTTGGAGGAGTTGAAGGAGAAATATAACCATACACCAATTATTTCCAAATATCAAACCCTAAAGACAAGATATTAGTCCTCATCCTTAGAATCCAAAAATCATAGTTAACTCCATAAAACATGGTTCCTTTCTAAAATAATACCCACTCTGTTGACTCACCATTATTTTGCTTGAAGGATATCCTTCCAAATGATCAAACATCTCCAAAATGACTGCTCTTTAATTCCTTTAAACTATTTTAACCATTAGGATTCAACCATGTATTAATGTGAGCATAAAAAATGAAATAGTTGACCACATAAGAAAAACCAAGTGAGAATACACATGAACACTAGATATAAGTTAGAAAACCTCAAGGGTAAGAAACCCCATTGAAAACCTTTGCACGATAATACTCACAACAAAGTACTCAAGTGAATATTACACATCACAATAGTTTTATTTAGTGAGGCACCAACCCCACAACAAGAACCATCACAACAAGATACTTGTATGAATATGAATCATCACGCAATATTTGAATAAGAGGACCACTTTAGAAATTCTTCCAAAACACATAGTTGATAGTGATCAAAGATTCGACTCCAAACTCCTGCAAACCCTCTTCCAAAACACCTCCTTCTAACTCTCAAATCTTATAATTTCATGACCTTATTTGAGCATAAATCCTTACACACAAGATCTCTAACACTCTTCATACTTTTTCACAAACTATCGGCTCTTATTTTATGCATTTGAACCACTTGCACTCTCTCAATGAACTCACACTTTTCCCTCTCTTTTAACTTGTTCAAATTTGAACAAAAGAATCACTTTATATAATTCTAAAAAAAAATAACATGATTTGTTCTTGACCAAATATATAGACCAATAAAACTTACATACAAAATAATGCATTCATAAAATTTCATAAAATGGACCCATGTAGGCTAGTCATGCACCAAAGCAACCAAATAAGCCCAAAAGGCTCAAAATCCCATCACCAAACTCTTCAAGTACATCCAAACAAATCACCATGCCTTTTCAAGCCTTAAATAGATTAAAACATGTGAAATAAAACATAGTTAACATCATACATGCTTGCACATTACCTTAAAGCAATATATTTCTTCATAACACTGAACTAGAAGGACTATTTCCTACTTAAAACAACTACTTCCAAGAACTAGTGTTCACCAAACATGTGCAAGACCACACTAAAACACCTTAAACATGCCATGTAACCAATTATTATAAATAAACTGACATGTATAACACATTCATACATTATATACCTCACAAAAACATCCATGAATGCAAATTGCAACTATGTTCCTCTTCAACAAACTAAACTACCCAAAAATTAGTTTTGGAAACTAAACTGGTTTACACCCTTTCTGTCACTTTCAATGCCTCTAATTTCTTTCCTCATGAATAAAATTCATCCCTATTCACTCTAAAATTTATATCAAACATCATATAAGATAAAACATGAGTCTTCTACATCAATCTTTTAACCAAAGCGGTCCTATCCTGAATTAGTCAAACTAGGTCTTCATAACTAAGTTGGTTCACCTATCAAACACCTCATCAAGAGACAAAACATTTCATTAGAAAGGTCTCTAATATAATTTGTAAAAACATATTACATTTTCTTCCTATTCATAATGGAAGGCCTTCAACAAGGTTAATCTTTGTAACTTCTCAAAACTTCCTTTTCAACCCCAAAGACTAGTCTTCAAAGATAAGGAACACTTTTCCCTCTAGAATTCAACCATGACCTGAAAATATCATGTAAATATATTAAAACTCTTAATATTTCATAAATGGTGATTTACTCAATAGATTCATGGACAACTTTTCCACAAATTGAAAAATCCAAAAACTTTCCTATTTGAGTGGGGCCCAAATTCTATCACAAGATCTATCATAACTTTCTAGAAATATGGAGGATTCCTATACAACCTCTAATAATAAAATTCATAAAACCAATCAATAATGTATCCATACCAAGAATATCTTCTCCATCACTTTTGAACTAGGGTTTAACTAGGGTTTTAAACCACTTTACCTTCTTAACGATTGTTCAAAAAAACTAGAAAATCAAATGACCTCATTATTTTTGTAAAAAAATATTAGTTAAATTTTATAACATTACCCAAAACCTATTTTTCCCATAAAAGCAAACAATTCAAAATGAGCATATGACGTTCACAATTTGAGCTAGGTTTTCCTTCTTCTCATATTTTTTAGTCTAAACCTCATAACTTGAAAAGTTCTCATCACGAAATATAATTTTTTTCCCACAACACCATGACATGCCCAAAACAATTTCTCAATCATCATCTTAGCTCAAATATGTTTGAATCTTCTCAAACACTATGATTTACATAAGCTTGTCCCTTAGAGTTTAACATAGTTTAAGCCAAATCACGGTAGAGAAGTACCTCATTACTCATCATGAAACCTCTCAGTAAATGCCCTGAAAACCTTTATAAATCATGTCTCACTCTCCTACATGCCTCCATGAGATCACATGGCTATGTAATTCATACTCATGCTTGATTTAGCCTCTAAGCACCTAGATTAGGTATAGATGAACACCTTTAACTGAGTCTTCCAATTGTACTTGCACTCTAAAACTCATGTGATTGGTTTAACACTCTCAAACAATGTTATACATACTTCTACCCTATTTCTCAAGTCACTAAGAAAGTCAATCATCATGCACCATCACCTAGGCTAGCTAGGTCACCTGATTAGGCCTACTAGGCCAAACCATTCTCACCTTATGCACTCATGAAATCATGAGGAAACCTGAAATACCATGTCAACATCACACCGAGCACCTTATAACACTCCTCCACCATCCTTTTTTTCATTAATTAGATTTTACATCAATGAAAACACCTAAACTCACACATGTTAACTTTCCTGGTAACTCTAGATCATAATAGATCTTAATGTGAAACCCCATGTTGTGTATTCATATCAAGGGAATCATCTCAATACATCCTCTTCATTGTATATGGATGAGCTTCCTCGGTAGTAGGAACTATTATCTCCCCTTTAATAAGTAGCCTCAAATACGATATAAACTCTCGAATGTAACATTCATCTCCCCGAGTGTGGAACCCGAATGCCTTTGTACTTGGCTCCCAGTTGTCTAACAATGCAACCATCAATCTACATCTCTTGGAATTTACTAGTAGTGGTGAATCCTACCAAACTAATGGAAATCAAATGATCCCACTCATCATCAGTCACATCTCCTCTAATAGTCTCAAGCATCTATGGGATCCTATCCTAAAGGTATATGGTGTCTCTCACCTACAAAAATAAACAAGAATCACATCACTTACCATTTTTATCAAAAAATAAACCAATCTTCGTTGGATGATAATTGATGACACTTTATTTATCCGAATCAACGATGATCCACCTAATTGTCTTCATCATACAATTTCCGATGATTAGGCATTCCCACCTAAATCTTGTCCAAAATCACAAAAAAATACAAAATCAAAATGAACTACAAAATTTTCAACCTACCTACCCCTCTCATTGTCTATTACCTCTTCCAATACTTCCTATCACCTCCATCTCTAAAAAATGCTTAAAATAAATTAAGTAGACCTCTTGAATCACAAGTTAACACATCACAAATGATCCATGTGCACACCCAACTTGGATTTTATAATCTCCATTTCTATGATCCCCAACGAATCATGAATTATCGTTGATTGTCTCCCTAACTACTTGCAATCATGAATCTCATTTGATCCAAGATGTTTTTTTACATAGATTATCAATTTTTGTAACCTAGACCTTTTTAAACACATTATGTCACCATTAACAGCTTATATGCCTTTTCTTTGATGCCCATAACCTTTTCAAAACTTTTTTCTGACCACACATAAAACTTTAAATACATTGTGGATGTTTTCCTTTGACCCTTTGGTCCCATGGCTTCACACATCCTCATGAGAGCACTCCCATTGGATCCTCTCCATGTAGTGGTATTCTCAAAGCACACTTTTGTCGATGTCCACATTAGTGTTTCCCTCCCGAAGGATGTTTAATGTCCCCTATCAAGTCTTTCTAAGATTGATACCATCTTTATATAATCCTCCGATGACATGTCATTTTATACTACGCTTAATCCTAAAGAGCATCCTTTAGAGAAAACCTATCTAATTAACCTAACTCTTTTCAATCTAATGACGAATGACAGTTTAGCCATTGGCTTGAGGGGGAAAATATCTTTATCAAAAAAGCAAGGGCATCTTCACATTAGTATTTTTCTCGCATCCTGTGCCTACATACAATGGTTTAAACATGATGAGGAGTTAGGTGAATATGTTCATCCCTTAAGTATTAGAAGTTTCCAATTTAATAGGTTTAATGATCAATAATGAGGCACTATTTTATTTTTAATTATTTAACACTCATCTTAGTCATTTTCTTCATATTGGCATCATTTAAGGTGTATGTGACATTTAACAACCATTCTAAAATAATTTCTCATCTACACATGTTGTTATAACCTTTACATCATTACATTGACTTCACATTGACTTCATTTTAGAACAACTAAGGTTCATATATTACTTGTTCTTCACTTAGACATCAAGATTCTAAGGAGTATGATCTCACAATTAACAAAGTGTATATTATTATTCATTACAATTTAAGTATTGGATGCATGTTATAAGGAGACATTCAATTACAATTTTATACATCTTATTACCTTCTAGCCACTACCCTTCTCATTGGGAAAACATACATTAAAGTGTATTTCACCCTAATTCTCATGAGAGGTCCATGATTGACTAATTTCATTAACACCCAAAAGGGGTCTACACCAAACTAATAGGAAAAACTTAGGGAAACCAAATATCCTTACCTCAAGCCATTTCACAACCAAAAGTACTTCTTACCAAGGAAACACTTCTATTTGTGATGAGAATAAGGGCTTAAACTCAATATTTTCCTACAAAGATAACTTACTACACAAGTTAAATACTTATGTCATTCAAATATCTTTAATTGTCAAAGCATATAAGTGTGTCCTATTTGGCACCAATAATATTTTAAAATCTGGCTAGTAATTAAATATTTAAAAATACAATTAAAACTTTAAAAAATTAGCTAAATTATAGATGCCCTACACTTTGGTATATTTAAACTCTCAAAAATACATGGTTGGCCATTTTATACATATTTTGTCATGTTTTGGTTGTCAAAACATATTTTTCAAGGTAGAAAAATGCAAAAATGTGGGACATAGTTATATGCTTCCAGGATCATTTGAAGATTAAAACACCCTAAAATATTAATAAGACTTTGGCTACATATTAGATCACCAAGGAAAACACACACACGAAGGATATCTTGTTCAAGAGGATATTAGAATTACGAAATCTCGGAAAAATATCATACTCACACACAATATGACAGATACACATAGTACATCCCTTTCCTCACATAAACATGCCTAATTAATGGACATGGTATTGCATTACTTGTCCCAAGTATAAATAGGGAAACAACTAGTAATAGTATTAAGTATTTCTTCACACGATAAGGGTTTTTATAGGTCCAATACATCACTAGCAAGAAGATGGAACACACCATTATCAGTTTATTACTATCCACACACACAAAGATAGTTCCTAGGTGGAAACCAACATAATCAACATAGTGTTTAATTATTACCATTCCTACATAGGATTTTTGTGACAATCTCAATATGCGTACATGTTATTATGGTAACTTGAAGTTGGACTCGTATTTCCCTTAATCTAGGAGGTGTCATTGAGTATAAGGAACTAGGCTCATCCTAAAATCTCAGTTTTCTACATCATGAAGGTGATCAAACAAGAAGGTTAAATCATACAAAATTTTACTCTAAGGTTAGCCTTTTGTTTAGGTTTCTTTCTTACAATTTCCAAGGTAGTTAATACAACACACACAAGAGGTTCATTTATTAATTTTCACACCGAAGCACACTATAAGGATCCATTCATTTCTAGTATATAGTGTATATATATATATATATATATATATATATATATATATATATATATATATCCCCATTAACAATACATAATCCAAAATTAAGTTAACACCAATGACCACATATTCATTTTCCAAACACCCCAAAATGTTATTAATTTCATGCTCATCACAAAATTCAAAAATTAATATTTCTATATATAACAATGTTGTTGAAATATCCTATACAATTACATTATTTCAATAAAAAATTATTATGAAATCACCAAGTAATACTTCACTTTCTCCATGTCTCGGTACATCAAGAACACCACCGCATGGTTAGTACAAATTTCTGGCGTGGCATCTACCCAAAATCTAGCATAATTCAAGTTTTCATAGTTTTATATTCACACAATTATATTAATTAACAAGCATCAACGGAGAGTTAGGTATACATTCATTTTATTCATTTCATTTTATTTCCCAACTAGAGGGAAGAGAGAGAGTGAGTGAGAGAGAGAGAGAGAGAGAGAGAGAGTGAGAGAGAGAAAGAGAGAGTCGAGACAATTTTTTGACAAATAAAATTTCTTAAACAAGCGACACACGATAGTTACACATAATCATATAAAAATTCCTACAAGATTTTTCATCATTTATTTGACTTGGAGAGGATCCCATGACATTGTTTTGCATTTTCCTAATAGTTGTGAAAACATGAGAATTTTGACTCGAAGGATACAAAAATGCGTTCTAAAACTTGATTTCCGATGGGTGAATGCACCACAATGAAATTCCTATATGCTCTCCCATATACAAGGAATGCACAGATTAATAGAACTTAAAACTAGTGAACAATGTAAAAATGGAAACTATATTTCCAAAGCAACCGGTCATTATTGGACTAGTTTGATCTGGTCAACCAATGACAAGAGGCCTAGAAAACACTAAATAAAACTAATCGCGGAGAGTTTTTAATCTTAGAACAAAGGTTGAAATTAATTTTCATGTATAAATGCTAGAGGTATACTGATTATAATATTTATTTATTCATCCAGGGCAAAACGGAAAGCAAAACCAAACCCAACTTTTGACTTTCAAAACTCTACAAAACTACAAAAAGGGTTAACAAGGCTCCTAGTGGGGTGATGAAAAGTGCACAAACAGTCATTCGAGGGTGATTTAAGGCTTAATATGACACCCCACATAAAAAGGATCACAACCAAAACTTTAATTTCCATTTCCGTAGTTTGGAGAGGTGTTTTTGAGTCGCTGAAAATTACATTTTATTAACTTTGCATAGGAAGGAAAAAGAGTAGTTTAGTTTATCAATCATCTCAATCTCAAATACAAACACCACAAAAACCTAGTTTTGATACCTTTGTTTTAAAATAAGTTAGGTCATTGTTTGTGATTTTGGTTGATGGATAATAACACACAATTAAGTTGAATAGGAAAAATCCCTTTTTTGTTTAAGAATACGTTTTATTTAATTTAACCGTAAGCTTATACTTAAATTCATTTTTTAAAATACGGTTTCATACAAAACAGGGAAAATATCAATACAAAGATTATGAAAGTTAGGATGAGATTGATGGGGAGACAAATCAAGTAATGTGGCTTCGAGAATGAACAACACACACAAGCTACATGGATGTGAAATGGTTATCAAGATCTGCAAATGACCAACTCATCTCGCCAAAGAAGTGGATCAAGGTAACGAATCTGATACTAGAAGGATCGAGCTCTTATTTCATTGCTACACCATTGGCCTCTCACCAAGGCTCAACTTAAAAGGGCAAACCACCACATTCAGGCCAACCAATTGACTATGAAGCATAATATACAATCCACGAAACTCATGCCATAGGCTCCACCTAGATTTGAAGCTCCACGAACTCTCTTATCAGAATTTGCAAGCTCTGCTTTAAGTTTTCAACTTCACGAGCCATCGATATCAATTTTTCTCAATAGCCTAACTCTGATCCAGCTGCTCACTGTGTGCTTTCTTATGATATTCAATAGCAGTTCTGGCCCATTGTAATTCTTGATGTAGACTTTATATCTTTTTCCTCAACTACGGGATCTGATTCATATATGCCCTTTCCCTTGTCAAATATTGAGTAACTGCTTACACCTGACCTATATAATATTGTCTTGCAACAACCATATTCTGATTATTTACATGAAACGGCATAATCTCAACCTTCAATGGTTATGTGACATGTAAATCAACTTCCAACTTCTTTGATTTTCCTACAGTTCCCTGAGTTGATGCTCTTTATCATCTTACATGTTTCCATATACATGATTCAAATGTTGTAGTTCTTACTGTGTAGCAGTCAGTTCCTGCCTCAAAGCCACATGAGTAGCACAAATTCATTTATTCTCCATAAGCAGTCGCTAAACATCTTAAAGCATTTTATCAAATAGTTCTTATGCCTTGTCTATTTTCCATATTTTGCATACACATCTGACAAAAATCTGCTTCCCACTATACTTGGTTTATGATCATACATGTCCTTGATATCCTATTTTGGAATAGACTGGGAAAATATGTTGGCAAAGGTGAACCGATCATGTGAACACATGTTGGTTACATTTGGCGAAACAACAACACCACTTGACGAGGATTCCCATACTCCGTTCCAAATCTCTCATTTGACACATACTGGGAGGAAGATATCAAATCTTTGTGGACTTTTGGATTTAAAACTGCTAAATACACTTACTTGAATGCCTTTGAGGGCTTTTCAATGAAGGTATTTTATACATATATTGCAATCATTACACTCCATGAAGCCACATCTCATTTAGGCATTTCGGTAGATAGTTCACATGCCTTGTTCTTGGTTCCTCCTTTCATGTTTAGCTTCCCACACGTCCCTCCTATTCCAACACAACATGGAGAGACCCAAAATCTTCTCCTCCATATAACAACCCATACCAAAGGAAAATAAAAGCCAACTTGGTGCATGCAATAAAAAATTAAACTAGCGAAGGTTGTGGATTATGGATTACACCTGACAATAATTAATTGTGGCATTTCTTTTACTTCTTCCCTGTGCCTCCATCCACGTTAATAAATTCTCTTACTAAAAACTATACTTACCTCCTCAACAGGACTATTCATGCACCAAACACACCTTCTCTCATTCATTTCTCATTACTATATAAATAAAATTCCATTTCATTAATTTATATTATTAATTTTCAAATAAAAAATCATTTGTTACTTTAACTTATAGTCGTTATTATTATAACAAAAATTACTCTACAACTCATAATGAGACCATCTTTTCACCATAAACCCGATGTTATATAAGGCGCTTCCGAAAATTCTATTATTAATATAATATTTTTAGAATGTGAAGGAATCCTAAGATGTTATCCGAATAGGTAATAATATTATTACCATTAAATTCTATTCCATTAAATTATTATAAATTTCAATTAATATTTTTAATCGTTAAAATACATTTCTTACAATTAATGATTTCACACTCACAAGTTAAATACAATAGTGGTTTAAAGTTACATTCAACATATATATTTTAAATATAAAACACTTTATTTTTTTATTATTGTAAATTCTAATTTATTTATTTGTTTATGTTTTTTTATTTTGTTTATTTTATTCTATTGATTTGGGCACTACATTTCCCTTTCCTTAAAATACCACCGTCATCAATGCCACATAAGACCAAGGATGCAAGGGTAATGAAGCTAGGAAGTCAACAATGTCAAAATCATCTAGGGATGAGAACGTGTTTGCTAAAATCGACCACGAGTTAGAAGGTAATTTTTGACAATTTTTCCAGGGGAGTTTAAGAAATATCTTAAGCATTTTCATGAAAAATCTATTCTCTCATACATTATCGCCACTACCCATTCATCCCTAGAGGCGATGTTGGGGAATATTTTAAGTGTTTTTGGTAATTTAGGAAGATTTAGGAATGTTTTTCTCATTCAAGGACTATCTATTCACTAGTGGGTTTACTAGGTGCAAGGAAAAACACTCTAATGGTGAAACTTGAATTTTATGGAAGATTCCAGAGCTATATAAGAATTTAAGAGGAAACAAAATATGCATTGAAACCTATATGAATCCTCTACATGTTGGAGACATCCATTTTTCTTTAAGGCTTGAAGGTTTCATGAAGAATTTTAAAACATTGTAGCTGCCCCTTTTTGTTCTAAACAAAAGTGGGCCTAAATTTTTAGGTTCAAGAAGAATCAAGTCTTGAAAGTTGTTCCATTGATCTTAGAATGTGTTGTTCCATCAAGATATTATGGTGTTTCCACTCACGGTTAGGAAAGTGGGAGAAATTTTAGACTCAAGAAGTGAGTTGATGATCTCCATATCTAAATCCACTATTATGTTCAAAAATTCTTTAAGAAGTCAGGATGAGCTAGTCCAAGCTACTAAGGCATCCAGGACCATCATATATGATGGAATGAGAAATCATATAAGGATAATTTTACACACATATTAAAACTTTAGTTTCTTTGTTCCTCTCTACTAAAGGTTTAAAAACCATTCTTGTTGTAAAAATCCCTTTTACAAGGTGATAGTAATTGCATAAGCTTTACTACAAATTTTAACTCAAGAAATGGAGTCAAACACACAATTTATTATTTTCACTCAGTATTAATCATTTGGGTATTACACAAATCTATAGGAATGTCTCCCTATAATTTTGAATCCCTAAAATCTCTCATAGGATAAACAACTAACCTATATTCGTAATATTGTTGTAACCACAACAATATAAAACTAGCTTAGTATAACCTCAATACAAATTAATTTACCATACGATAAATACTAGACATGTATAGCACTAAATGAATGAATTCATAATATTCCCCCTTAGTGCGAATATGGGGAAAAATTCCATGCTACACCGCTCCCGATTTCGTGATCATGTGAGTTTCCTTGGGATTATCACAAACAAAAAGTTTGTTTTCCATCGGTTAACCGAAAACCGAGAATGAGGTGGTTTCCAATGGTTGACCAAAAACCACAAAGGGGTGAAGGTTTTTAAAAGGTTCACCTACAACCATATCGCAATGTTCCATTGCATTCTCTAACTCTCATCATAGTTTCTCTTTAGGAGATTACATATCAGAATCCATCATAGTGAAAACATAACATTCCACACATAAAAATTGTAGCATCGTGTCATTTCCCCCACCCCAAAATGTGAAGTTTCCATAACACATTATTCATAAAATTGAAATCAAAATTATCACTTTGAAAATAGAAAGAAACGCACGCTCACACATGTCACAAATCAGTATGTGTGGCCTCATTGTTGGCGAATGAAAAGAGGTCACTAATTGACCTCCAACCATCGCTTTCCTCCATCCTCCGCTTTTTTGCTACTTAGCTCAGCTTGATCTCGGCTTTGAGGAACTTTGAATAATTCACCCCCATAAGGTGGACGTCATGTACAAGCTAAAATACGTCTAATTATTTGAAAAGTGAGGAAATTTTTAAGACTTTTTTTTTTTGGTAAAATTTCAACACTTTGTATCCACAAGACGACTTCTACAATGACAAAATATTGACATGCAAATATTTTGAGTCAATATGATGATAGATACAAGACTATACCACTTAAGACATACTCTTTGAAATACATCAAAAATTAATGACCCATTATTATTACACAATAGACTCTTGACTCAGGATTATACGAATACAAATTCCACATTATCCATGACAAAATCTAAATTTCTAATATAGCTAAAGCATATAATTAGAAGTTAATATATAATGACACAAATTGTTATTTAATAAAATAATAATAAACTATAATAATACGTCTTCAAGATAAATAAAAACATTTACTTGGACTATGGACGATAAGACAGACACATTTTATAATACCACTAACAGTTAATACATGTCGCTTACGGTTTTATGGCAATAACAATACAGAAGATGCGAATCGATGACACAATTAGAATGTTGCGTAGTGAATTTGGACGTCAAATGCACATAAATTGATGAATTTATACCTTTTCCTTTTTCTCTTAATCCTTTTTCTCATTCACGACTTGTCACTTGTAAATGAGATTGATAGTTCACGCCTTACTAGACCCAGTTACTCGGGTTTTGTATCAGTCCGAATAGTACGATGACTCAGCTCCTGAACTTGCTAATTAATAATCTACATGGGTGTGTGCATATGCTGAATGGTCAAATTTTTATAAATGATTCACCTGACCAAGACTTGCAGATTATATAATCTCGAACCAAGACTCTTCATTGGTTGTTCTAAGATATTAGGGCATACAGAAGTGTGTGTTTTTACGATGTTAACATTTGGGCTTATCATGAATATGCGAATGAACTTGCAGGGTGTTGTATTGTCAAATTTTGATCAGGCCAAAGAATATTACCGGTATGAAGGCAACGTACCAATCGAGGGAGGCTGCGACTCAATTTATGAATCGTTAGGTCTGAGACCATCAATCTTTATATGGCAGCTCGGCGCTCATCACACCACCTTCCATCCATTAACAACATCGAACATCTTCCTTAATTACTCCAAACAAGCCTTGAAGTATAGATAAATTTCTCTTGAAAATCTCTTCACAGATTAATCGAAACCGCTATGAGACCACTGATAGCAATTGCAGGAACTTTAATACATATTTTAACTCAAGCAATGGAGTCAAACCCACAATATATTGTTTTCACTCTGTATTAATCATTCGGGTATTACCCACATTTATAGGAATGTTTCCTATAATTTTTATCCCTGGAATCTCTCATAGAGTAAACAACTAACCTATATTCGTAATATTTTTGTAACCACAACAATATACAACTAGCTTAGTATAACTGTAATACAAATTAATTTATCATATGGTAAATACCAAACATGTGTAGCACTAAATAAATGAATTCTTAACACAAGGGAACACCAAAAATTCTAACAATACATTTCTAGGAATAAGCCTTTATTGTAGAAAAGATATTCAAAAAAGGGTTTTATAAAAAAATTAGAGTCTTGGAGTAAATTATAAATTAATGTGTACATGCTTCAATCCTTCCTAAAACTCATCCACACATTAGCTTAAAGAGAGAGGTAGTTTACCCTATTTGAGTCATATGAACTTAATTACGATGATGTGATGAGATTTAGGGATTATTTGGTCTCAATAACATCATGCACGGTAAATAAAATATGATTGTATGATGTGTTTTTGGGTTTTATCAACCATAACTACATCATTATATGATATAATTAGTTATATGAGTGAAATAGCCTCCTAGAATGATGAATTTTTGTATCCATATAAGGTAAACTGAAAGAATAAGTGAGAAACACTTCATGAATGGACTGTTGAGGTCATTGAATAATTCCCTCTTTCACTTGAACCAATCCATGAAACATTGTCATGTCGCTCGACCTCTTGCACTCTTTGAGAACTTGAGACAATTTCCCACACAGATGAAACTCTCTGAAGTGACAGACGAAAATCTTTCAACACTTTGCTCTGTTAGTTAAATCCTGCACAACATATTTTGACATCAATGAATATAACCAATTTGTTATCTCCTTCATCTTCTTTTGACATCAATGAAAATTATTCTAATAGAAAACACCTTCCTAACACCCAGGCTATGTTTTTGAGTGAGGAAACTTCTCCTCCAAAGGTTAGCACATTTTTGTGCCCCCTTGTCCTCTTCCTATTGGAAAAAAGGGACAAGGGGACATCTAACCTTAAAAATTCCTCCATGTGTCCATTCATAATGCAAATGTGGTAAAAAAATGAGTTACCATGAGTTGAAAGCATGTTTCTAACACCTCAAGTGATGAATTAAGTGATGACTTCACAATTCACTTCCCGATCAAGATGTCACCCGAGTTAAAAATTATACAATATCTAGACACCTCTTTTCTCAATTGATCCTCATGGAAATAGGTTTCCTCCTCCAAATGGAAGGATTGATCCTTGAATGAGACTTAACGGAATTTTTAGGGTGAGATCCATGTTCTTGACCTCTAAATGCATTGTAGTAATGAAAATCCAATCCCTAAATTGCAATATTTGTGCACATCACCAAGCATAAATTACGTTTTTAGAAACAATATTAATAGATATGCACCATTTTTTATCTTTAGATATCTTCCATCACCATTCGTGGTTATCCTTTCTAGTCATGCTCATGATGATCATTCCCTTGTTGACTTGAATTTCAATGAGGTGCTTGATGTTTCATTTCCTTCACAAACCTCATGATTCTCCTAATTACACTCGGTGTCCAAGTGAGTGTCTTTTGTACACATTAACACCTTGATCTATTCATTTTCATAGTGTGATCCCCATGATGTCCCTTTTTAGGGCTCCAAGGAAGTTGTCTTTCATTGAATCTTACTAAATTAATTTATCACCTTGGGTAAACATTCATGCACACTAAAATTAACCTAAAAACCTTGTTATGATTTTTTTATGAGCCAAGGTGGAGGTTGAAATAAAGGGAGGTTGGCTAGAGGAGGGATGCACATTGATTTGGAATCCTAATTAATTAGGGGCTTAGTTTTCATGCATAATGTTTTCATGCTAGATATTTTACATCACAACAGTGAATTTGGACTCAATTGTACCCCCTAATTATATCATGCATTACATAGTTAGTTGATTTTTTCAATAAGAGAATAAATGTTGATTAAATTGAGCCATGTGAAACTTATTGGAACTATATGATTTGATTTTTTACTTTATCTAGGATGCATTAAAAATATAGGCATGAATCGACAATAAATTTGATTAAAATCAAATATATAATTTTTGATGCGAAGTATCACAGAGGAATTGGATTTCTTATGTACACAAGGATGGTGAGATGGATGATGGAAAAATCTAATTGAAACACAAAATTTGGGTAATGATGACAATTGCGCAGGATTTTACGAATGCTTTGTGCAATATTTGAATTTTATAAAGCACATTTATTACCAAAGTGAAAGAGCACAATGTGTGCATGAAGTGAGGCAAGTATAATGTTTGAGGGGATAGAGTGACAAGGAGTATAGAGATGAGTTGGGTTGCATGGAACAAGTGAAACTTTTCAACGGTCGTGAAGAAACATCATTGTAATAGCTTTAGAATTTTAGTTTATTTCTATAACAACCTCAATAACGAGAATAGTATTTGTAGATGTCGTCAAGGAGGATTTTCAAATTAATAAAAACATGTACATGTTTTATGATTTATTATATATTATAAGGTATGTTATGAGTTCATATATTTGAGTAGATATTTCCTTTGAGAGTTGTGAGGTTTATAAAATCTAATTTTGACACATGTAACACTCCTAAAATGTCAAGAAATAATCTAGAATTCCCAAAACCTAAAAATGTCTACACTCTTTTCCAAAATAGACATCAATTGTAGAATGTAAATGCTAAAAGATTTAGGGTGAATGCTGAAATCCTAAAATTACCTATGTGACGACTTGATTAGATTTTAAAAAACTATCTCCTAAACCGTGATTCATAGAGCTATGAGACCAGTTCCATAAGGTGCAGAATGACCCTAATTTATTATATCTACAAAAACAAATGTTAACATATAAGTTATTCATTTATTATACTTTAACATTTACCTTTGTAAATATAAGCCTACCACAAACACATATAATGCCTACACTCTAAGGAATTGATGCATATGATTATTATCATGTATGTGTTCCCTTAATTATCCACCCCATCCACGATTCTACAGACTTGGAATTGATTTGGTTTCCCAAATTTGTGCCTTGACATGTAACAACATAGCAAACTTGCATTTTTTTACAAATTATGTAAAAACTCACCGTTCACAATGATAAATCCTACAAAAATGATTTTTATCTTTCCTAAAACTTTCCCTACAATGTCAAAAAAACTATCCTCTTTCTAATATATACTTTTTATATTTTTCTGACTAAGATAATATTTTCATTTATATTTATTTCAAACTATGTCTTTTATACCTCTATTTTTAGTGATTGTAAATGCTTGTCTTTTTTCATGTATCTTTTGTTTCACTTCTCCAAATTGAAAAACAATTATACAGTCACAAACTAGGAATAATTCTATACTTATTAAAATATATATAGTTTTTGATATTTTTTGACAAAGTTTGTGGGGAAAAGTCGGATATCCTTTATTTTTATTTTCAAAATCTTTAAACTTGAAAAATATTAAAAAATTAATACTTACTAAAAAAATGTAAACAAAAACTATCTCAGACTATATGCTCCTATCTACCTTTCTATAAAAGGGTTTTCAAAAATAATAAATAATGCTAACAAAATGAGGGGGAACGACTGACTGCCTACTATGTGTTTTTACAAAAAGGAGCACATATTGACATTTTAGTTGTTTAATCCTCTTACACTCAAACATTTTTTAAAAAAAATTAGTAGTTTACAAACTAGACTCGAAATGGTACAATTCATGTTTTTATAACATCTTTAGATTTTGAGTGTAACTATCTCAAATAACTTGTACAAGTTGAGGATTTTTATTTTTCTGAATGGTCCATGATTGACTAATTTAATTAACACCCAAAAGGGGTCTACATCAAACTAATAGGTAAAACTTAGGGAAACCAAATATCTTTATCTTTCAACCATTACACAACCAAAGCTACTTCCTTATAAGGTAACGCTTATATTTGTGACGAGAATAAGGGCTTCAACTCAATAGTTTCATACATTGGTAACTTATGACACATGTTCCACTCATTTCATTTAAATATCTTTTATGAGATAATTTAAATGTAAAAAACATCCCTAAAATATTCATACTTGGCTTTGGCTACCTACTAGACCACCAAGGACATTACACACATGAATGATATCTTGTTCAAGAGGATACTCGAATTACGATACGTAGGGAAAATGATCATACTCGCACCCAATGTGATAGGGTACACATAGTGCATCCCTTTCGTCACACGAATGTACGTAAGTTATGGACATGGTCTTGTGAGGATATTCCAGAGAATAGAAAGGGAAATAACTGGTAATAGTCTTAATTATTTTCCTAGCACGATAAGGGTTTTCTAGGTCCAATACATCACTAGCAAGTAGATGAAACACACCATTATCAATTTATTACTATCCACAAAAACAAATACAGTTCTTAAAAGGACACCCACATACTCAAGATAATTTTTAACCATTACCATTCCTAGAGGGTGGTTTTGTGACAATGTCAATATGTGTGGATGTTATTCTCAGTAACCTATATTTGTACTCTTATTTCCCCTAAACTAGGAGGTGCCATTTAGTATAAGAAACTAGGCTCATCCTAAAATCTCATTTTTCTATGTCATGAAGGTAATAACACAAGAAGGGTAAATCATTTAAAATTTTACTCTAATGTTTTCCATTTGTTTAGGTTTCTTTCTTACAATTCCAAAGTAATTAATACAACACACACACAAGAGGTTCATGTATTAATTTTCACATCGAACCACACTATAAGGATAAATTCATAGCTAGCTAGTATATACATCTAGCCCCTTAAAATACATAATATGAAATTAAGTTAACACTCATTACCACATGTTCATTTTCAAAAAAACCGCAAATGCTAAAAATTTCATGGTATCACAAAATTCAATAATTAGCATTTCTATATATAATAGTGTTGTTGATATATCTTATACAATTACATTGTTTCAATTAACATTTTATTATGAGATCAGTAGTAATACTTAACATTCTCCTTGTCTCGGACATGCAACCACCGCATGGTCGCACAAACAAACCTGGCATGGCATCTACCCAAAATCTAGCATAATTCAAGTTTCATAGATTTCGATTCACATTATTATAAAACTTAGCACACATCAAGTGAGAGTTAGGGATACATTCATTTCATTTCATTTCCTAACTACAAGGGGGAAGAGAGAGAGAGGATAGAGAGAGAAGATAGAGGAGAGAGAAAGAAACACCATTTTCCTTAGAAAATAATTTCTCAAAAAATCCACACACGAGAGTTCCATACGATCATCTATAAGTTCTTAAAATGTTTATTGTAAGTTATATGACTTGGAGAAAGTCCTCAGACAAGGTAGGTTTTTAGTAAATTTTATCAAGTGATAAAAGTACATAAAACCCAAAATAACAAGGTTTATCGATACTTGTGCCCCCATTCGTAATGTTGGGATGATGTAGAGTGAACAATGAAAAAGTGTTCCTCCTTTTTCCGAATGAAGATATATTTAAAAAAGACAACTAAATAAAAGAGATTAGATAGATAGGATAACAAGTTGCTGCTCGGTAAAGGCGATTTGAGAAATATAAAGGGGCTTCTTTTAAGGGTGTGAACTCGTTGTTATAATTAAGTAAGTTTGATAAATATAATGTAAACGATACAAGTAAGGAAGATGGAACTCAAAATGGATAGAAATATCTTGCTTAGCTTTGTAGGTAACCCAAGCTAGGGTTGTGGTGAGCTCAAAGTCCTCGAACTAGTAATACAAATAGTCATTTGTTGCTTCTCAAATCTCATGGAGAACCTCAAATTCTTCAATTTCCTCGAGAGTTAGTGAAAATCTAATGGTGCACAATTTTATATTCTCCCATACGAATGATTGTTGGATGATCAAATATCGTATATGCTTGTGATTGGATGGGATTGACCTAGAACAATCATCTATAACACAAACATACTTGAAAAAATTATTAAACCAAGATAAATTTGATAAAAGTGCTAAAATTCACAATAACTCGATAAATGATTTGTAATTAGACAACAATCATCAATGATCTAGGAGAATTTTGGGTGATCCAGAAGATCACTAGCAATTGACAGATCATTAGCGATCCTTGGAAAATTTAATATTTTTATAACAGATATAACCGATGAAGACAGATACTAAAAATTGATTCATTAAACTTTAGTTTTATATAAGAACAGATAAAAAATGGAAAGAATGGAAATGTACTCACCTTGATAGGACAAAAGAAATAAGTTGATGCTTTGATTACTTAGAAATATTGTGTGGATCTTTGAACATCCTAATAAGTGTTTTGGTGGTGTCTAGATATTTTTGATATGGTTTTTGACTTCCTAATGTGGTATATATTTGCTACAATGATCTCGATGATTTAAACATGAGCTTTTGTCTTCTATTTATAATCATTGGTGATCGGTTAAGATCGCTTGTGATCTGAAATTTGTGGAGAAAGAATATTAGAATTGATTTTATCCACTTCCAACTCTCGGTTTCCACGGGTAGGGATCCGAGGTAAGGAGGTTATCATGTTAGGGGGTTGGATAAACCTGGTAACAATGGGTTTAGATGGGTAGTAGATGGTTAGGGAGGTGAGAGGGGGTTAGAGTAGCTAAAATTGAGATTTAGAGGGGGAAAATGATTTTACGGGGTAAGGGTAGTGACTTAGGATATGTTTAAAATTATAAATTAAATGTTTTAATGTGTGTATACGAGGTGTAGGTGGATGATGAAAACCCAGTGTTTATGTTTTTCCACTTGTTGTCAAGTGGTTTGTGATGGACAAAAATGATTGAGATGGTTTGATTTATGTTTGATAGGTGATTCCCCTCAAACTTCGAGTGGTTGCAATAGAGTGAAATAATCACCAGTTTGAAAGAAATAAATGAGATGGGTTTGTTTGATGTTTGTGGTTCACTAGGTATGTTAGGAATGTATTAAGTAGTTTTTGGTAAATCCTATCAAGTGTTAAAAGTACCTAAAATTCAAAATAGAAGGGTTTATCGATACCTATGCCGATATTTTTAATGTTGGGATGGTGTAAATTGGATAAAGAAAAGTGATCCTCCATTCACCGAGTGAAGAGACTTCCAAACAAAGGCAACTCAACAAAAGAGATTATACAAATAGGATACCGAGTCGCTTGATGAAGGCTGATCCTAGGAATCCACAGGGACTTCCTTGAAGGATGTAAACTCATTGTTACAATTAATTCATATTTGATAAAAATAATGTAAATGATACAAGATAAGGAAGATAGAACACAAGATGGCTATAAAATATCATGTTCAGCTTCATAGGTCACTCAGGCTAGGGCTATGGCGAGCTCGAAGTCCTTGAAGTATTTGTACCAATACTCGGTTGCTTCTCGATCTCATGGAGGATATCAAATTGTTCTTCAAAGATCCTCGAGGTTCGGTGTAAATTTGATGGTGCACAAAGTGAGCTCATAGAGGATGTCAAATTTATCCCACACAAATGGTTGTTGGATGATCAGAAGATTGTAAATTCTTATGATTGGATGGGATTGACCTTGAGCAATCATCTACAATGCATACATACTTGCAAAGAACTAACTAAAGTAGTCTAAATTTGATAGAAGTTTTAAAGTTGACAATAACTAATAAATGATTGCAATTAAACAATGATAATCAACAATCCAGGGAATCGTGGGCAATCAAGCGATCGCTAGCGATTGGATAGATCATTAGCCATCCCCGTGAAATGTTGATATTTTTGATAACAAAGATAATTGATGAAGACAAATAGTGCAAAGTGATTTATTAAGCTTTATTCTAATATAAGAACAAAAAAGAATGGAAAGAAGGAAATTTACTTACCTTGACATGAAAAAAGCAAGTTGTTGATTCTTTGATTGCTTGGAAATGTTGTGTGGATCTTTAGATGACCTAATAATTATGGTTATGGTGTCCGGATATCTATGAAAAGGTTTTCTAACTTCCTAATGCGTTTAAGATTTGCTACAATGATCATGGATGATTGAAAAAGATATTTGTTCTTCTATTTATAATCATTGGTGATCGGTTAAGATCATTGACGATCCGGACTTTGCAGGAAAGCAAGTTGGAGGTGGTTTTAACCACTTCCAACTTGGGCTTCCACGGGTAGGGATACAAGGTAAGTAGGTTGGGTTGTTAGGGGGATTTGATAAAAGGGGTAAGAATGGGTTTAGATGGGTAGTAGATGGTTAAGGATGTTAAACAGTCTTAGAGTATGTAAAAAATGTTTTTACGAGGTGAGGGTAGTGACTTAGAATATGTTTAAAATGATAGATAAAATATTTTTATGTGCATGTACATGGTATAAGCGGATGACGACAACCCAGTGTCTACTTCACATTTTCCTACTATTTGCAAAAACATCCACATTGTTTTTCAATAAACTTATTTTTTATGGGATAATGCACTACGAAGAAATTCATATACGATGTCTAATATACAGGGAATTCACATGAGTTGATAGAACTTAGAACTAACAAACAAGGTAAAAATGGTGACTACTTTTTCGGAGCCACTAGTCATAATTGGAGTGTTTTGAACTAGTCACCCGGTGGCCTGAGGCCTAGAAAACCCCGCGTAAAACTAACAAGAAATGTGGTTTTCTCATAATTGAAGGTTAAGTAATTTTCATGTATAAATGTTATAGGTATATGGAGTCCGGTAGATCCATTTCTTCATCCAGAGCCAAAATGAAAAGCCAAACCCAAAACAAACTTTTAACTTTCAACAACTCCACAAAACTATAAAAAGGGTTAGCATTGCTGCTATTGGGGGACGAAAAGAGCACAAACAATATTCAAGGGTGATGTAAGGTTTGATATGACACCTCGGATGACAAAGAAGACAAAAAAACCTTGACTTTCAATTTGTGAGGTTCGGAGAGGTGTTTTGTGAGTCACCGAAAATCACATTTTATCAACTTTTCAAGGAAGAAAAAGAGTAGTTTATTCGATGAATCATCTCAATTTCGCCAATTCAAGGGGCGATTACATCTAGTTGTTATACCCTTTTTTACAACATGTTAGGCCTTGCTTTGCAAGTACTGATTTCATTTAAAAATACTATCCCATAACAAATGGGGAAAACTATCAATACAAGAATTATGCAAATCAGAGTGAGAAAACTATGCTTGATTGGGGAAGACAAATCGGTAATGTGGCGCCAAACAAGCACAATGCACAAAAGCTACATGGATGTGAAATGGTATTGAAGCGGATACGAGAAGGATCGAGCTCTTATTTCATTTCTACACCATTTCCCTCTTACCAAGGCTCAACTTAAAATGGGCAAGCCAACATATTCAGTCCAACCATCCGATGATAAAGCATAATTTACAACCCACTTAACTCGCACCATACACTCCACCTGGATTTGAAGCTCCACGAACTCTCTTATCAAAATTTGCAAGATCTGCCCAAAGTTTTCATCTTCATGAGCCATCGATATCATTTTTTCTCCATATCCTCACTCTGATCCAATTGCTCTGCGTGTGCTTTCTTCTCATATTCAGTAGCATTTCTGGCCCGTTGTAATTCCTGATGTGAAATTTCTATCTATGTCCTCAAAGCAGGGACATAATGCATATCTGCCCCTGCCCTTGTCAAATCTTGAGAAAGCGCCTGCACCTGACCTGTCAAATCTTGTCTCGCAACAGCTAGCTTTATATTATCTACACACGACTGCATAAGCTCATCCTTCAATGAATCTGTGGCACGCAAATCAACTTCTAACTTCATTTATTTCTAATACAGTTCTTTGAGCTAATGCTCTTTATCAGCTGGCATTTTTCTGGATGCCTGATTCAGATGTTGTAGCAGCCATTAACTGCCTTAAAGCGGTATGATTAGCAGCAAGTCGCTGATTTTCCACAAGCAGTCCCTGAATCCCTTGAGGCGTTTTATCAAACAGTTCAGATGCCTTCTCTATGTTTCCATACTTTGCATACACATCTGACCAAAACTCCGCTTCACACAATGATTGGTGGATGACCATACCCTATCCATGATCTCCTATTTTGGAACAGACTAGGCAGATCATATGCTGGCAAAGGTGAACCGATCATGTGAATACCTAGTGTTGGTTGCGTTAGGTGAAACAACATCACTGCTTCACGAGGACGCCTATAATATGTCCCAAAGCTCTCATTTCACACAGACTAGGAGGAAGATAACTAATTTTTGTGGGCATTTGGATTTTTAACTGCGAAAGGCACTTTCTTGAATATCTATGAGGCCTTTTCAACGAACACGGTTTCTACATATACTGCAATCATTACACTCCATGCAGCCACATTTCATTTAAGCATTTTGCCAGACAGTTCAGATGCCCTGTGCTTGATTCCTCCTTTCATGTCCATCTTCCCACGCATCCCTCCAATTCCAGCACAACCTGTAGAAACCCGAAGTCTGCTCCTCCATAGAAGAACACATACTAATAATAATAATAGTTTTTATAGTCCACAATGCCAGGCGGCCTGTTTTTGGGTCTACAAGCGGGCTTATAGCATATGGGACTACCTCGTATTCACATGCGGGAGGCAACTAACTTTGCTTCAAACAAGGTGTACATAACCTACCCCCTGCAGGATTTGAACTGTGGCCTCTATTTCAAGAGTACATGTTCTTCACCATTAGGCCAACTCGGGTGTACTACTAGCATACATACCCTACCTCCTGCAGGTTTGAACTTGTGACCTCTATTTCAAGAACAAAATCCCAAATCGGAAGAGGCAGGGACAAAAAGAAACTAGCGAAGGTTATGGAGTATGGCTTACACATGACAATAATTAATTACAGCCTACCTCAAGCACTCCTTCCCCACACCTCCGTCCATAGTCATAAATTCTCTCACCAACAACTAATACTTACCTCCTCAACATGCCTATTTATCCACCTAACACACCTTCTCCCTTTCATTTCTCATTACTATATAAATAAAATTCCATTTTATTAATTTATATTATTATCATTAAATTTTCATTATTAATCTTAAAATTTTAAAAACTTGTTTGATATTTTAACTATCGTCGTTATTATTATAAAAAAACAATTACTCTATGGATTATAGTGACTCCCTCTTTCAACCCTAAACTAGGTATTACGCGTGACACTTGCGAAAATTTGATTATTATTATAATGTTCTTCGAATGTGATCATGAAAAGAAAGCCTAACGTGTTATCCAGAACATGTAACAATATTATTACCATTATATTTTATTCTTTTAAATTGTTTTTAATTTCAATAAATAATATTAATCATTCAAATACATAGCTTGGAATTTAAGATTTCACACTCCCAAGTTAAATACAATAGAGCTTTAAAGTTACATTCAACATATATATTTTAAATATAACACACTTTATTTGTATTATTATTTTAAATTCTAACTTATTTATTTGTTTATTTTTTTATTTTAATGAGTTTGGCACTACAATAAGTCATGTTCTCAATATTTTTGCCATTTTTTATCAATTGATTTATTTAGCATGATATATTTTTTATAATTTCATAAATTAAATGTTAATGTGTGAAGTAATTCAATACCTCATTGTATTATGTTGTTATTGAATAAACGTTTCTTTATCATATCCTACAAACTTGTTGTATTTTCATGATTCTTGTAAATTATTGGTATGAGATTATTAATTTTTAAAATATTTGTTTTATGTAATTTCATATTATAATGTTGTGGTAGGTTAATAAGATAAAAAATTATGTACACAATTTATCGATAAGCCTTTTTAATATATAATAAAAATATTAGTCAGAAGGATAAAATGTTGATACATATACTTTGTCTATTCATATTATAAGATTTTAACATGATAAATAAATATTCTGCAAAAATTCTCAAGATATATTCCATTTTGTTGTCATATTGATTTTTACAAAAATTTAAGTTCATAAATCTTGTGGAAAGAACCCACGAAGAAATCCTTAAGAGTTATTAAGATATTAGAAAATGTTAATATATGATTGGATAAAATCTTAAAATTATTACATGTAGAATATGCTCTCTACCCTTTCCGTGGGAATAATGATAAATGTATGGATAAGATAATTTGCCCATGTAAGCTTTCTACCCTAGTATATGTGGTAAAAGAGGACTTCGTGTAAGTTTTTCAAATTTTAAAAGTTAATATTCTTAGATGTTCATTATTACGCGGAACACAATGGGAAAGGCCAGTCAGTGAAATTAACAGTGGACGTCGAAGCATGACATGTTTGGAGTCGTTGATATATCATTTTAACAATTGCGTTGTTTTATGTAGAGTCTAATCTGTTTGTAGCCTGACAATAATAAATATTTGTGTAAAGATAGTTATGGGAAATGACCCAGTTATTGTGAATCTTAATGTAAGAGGTTGTTAGAGCCATATAATAATCATAAATTTTTTTAAATATGTCTTTAATAGATCATGATTTTTTTAATATGTAGATTTTCTTTTACACATTTAAATTATGTGGAGAACATATTTTTAAGGGATTTAAAATAAGTACTTTTGAATACAAAAGAATTTAAGGCAACCCATTACTTGAGAATAAAATCACCTTTTATGGGTTGTCTATGTGTCACCATTTCATTGGTTAATTTATTGATGTGACTTGATGTGACTTACTTTATTGGCTAGTTTTTATTTAATTTTTAAGTTTAAAAGTGACATGTGCTAACTTTAATTCAAACAAGTAATAGTACTTTATTTCACATATCCACTCACGGTCATTGGCCCATGCACGGTCATTGGCTCATTTCCCCTACCTATACTCGTGAAATGTGTTGAGTAAGTGGGACTTGAGTGACAATGAAGTGCCCAGGACTACGTGGAAAAGCCCCCACTTGGAAATGCCCACTTTTCCAACAAAGAAAATTCAAGAAATAAATTTTCTAATCACAAAGAATGTCCGAGAATGGTAGCAAAAAGATAAAACACTCGAACACCCATGCATGACTTGTGAATTCTGTGGTCCATTCATAGTGACGATGGTGGAGTATTATAAGGCCATAGGCTTGTGACAAGGGGGAAAATCCCAAATTCAGAATGTCTATTTGTGAAAATACAACTTGTTTGTGTGGCCAATGCCATAGTTGTCTTCGCAAAAAGATCAACTTAATGTTACCATAGTGAAAGTTGGCTCTTTTCGGCAACAAAAGCCCATGATTTCTCTGAGAAACATTACTATGTCTAACATTCTTGAAGAAGAAATGTACGTGGGTTTCTCAACAACTATGTGCACATTTGTGCAAGATCATTACATCCTCACCTCGATTTTTAGAACAAATGGAGTTTCTACTGCAATGTTAAATGTATCTTGTTTGTGATCATTTCGAAGACAAACTCAAAATCAAACTTGAAATTACTACCCGAGGTTACAACACTTTTGGGCCTTCTCCTAGTGTTAGTGGTCGGTGAGCATTTCTGGTTTAGAGACCAAATATTAGGTTGGGGCTTGCTCAACCTACCCACACAATCTCATTTCTTTTAGTTATAAAACCATACAATGATGCATCTAACATTTTATAAGATCATTTGTTACGCAAGGCATAATTTATGGCGTGTGTATATAACAAATTAAATTTTAGGAGCCATAGTTTGATAACTAGGGAGATGACCCCATAGTTGTGCATGTACCAAAACATGTACATTGGATTTCACCATAACTTGATGGAAAAAGTACCAATAGTTTTTCACTTTTTCATTAATGGTACTTTTTAAGAGCCAACCACAATATGACACATAGGGTGCTCGGTTATTAGTACACTTTTCAAATGCTTTATAAAAAATATTTGTGTACTAAATCAATTCAAAATCCACTTTTCCCTCCAAATAAATACATGAAACAAAAATAGTGATGTGACACAATCATATGCTACACAATGATATTTTTTTCACTAACGAGGCCTCTATATAAATCTACGCACCCCTAAAGTTAAGGTGCACGGTTATGGGTCGTCTCCTTTAAGCATTAATAACACTTTAACAATTTATTATTTTGGTCTTGGTCTTGGTCTTGGTCTTGGTCTAACAAAAATATGATCATCACGTGACCCCCCAAATTTATTAGTTATTATTTTGGTTAGGTAGACTATTTTTCTTAATCACCTAAATATTGAAGATATATCTCATCTTGAGGAGGAAATGCAAATGTTTTCCCAATGAGGTTAGTTTGTTTTTTTATTTTTTCTATTTTGACTTGGGTTTTTGTAATAATAATAAGGAATGTGAATATGATCAACAACGATAGGTGTTGGAGTTGCTTTATGGGACACTTTGATTTGAAAAATGCCATCGAATGATGTTTTTGGGGCTACAATTTCTACATATTCCAATGAGGTAACTAGCACGAATGATGATATGATTGCATATCTATTTTCAAATCTTAAAATTATTGTTTCACCATTCATTTATGTCGTAGGGCTCTAGGACAATGAACATGCGATAAAACAAAGTTTAAATATGTTGTGAACATCGAGCTTTTTATTTGTGGGTTTTTTTGAATATTTTGTTTCATGGAAAAGAATGTAAGAAACCATCATCTCTTTTTATTAAGCTAAACTTAACTTCTAATGGAGTTATCACTTTTCTAATATACCTATTAGTATAATGTTGTGCCACTTAAAACTTCCTTGTTGTAGTTATTATTGTAATGCTTATATTGTTATGGTTTTTAAAGCTGAAATTGCTCTTATGTGAGATGTTGTTTGTGATAAAGGATTTTCCCATATTGAAATATATTTACCTCGCAACAATAAAAGATAAAGTATTGCAATAAAATTATTATTTTAAATTAAGTTTAATCATTGCATTATAAGCATAATCAACTATTAAGAAATGTTTTTAAAGAGACTATTAACTATTTCAATTGTCACAAAGATACAACACATTCATTATGAGAAAGTTGATTAAGAATTTATATCAATATTAGCGGAAATTAAGGATGTCCTAAACCTATATTTTCCTTACTTAAACAAAGACTTCTTGGTTATATACTTCTTTTTTTGCATTCCTCTTTGCATTTTTAAAGAGGGATAGGTAAACAAAATCATGTGTATTCTCTCCACATTGAAATATATTATTTTGGTCTAGGTAGACTAAATTTGTGTAGGCCCCATGATGATCATTATTTTGGCTCATATTCCACTCCAAGGCCCCATGATGATCATATTTTTGTTTCTCGCAAGTTTAATCTTTGGCATGTCACATGATTAAATATCATCAAAGCCAAGAATTCCTTCATAATGGTAAGCCATAAACTTGTAGAAATGGAATTTGCTTTTTATCATCAAACATTCAACTATGTTGTATGGTTGTATGGTTGTAAGATGTATTATTTCTAAGAAGTAGCTTGTGGGTATAAAATTTATATAATTTTTGTCTTTGTTTGATTTGGGTTTGCCTTTGTATGCAAAGATATCATGGAGAAAGCTTGAGGTGATCCTATTTTCGAACACTTGAAAAATATAAGACTCTATTGGAGTTTGAATCCAATCTCCATATCATTTTCACGCATTGTTGTGGAACGATCAATCAGTGGAACCAATCCCATGATAAACAACACTTGTTGCAGCTTGGTAGAAGATATGTTTGCATATTTATTCATGCCAAAAACATTGAATGCATCCATTGAATCCTAGGACATGTCTTCTTATTTATCACGTTGACGTGTTACTAGATCAGGTTACAAACTTAGGAAATCAACGCTTTACAAGGTATGATGGTTACATGGTTACTGTATGAACACACAAATATTGTTTAAAGAAAAATATGACAACATAGTTAGAGTGCATTTAATGTGCCTCATTATGGATATCTTACCATAATTTTGCATAGCGAAATGTGGATACCCACTAGAATTGTGGCATGGGTTGTAGTTATAAATGTTTATGATAGTTTACTCGGTGTTTTTAGAAATCCACCAAGGTGTAAATCTTAAGAAAAACTAAGTACTAAGGTATGATGTCGAGATCTTGCTACAGGTGAATTAATGGGAACCCTTCAATTATTGGTAGTAATATGCATAAGAATTATGTGTTGTTAATCGTACAAGATTTAGATTCGATAAAAAAATTAGAATTTAAAATGTTTGTTATTTTTATATAGATTTATAAACAAGTTATATTAATATGTGTATGTATTATATATTAAAATTTAACACACTATTGCATGTGCTCTTTTCAAATGAAGGGTTTCTCAATCAATGTTCGGTGACACATAGTTGATAAGGAGGCATCCATATGAGATATTTGTGTAATATTGGTGTAGTTGGATGAAAGTGTGGTACATGGACTATAGAAATGCATTTTTAAAATGAAGTGTAGTGTTTAAAAAAAAATCTTGTCATATTATTTTTAACTCTTTCAAGACTAACACACACACATTCACCATGAAACCATTCCACTTCTTCATCATCGTATTCATCATCTTCATTAAATGGAGGGAATGGCGGTGTAACTATCAATGTCACTTCATTAAGAGGAGATAATGTATCCTTAGACTAATGTGGCTATTTATACACTAAAATCTCAGCCAATGTGTTGAACCCATTGATTTTATGAAAAATATTTTTCCACTAGATCTATCCTAATTTACAACGTTTGAAAAAATAACTAGCTCCGATGAAAATCCATCCATTTAAAGAACAAGAAATGATTTAAAAAAACTATTTTCCTTTGAACCCATTTTCTCTCTATGTGTATTTATGCCCACTTTTGGCTTGGAGGATAGGGTATGCTCTTTCGGTACAATACAACATATTCTTCATCTCTCTCTCTCTAATTTCAAATTTTTGTTGTACTTGGTTGGGAATTAATTTATGTTTATCGATTTGGAGAATGAAGGTTTAGGATGAGCTAGATATAATGGTAGGAAAGGGAAACAAGCTTCCCTATCTACATGCAACATTCAAGGAGACTATATGAATCCATCCACTTGGTCCCATCTTATTGTGGACACATATGTGGTTATTTGTGATGTACTCGAGCATATGTAAGCTTCATATTTATAGTCAGTTGTGTAGGAGACATTGCAAAGCCTTTGAGGGTGAGAAGAAACTGAATTTGAAGGTAAATTCCTCGATTCTTTCCCTCTTAGGCATGGGTTGTCACATTTCCTAAATAACCTATCAAGAGTTTGAATTTAGCATCGTGTATGACATTTAATTGTGTTAACTCCTCTACCGACATGTCCATTGTGTGAACAGTTACGCTTTCCACTAGGAATGTTGGCAAGTCCATTCAATAGCTTCATGTGGATTTTATTTATGTCCTCCATTTTCCTTGTGAGATATCATTCCTCTATTTTGTATGTAATTTTTGCAAATATTTTTTTGTCAATATTCCTACTATTTTCGTGTTAGCAACCATGCTAAAATAGTTGGGTATGGAAATGTCGAGTTTCACGGGATTTCACTTCCACATATCTTGGTGGTATATTAAATCCCACACTACAATTACACCTCACATAACAATGTTTTCTGTAAAATTGATAAGGGAAATTTTGTGGGTAACCATACCAAATTTTTGTTTTGGTTCCCCGTTGAGGTCCCTTAACGTTCGAATGGCATAAAATCCCTTTCTGGAAAATCTAGTTTTTCGAACTTAGTCATTTGGTCTTTTTTTTGGATGGGCACAGTTTTTATTCACGCAACATCAAATGAAACTGTGCCCCCTCCTTTCCTTTGGTGCATCCTTTAGACTGTCGACATTCAAAAATTTTCCTTCCCATGATGTGCCTTTCAAGCCTACACCAAGGTGCATGCACCATCTTGTCGACATTCAAAATGTTGTGCCCCCGAATGGTGCACCAAAGCACTAAAAAGCAATGTTGATAAGCAAATCCGCGCCTAGGCGCGAAATATTTTCATGTTGATGCCTTTGCCAGGTGCGCCTTGCAAAAAAGTTGGTGGTGCATTTATTGTGCCTTTTGCAATAAATAGGCACATTTGACCTCTCATTTTCACAACTGAAAAAACATGGAAAAAGGATATTATTCTGCCTTTGTCAGCGCTCCTGTCAGCCCTATGTGTTGCTTTTCATCGTATTCGTGGGCCCCACATCGTTTCCTCCATATTATATATTCCTGGTAAGTGGTCCTTACTTTTCTTGTGGTTTTGTTGTGGTTTCATTGTTGTTTAAGGTTGGTATTATCAAAACAAATAAAATGAACCTAAAAAGTAATACAAACCCTACCCATTTTGCAAATCGACCCACTTTTAAAATATTTTTACCCTCCTTCCAGATCTACTAACCTGGGAGGCCTTGTCTCAAAAATGAATCCCTGACCCTCTTTCCTCTATTCCCCTCACTAAAAATCTATGTTGGAAGAGTTAAAAACCACAAACCTATCAAAAGAGGGAAAATTCTAAAAATTAAGAAACCCACGGTTTTTCTTTGGCGCAAATGTCATCGTTGTTACACTAAACATAGTCACGCCAAAGGGGCACTGTCCCCACATGTGACATCACCCTTTCCCGCACCTTATAAAAATTATTACTTGATGAAGTACAAATACCAAAGGGTCAGGATGCCTGAATCCCTTGCAGAGTGTGACTTGGACATCAGGGATTGAACTTGGTCTTATTGACATGGAGGACTTCCGGCCGAACTAAGAAGGTCATAGGTAGTCCATGGATGGACAAATTTGTCGGTAGTGGTTTACATTTCATTGCAGGAATTCCCGTGAGCACAGTAAACAATGAATTCATGATGGTGGTGGGTCGCTATTACAATAAGGACACAAGATGTGTCGAAAATGAGAAGGGCAAGGTAATAATCAACCTCACTACTGGCACTTCAAAATCATGTTGGGTATCCCCCACCACCGGCATTTTGTGGAAATAAGCCAAGAAGACTGCATAAAAGCATGGAATGAAAATGAAGACAAATGCATGTAGCTTATGAATGAAGTATATCTGAAAAACAAGAAGGTGATAACTAGGTGGCATAAGTTATTCATCACAGTGACTTCTCAGAAGAGCTGAGTGACACCATCACCTTCCTGAGTAGGGTGTTTGGGCTTCCTGATGCCCATTACTTTCACAAATGGATGCTCAGATATCTAGAAACAATGAGCAAAAACGTTCCCGATCAACGTTTTGAATGGGCGAGATCATCAACAGCACTATCTCTCGAGTAGCTTCAACAACTCTCAACAATTGGGAGGTTCTACATGAACTCCTATGTGGTATATGTTGTTACCTCTGAAAGAGACTACCCAACGCACTAAGTCGATGCGGTATGGCCCTAAGTAAGAATATATGAGTATTATCCAGAGTTGAGACTGGAAAATAGCATCGCACAATTCAGCAAGATCAATGATGCCTTCTTCTACGGTGTCATCTGCCTATTGAGGCCTAATATGACTCACGGTCGGATGACCAAGAGCATGGTTACTACCACAGAGAAGTGGGGGTGTTATTTATGTAATTCCCCACTTTCACTTATCTCAGAGCTGCCAACTTCTTGAGGAGCCCACCAAGTTACCAAGGTATGCGGGACCCAAGTTGATCCTATTGGAGTTGTCTAGAAAGCTTATCACATACCACGAGAAGTGTCTAAAAAGAAAGAAGGGTGGAACTCCATTCCCCCTCACATTGGGCGTGTGTACACCTACACTTCTCATAGAAAATCCCTGGGAAATGTTTACGGATCTGGAGTTCCTCAACTTGAAACACAATTTCCCGGCAAGGCCAACCTTTGATCCTCGCATTTTCCTTCCAAGGGAAAGGCTTGATTCGATTCATGTCCCACAGATTGAGGATATCTACATTGACCTCGTATCACGAGGTCAAGCTCGGAAAGAAAGGATCACTCCCACTGGTCATGGGCAGAGATCATCCAATATGGTGTGGCCATTGTCTCGAAAGGTTTCCAAGCGACTGATCAAGAAGTTGATCATGTCTATCTAGATATGGACGGGGATAATTGGCTGTTTGCCAAGATTGATAGAACAAAGGCACCTTAGACTATTGAGGAAAGGGTTAAAGGCACTCTGCAATGCATAAAGCATTGGTGCAGGAAGAACGGCCTCATCTACCTTGGGGTAGACTTCACCACGTCTCCTTTGGGTGATGCACCTGCTAAGCCAAAGCACTTGCCAAAGGGCAAAGGGAAAGAAAAAGAAGGAGAAAGCAGAGCACCGCTCAGAGGAAATTCCCGAGAGCCCTCCCTTCACCACGCAGGAGTAGGTAGTAAGCCTGGTCTCCCCAAAAGGAGAGGAAGTGGTAAGTGTTCCAACGGGTACATCCACTCAAGATGTTGCCACTGCTGTAACTACTAAAGTTCCCACCATCCCATCTCCCACTCCTCCTTCCCCTCCTCACGTCACTCAAGGAACCACTAGTTTGGTGGTGCCTTCTCCCTCATCTTCTCTTGTTCCCCTTCCTCTTCCTCCATCTTCTCTTCCCTCACGGATCTTTCCCCAAAATTTCTTCCCTCATCTCTCAGATCCCTTCCACCCCCATGGTTTCCTCTCCTAAAGTGACTCCTACCCCTGTGAGCATTGGAGGGTCAAATTCTTTATCAATGCCACCACCGATCATCTCGACAGATTTCCCCGTGTTCACTGTATTTTCTCCTTCTTCTACCCTTCTTTCCCCTCCTTCCTCTGGTCACACTCCCTTGAGTCCAGAATGGATCTACAAACACCTGAGCCAGCACAAGAGGAAAGTCCCCATTGTACCTATGGACTTCTCTGTCATCCCAACTAAAGGAGCTAAGAAGCAAAAGGCAATAACCCACTTCTCTCAAAGCATTTCAGGTGAAAGAGTTATGGAGATCGCATACCCTGATCCCACAAAGGATAAAAAGATCTGTCTCCTACAGATTATATAGTGACATAGGTCATAATGGGAACATCCTCAGAAAGCCTGCAAGGAGAGGCCTTATTCACAGTGGATTCCCTTTGTAAAAAGCTTCAAGAGGCAAAGGAAGAGAAGAGGATATTGAAAGAATAGAACAAACATCTTCTCCAAGCCCTAGCAGAAAATGGGCAGTGCACCTCCTGTAGCTGCCACCAAAACTCTTGAAGCCCTTAGTCAAGAAAAGATAAATGAGTACGCCAAGATTGGCGAGCAAGGTATGGCAGTATCCACCTGGAGAGATAAAATCCTCAAAGATAGTGAGGAAGTAATTATAAAGTTCACGGAGCTATATCAAAATATTGATCAGGCTAATAAGGAACTCCAGGTGATTGTAGGACCTATCTCTGAAGAGTTGGACCATGTCAGGTTACAACATGAGACATTCCAAAAGATGCTCAACTACCCAGTCGATGACTTAGTAAAATTTGGCATCTTCGATCACCCAAGAGCACCCAACAAAGTCCTTCTTGCTTTGGACTATCGGGTTGACCAAATGGAATTTATCTTGGAGAAAATTGATAAAATCAAGGAGGAAGCCTTGGATGCAATGCATCAAATGGAGCAGATCATCCTAAGGATGTCTCTGGGCTTGCTCACCCCATCATACACCTTGAGGAAGGTAGATGACACTATTCGGCTCTTCAAGGAGATCACGTCACAAGGTTTAGGGTCAGAAGCCACTTTTGACACAAAATCTATCAACAACCTTTTGGCCTACCGTGATTTTGTTGGATACCTGATGGAGGCAGGTAATGAATACTTCAAGCTCCTAGAGAGACTCAGAGATGAACGGGAGACTTGTGAGGTCATCGGTGATCACACCAAGGGTCCCGCTCAGGATCAACTTCAACCGATGATTAGCAAGTTCATGGAGTATTGAGCTCAATTTCACATTTCCTCTCCTGAGCAGAAACATGATACTCCTTTCCAGCCGTGGGATGATGACGAATAGGCTCCTTCCTCCTAGGATTGTTCCCATTTTTGTAAAGTATTTAAAAGTATGTTGGCACAAATGATGACATCATCCATGTTGCACCATGAGATGTTGTCATCCACCAAATTGCCCCAAAGTCAACAATTGACTTTTAGATATTTTTGTAGATATTTTGTAAATAGTTGTTGGTTCCTTTTTGCCTTCTTTCTCCTTCTCCTTCTATATGTACCGGATACTTGTTGTATTCGGTGGTGAACATTTTTAGATGAAAAATAGAAGTGAGAAGGAAAAGGCTTGTACTTTTTATGTGAAAAAATTAATACATAAATTAAGAATTTGTGCTCAATGGATATGTTATGTGCATTAGATATTTCTTAAGTTAGATCTCGTGTTACTTTTCTATTGGATTTATCTCTAATTTTTGTCATTTTCTCATCGGTATTGTTTTGTTATTTTATGCAAGTAGTTTTGGCTCATTTACTACCAGCCCAAAACATAAACCCTCTGACCTTTCTGCTTTGGAATTCATTTCTTTTCTCCCTTCGGATCTATCCTATCTCCTCTCCTCCCTTCGTTCCTTTCTATTCATAGTCAGAAATACCCCTACTGGGACGAGATCCCAAACCCCTAAAAGTAGAATACTAGAGGACTTGCGCAGATTCCTGCTGGTAGAATAGCAATAAACCAGTTTCACTTTGTTGTCTCAAAGAGGGGCTATGCCCTACACACTATTGGCTCGTCTATCCATAGATCTACCCTCCCGATAGATTTTCGGACCAACAGTTTTTGGTGACTCTACTAGGGATCGAACCAGATCTATGTGAGTGTTGTGTTAAAAGACACTAAGAGTTTTTTAAAAGTTGCTAAGGTAGCTAGGGAAAATTGATAAAACTAGAAAAAAAAATCACTACTTGTTTGCAAATCTTAACTTTTTCTTAAAATCTAAAATTTTTGTAAAAGTGATCCAAACTAAAAACTTTCTTCAGAGATCCATAGATCTGGGCTAGTTAGAGATCTTTAGTTCACTTAGTTTTTATAAAAACCCGTATATTTCCATAGATATGAGATTCTGACAATTTTACAAATAATTTCAAACCCTTGCAAAAAGTCAAATCTAAGATCCAAAAATCAGCTTACTAAGTTGATCATTATTTTATCCTCATTCATCTTTGTCATTAAACTGCAATCGGTTTTCAAAAGAAGGATAAAATTAAATATTCGAAAAAGTACATCTTTGCTGATTTTTGTCGGAAAAATCAGAAAATCAGAAAGTACAAACAAAAAGAATTTTTTAAATCTGCTCTAAAAATCATTACAGATCTGAAAGATACACTTATGAGTGAACCATTTACCCGTAAAAGACGAGCCCATGGAGAATTTGATCCTACTTTTGATCTACTTCAAAGGCACAACTTCATTATTATACTAGCATGCTTCTCATCACTTTGAGTTTAGTGATCGGTCGGCCAAGTGTCTCGCCCCACGAAAGAACCATTTTTCACGGGGAGCCTCCACATTCCTTTGCGAGCGCTTTGTTGCTCAAAGTGCAGGATAATTTTAGCGCGAATATTCGTAATATGGCGAAAATTTCATTTTAGGAAAATTTGAAAAGGCGAATTATTCGAGTGGGTCGGTGTCTGTTCGCCTAAAATATAAAGTATATTTTTTTTTGGGGTCGGCTTCGCCTTCATTTGAAAACATCTCCTATAAAAACCTATTTGATTCGCGGTAGTATACCTCAAGTAGCTTACCAAATTACCAATCACTCGTGAAATTTGAACTCGCATACCCTTGCACCGAGAGATTCAGATTCATCGTTTATCCCGTGATTGTTGACGCGCGACAAATGCATTATTGACGCCACGACAAGAGAAAATACGACGCTGACTTGGGCTAAGGCTTGACGCGCGACAGAGGAAGGCTTGACGCGCTGACTGAGGAAGGCTTCGACGCGCGATGAGGAAGGCTTGACGCCGAGCAGGAAGGCTTGACGCGCACGAGAGGAAGGCCTCGACGCTTGACAGAGGAAGGCTTGACGCGCGGCGGATGAAGGCTTGACGCGTGACTGGCAGATTGACGCGCGACATCCGATTTCCACGCGCTGACAAGATCTCGTAGACTCAGACAGCAGTCGCTTCTTGGTTCTTTTCTTTGACGCATTGACTCTTTTCGAATAATGGAAGGTGCCACCTCAAAGAATACGAATAACCTAAAAGTAAGTAAGAAATCTCGAAATCACTCTTCATTTTTCAAGTATTTGGAAACTCATGATACGATAATGTAAATACCAATCATATAGATGCCACCAAAAAGAATCGAATCTTGGCGATGTGTGGGAAGGCATTATTGAGGTGGACATGCATTCCGCACAGATCACATTGATCAAACAAATGAAACCTACGATAATATGCCGATCTTGAAGATATTGTTCCTGTTGGGGTGCAACTGAAGTGCAAAATAGATATCACAGATACAAACACTTTGAGTAAAATGGAAGACGTAAATCAATATCAAACTCGGTCCAAGAAGAGAGGAAACCGGTGATTGCGATATTGCTCAAAATTCGACTCAAAAAAGTAAAGCATTGAAAACAAACAAGAATATGTGGACCATTGGCGGGACATACAAGTTTGATTAAGCAGCTTTTTCCATTTATTGAACTCCGTACAATCATCAAATTCTGAAGAAATCCCATGTGAATGTACATGTACAATATGTACGTGGAAATTGGGAAAGCAACAAAAATGCAATCAAGTCGACACAATAGAAAAACATTGTGGAAAACAATATTTAATCAGAATAGGGGCGGATGGCCGAAAAATCAAAACACATAGGTGGAAATCAAAAGGAGTGCATGCATGTTACGCGACGCACGAATATGAGGCAGAGCGAGAAAAACACAGGACATCTGTTGGAAAAGGGAGGAACAATCACATCACATATCGTAAGATGAAAGAAACAAATCTACATGCAAAATTCATACAATTCTCTACTTTTTCAAATACTTAAAAAGGAAGGCGATGTCAGATTTCCTTGATTTCAAAGTTTTGTATCAATTTAACGGAATGCTGAATGTACCTCAGTCTCATTGGTCCGAGAGTAGTGGATGGGAAATGGCAAAATGCCTCTCGATGATAGAGAAGGAAGATTTGAAAGAGAATGTAAAAAAAGCAAACTTTATCTCTCTTTCAATTGATGAAGTGACAAAGAAATGACAACACCGCATGGGTATGTATCCACATCTATACATTAGAAAATCATATAAGGACACCTCATCTGTTGGGTGTTATGAAAATGGTTGAAAACTGCAATGCTGAAAACCTATACAAAATAGTTGTTTCTCATTTGAAAGATGTTGCTGGTATGACTGATTATGAAATTGCTACGAAGTTGGTATGCGTTGGAGCAGATGGTGCATCTGTCATGCAGGGTCACCGAATAGGGCTCTGTGTTAGATTACAAACAACAGTGGCCCCATATATGCTACCAATTCACTGCATGGCTCACAGAATGAATTTAGCGTATAAAATGGTAAGCAACCATGAAAATGTTGCTAAATTAGAAGACATAATAAGAGAACTCCATGCCTATATGTCAAGCAGCCCAAAACGTTTTCTGGAGTTCCAAAAATTTGCAATTGGAATTACAGACGGCAAAAAACTTCTGAAGGATGTGGAGACTAGATGGATCTCTTTGTATGAACCAGCATGCAGAGTTCGTGAGGAGTATCCTTCATTGGTTGGTTTCATGCACAAATACCGCTGAAGTTGATAGGGCAAGGGACTCCGTTGTTCCGCTTTAACTGATTTGGAGACTTTGCTTACATTGCTTGGTATTCTTCCAATGTTAAAGGAGATCAATACATCGATGAAGCATGCATTTAAGGCGGATTGATCTATATTGTGGATTTTATAAGGATGAGGAAAATGGTATGTCAAAGTCTTGATATATTGTATTGTTCGCAGGATAGTTTTGATGCACTGTTTTTAAAAATTGGAGAGATTTATTAGATCTTAAAAATCCTAACACCTATTTGAGATTTAATATTCACGATCACCTATGCATCTCTCATGTAATGGGAAGGAAATACCTATGCACATTTTGCAAAAGACGCTAAGATATTACGGGTTCGAGCGAGAAGATGTTCCCGTAACACGTAATTTGTTTGAGTCTGTGATAGTTGAAACCAGAATAAAGCTTAAAAAATTTCAGAAACCTTGTCATCAGAAATTAGGGAACGTTTCTGTAAAGATAAAATTCTGGAAGCCATGGGTGTGATGAATCCAATTTTGGAATACGAAAGGTGGTAAGTGCCTGCGAGACTTTGTCGAAAGCATTTCCATAAATCAATGGGTACAATAATGGAACAATTTACTAAGACGCGAGCTCAAGGGTACGGAAATCAAAGGTATACTGAATGCCGATTTATTAAAGTTTCACTCAACCAATTTTGCAACAACAATGAGGAACCAATATAAGAATTTAGATCAACCTTCCGAAAGTGGTGCTATTACAAGGCCTATCAAAGTTCTATCTTACAAGAAGATATCGGTGAGTATTTCAGACTATATGAATTATGCCAGAAATGATTTTGGGGTCTGTGGAGGATGAAAGAGTTTTCAGTGCATTGTCATTTATAAAATCAAAACCGAGAAACAAAGTTGGATAAAAATCGAAAGTTGCATGAGGTGTTACGTTTCTCGATACTCCTCGAAACCTTTCCGCTTGATGAGAGCAATTGCACAAGACTGGAATTCCCTCTCGAAAGAAGAGGTGTAAATAATACAGCCTACAAGTACAAATATACCCAACCTTGAGAGTGTAATTGGCTCTTCGTCACATTCTACGAGAAGACAACATCGACTTTGATTGAAGCTATTGATAATGGATTGTTTCAACTTTAAGTAGGTATCTTCTTTATCTATCTTTTATCTTTATCATTTAAGATGTTACAGTCTATATACTAAAAATATCAAAGTGCATTCACCCATCTATCTACTAATCCATTTCACGTGTTGGATTCTTTTAAATCACAGATCTAGCTCATTACCAATGGCAGTGATGATTTCAACTTTAAGCAAGTATCTTTTTCCCCTTAACCTTGAGAGTGTAGTTGGCTCTTCGTCACATTCTACAGAAGACAACATCGACTTTGATGAAGCTACTGATAATGGATTGTTTCAACTTTAAGTAGGTATCTTCTTTATCTATCTTTTATCTTTATCATTAAAGATGTTACAGGTCTATATACTAAAAATGTCAGGCAATTCACCCATCTATCTACTAATCCATTTCTCGTGTTGGATTTTTTTAAAACAAAGATCTATATTGTTACCAGTGGCAGTGATGATTTCAACTTTAAGCAGGTATCTTTTTCCCCTTAATCTTATTGTTTGTTACTATTCATTTTTTCAACTCTGGTTATAATTAAAAATGTTACAGGTGTATGTATTTACATTTAGTTAAATACAAAATTTTTATTTTTTGAAAACGTGGGTTGACATCCGTCCGAGGAAGCTTTTACTTCTCGGGACTGACAACGTCAGGCAACTCACCCATCTATCTACTAATCAATTTTTTGTGTTGAATTTTTTAAGACAAAGATCTAGCACATTACCGGTGATGATTTCAATTTTAAATAGGTATCTTCTTCAACATAATATTTATATTTACTTGACCTTTAAAGATATTGTTGGTCTATATATTTAAAGATGTTGCTGGCACTTCTCAGGACTGACAATGTCAAGCAACTCACCCCTCCATCTACAATGTCATGTGAAACAAAGATCTAGCACGTTACCCTTGATGATTTCACAGCAATCTAATACGCAAGAGGTAAGCTAAATCCTAGCATATTTGCAATTATGTTTAATTTCTTACCAGTGATGATTCTTTCTTGATTTCTTAGAATTATATTTTATTTATTTTTAATATATTTTATCTTCCTGTAGACCAAGGATTTTTTTTCTATTTACTATCTCTTTATTCTCCATTTGTTGGTGAGTGGTAGCTTCCCAAAAAATAGATATTCCTGCCACCTGATAGGATAAGGATACCTAAAATAACAAAAAATTAAATTGGAAAGTGATGTCGAAACATGTCACAATACTACCAAATTCAATATTCACATTTCCCTGATTCAAACCACAAGAGCCTCGGAGTCACCCTCAGTTAATATTAAAGTACATTGATCGAATTCTTCCTCCCCATTTGCATCAAGTTTGGGAACATCAATTAATTTCCCCTTCTTTGGTTCCATCAGCTTTTCTTAAGATCTTTTTTTGTTTAAACTTTTCCACCGCACTCCTCGTGTCAAACAAAGTTACAAAGCTCATCTTAGATAACCCGACCATACACCATGAATCTTCTTGACTTCGGAAGAGACCTGCTTCCAATTACCACTTATACCACTTTTAGAGAATTTTCATCACTAACTAGGACCGAGTCAAAGCACCGACAGAGTAACTTGCATTTGATTGAGCTTTACCAACTAGATAACAGGACATGATTGCTAGACCTTAGCATCATTGACTTGGCTATCTTTATTTTAGACTCGATAAAGGTCATTCATAAAATCCAAACACACTTTGAAGTCCTCAACACGTTGAAAAATCATAAGACAACAAGAGATTCTTAACCTATCAACCTTAAGTCTACTTTCATACAAAGTATAACCCTCACGTATACAATTAAAGTCCCACCACATAATTTTAAAGATAATTAAAGTCCCACAAGATATTCAGGCACTAAATTTTAGATTATACACATTAAATCGATCATCGATTTCATCATCATCTATCATTGATTATCAATTGTCATCATTCATCATCTACGTCCACATACTATTCATGACAATGCAAGTAAACAAGAAAACATACATATAATTCATGATAATCACCATCTAATCACCATATAATTAAATTCAAATAAAGATAGTACAAACTCAATAGTTGAAGTTTTCAAATTCAATATTAAAAGTTTAGTCATAATAAAAGTTTCTAATTTTCACAACCATCTAATGTAATCAAAATTTAAGATTGTATATAATTAAATTCAAATACCATACTCAATATTAGAAGTTTTCAAACTCAATATTTATAGTTTCCCCAATAATAATAAAAGTTTCTAGTTTTCAACCCTCTTTTTCTTTATCCAGTTGTACAACTCTGCTCCCTTCCCCAACGGCTTCTTCCACTATGGTTGTAACCCTTTCCCCAACAGCAGAAATAACCCCTGAACTTATAAGATCTTCTGCAGCACTGTCCAGATTTTTTATAATTCTTTCTTCTTGATTTGTTGCATCTCCATGAGACAGCAAATTTGGATCAGCAACTGCTTTGGCTTTGAACAAGATGTCGAATCTAGACCGTGCTTTTAATGATCCGCTTTAGTGTATTGTTTTGTTTGTTAACCAAAACAATATTTTGCTTCAAATTTTTTGCTGCGGATAAGCTTTTTTTTGCTGTTTCCAAGTGAACTTGCAAAACCTTCGCCTGACTCTTCAAATTTTCATATTTCAACTGCACAAAAAGAGTAACGTCAATTCAAAGTATTAATGTAAATTCAAAATTTCAAATTAACAAAAATGATTGTTAGAATGTAATAGTACTTACAACCGCTCTATCTCTTTCGGCATTTTCATGATTGATACCAAATCCTTGTCCTTTGACCATTTGTTAAAATATGCCTGGGCCTCGGCACTAATATTTTCCAATCTGTTTAGTGCTTTATCTAAAATGCCATCTTTATAGTCGTTGTTAAAAGTGACAGTCCCACATTTTACTTGGGTAAGTAGGGAATCCATCTTTGCAGTTGATTCTGATCTCAGCGTATAAACCATCCCTTTGCAATAATTTTCATAACGACTAATAATCTCATTGATAAGAATTTTAGCCTTTTTTCCCATTCTATAAGTCAGTTGCATTTGAGGAATTATAAACTCACCGACATGGGATTGACAATCATTACAATTAGGTTCTCCAAAGGAAAATGTGGAAACTCTTCACTTTCTCGAACTCATGCGTAAGATCTTGCTTTGAGAAGAGTGGGGCTTTCACCATGACCAAGATCAACCGCTCCTTGTTTCTCGTCTTTGGGTGGGCTGATCTCGTTGTTGAAAAAATAAATCAAGATTTAGATAAATAAATTTGAAAACTTTGAATATTTAGATTTAGATAAATCGAATGTAATTAAAAATTGTAAAGAATATTAAAATTGAAATTTGAAGTGAAGTATACCTCGCCGAATCATCTCGCGGGTATCGAAAAAAATTAGGTCATGATCAATGCCCAAATAATCTTCATCTAAATTTATATTGTTCAAAACAGATATGCCCGTTGCACTGGGCAAGCCACCAAGTGAGAGAGATGGAATTCGAAACGAGGAGTCAAGGTTCAGTGTCCCACTAGGGGCCGGAGCAAAAGGCATTCGTTTACCAATGGTCTTTTTCACTGCTTCTCCGGTTGGCATTTTAAAAATTAATGGTTGAGTGGGTGTCGGTGCCGTGGCTTGCTCATGACTGACATGTGCTGAAAAGTACAAGAAAAAATTAAAAATATTAAAACATTTCATAAACTAAAAACTACGAAATTAAACGTTCTATACAAAAAATGTACCTTGTTGTCGAGGGTTGTTTTTTTCAAAAGTCTTCTGGGTGGCCTTGTAGGAGTTGTACTCGGTGGCTCAAAGATATCAATGCATGGGACCAGTATTGAGTGAGTTGGGGAAGAAGGTTCCATAGTCCCCGCTATTCATCAATATTAAGTGTTGTCAATTGGTTTGATAAAATTTAAATTGAAAAATAAATCTGCAACTTTGGAATTTGTAATTAATATATGAGAATGTATTACTTCTCTGGCGTTTAACGAGTTCAAATTGTTGAGGGTCTGGAGAGGAGTGAGCTTCCATTTCAGAATGGGAGTCCCCCGAAGCCTCCGCGTGTAGTTGGCCTCTTCCTCTTGACATCTTTTTTTTTTTGGGAATGGCTTCAAGATATCTTCTCTGCAAAACATTAAAATTTAAGTTTTAATAACTTCAGACCGTAATGAAAAAATTGTAATACAATTTACAAACTAAAAGTTTATACATGTTGTTCTCTAAATGGAATTGAGAATTTCATCAAAGCCTCATCGAGCAAGTAGGAATTTCTTTAGCTTTTAAATTTAAAAGTGCCTCATAAGTAGGCTTAGGAGATAGTTGGTTGAATAAATGAAAGGTTTTTCCGACATTTTCGAATTTGATATGTCACTCTAATTTTTTTGATATAAATGTGCACCAATCGACTTGTTGTTTTGAGATAGTGGCACGAAATGTATCTGAAATGGCCCAATTTGGGATATCTGTTTGGCGACCTGCATAACATTCGGCTTGAAAAATGCAATAAGTGCACCGTTGAAGAGTGGTGTGCAATTGATTGTGTATCTACACCACGCCCGGATTTATTGACATGGGCTGCAAAATGCGAAACAAATGAAAATTAGCATCAATTTATAACAAAGAAATGTATCGAGAATAAAAATGTAATAAAAAATGCAGAATAAAAAAGTAATAAATTACTTACAATCAACATGGAAACCGTACTTTGATTCGAGAAATTTCTTGTTTTCTTCCACGAGTGTTGCTTTGGTTGTAACATTTGGTAAGTTTCGATAGGAAGGCCAGTAAACCGATGATGTATGTCATTCGGATCGATAGAGAATGGAACATGTGGCCATCGTTCGAGTCACATAAAATATCCGCCCTCCGAATTGTAGGACATGACATGTATGTAATTCAAAATATCGGGATCTGCTTTGAAATGGGGCATATTAACTAACCCGGTAAATCCACACTTCTATTATACCTTGATATTCGAGACATCCTTAAAGCCGTATGGATGTGAGGGCATAAGGGATTCCATAGGTTATCTTGAAATCGATTGACTTGGATTCTCTTCATTTTCTTGCTGAACTTGCAATTGGGAGGCATGTGAAGTCGACATCAGAGCTGAAATCGTCTTTGAAGAAGATTTCGACCTGCAAAATTCAAGAATAGGAAAACGTAAACGAGAAAATGAGCGGAATAAGGGTATTTATAACCTAGATATAGCGCGCACGCCTTATCGACGCCAAGATTTGCTTCTTCAAATGACGCCATCAATAGAAAGCGATGTCGTCGTCATTTGATTATAGTGTCGCGTCGAATAGATTGCTTTTTGGCGCGGCCAATAATGTCGCGCGTCGCGTCGCCATTTCTTCATAGTGTCGCGAGCCAATCGTTATGGGAGTGTCGCGCGTCATTTGTCTGCAAGTGTCGCGCGTCATTTGATTATGCGATTGTCGCGCGTCATTTGATTACAATGTCATAAGCGTCAATTGTTTACAATGTCGCTGCGTCGATTGTTTACAATGTCGCGCGTCATTTGTTTACAATGTCGCACGCCATTTGTTTACAATGTCGCTACAAGGCGTCATTTGTTTACAATGTCGCGTCATTTGTTTACAATGTCGCGTCATTTTGTGGCGTATCGCGCGTCCATTTGTTTACAATGTCGCGGCATTACGATCTAGTGTCGCTCCGCGTCGCACGCCATTAGAGCTATTGCGCGCTACTCGTGACGTGGCGCTCTTTAAGGATTCTGATTTTGCCTTGAAAACCAGTGCGAAAATTTTGTTTTTTAATATCACAAATTCCTTTATTTTCAGAAAGTGGTTACGGGATATTCGCTGTATTTTCCACCTTCAATTTTATAGGGGTGTCTTAAAATGAACCCTGCTCAGTGGAACTACCCTCCTAGCTCACGTCCTCTTTCCATTTTCAAATGGCAGTACCATGGGGAAACGCTATGGGCCCTCTTGCATTGCCACATCCAGTTCATGCACTCCCTCATGGAAATCACAAGAATTTCCCAAGATTTGATGGGAGTGGAAATGAAATCATAGATTCACATATATATACATTCATTATGTCATGCAACATCCTGGATGTGACCCATGAAGATGTGTCAGTACACCTCTTTCTAGAGACCTTGTAAGGACCCGCAGAGTGGTTCTAACATTTGCCAGCCGGATCTATCACCAGTTGGGCCACATTACGAACCACGTTTGAAGACAAGTATAAGCCTTCAGAAGACGCATTTGCGTTACTATCAAAGATCACTCACCTGAAGAAGGAAGTCAATGAAACCATGCGTGATTTTATCACTTGTTTCAATTCACTAATTAACCGTGTGTCACCTGCCATGCTGCCAACACTAGAAAATTAAAAGTGTTTCTTTGTGAATGCCATGAGCTCAAGAGTAAGTTTCTTACTCTTACAAGAACAAATCACCACCCTGGTTCTCACTCAAGCTGCAGCCATTCGGATGAAGACAACTGCTTATATCTGATGAGTTAAAATGAGAGTTTTCCAAGCTTAAAAATTCAACTCCTTCTTGAGCCACTTCATCAGATCCGGCATTCCAGAAGATGGTGAATGACTTGCTCACATTAAAAGTAATTATCTCAAGATTCTCCTAACACTTCATACTGGGATATCCCACGGAGAAATTTCACATCCAACACACCCCACAAAGGTCGTGTTTTCCCTCGTAATGCTCCATGGTTAGCACTTGAGGCCCCTCTCGTTAATTCCTAGTCAAGGTCAAGAAGAGGAGAAAAATTATGAAGAACCTTTGTTGCAAGGTGAAGATGATCAAGATGTCGGTGAACCGACTGGTGACTCTACGATTGGGTATATGGAATTTGAAGATGAGGAGTCTGACAAAGAAGAGGGTGCCCAAGGGTATGCAATTAGACAACATATGTTGTTTTCACTCACTCTTATGAAAAGAAGCAAAATTTGCTGCTAGGATAAAAAAGAGAAGGTTGTGTCAAACGCTCCTCCAACCATTGCTAAAATAAGCAATCCTCTTCTTGCTCAACCTCCTATTAAGCCTTTTACAAAAAAGTTTTTTCCTCCCATCTCTCCTCCAGATTAGCCTTCTTTTGTTTCTATAAAGACCAGTAATCCTACCCTACCATCGTAAAGTGAAGGACTCATTCCTTCATCAACGCAACCCTTGGCCTCATTCAATATAATCGATCATGCTAAAAAGACCAAGATTCAAATGTCTGAGGCTGAATATCTTCAGTCTAATCCTGAGTAGCTTGTAAGATTGATCGAATATATCCAAAGCCAAGCTACCGTACCCATTCATGCCTCCCCTAAAGGAATCCTTTCCACTCCTCCTGCATCTTGCATAAATGTTGCCTTGAATTCTACGCCAGGTAAAATTGAACATTTTTATCTCTCCCTCCTAATCAATGGTCACAAGCTAAGAAACTACATAATTGATTATGGGGCTTCCGATAATGTCATGCTGCAAAGGTCACTCATGCTTTGGGCCTCACTCTTACCAAGCCTTTCAAAGTGGATGTTACTCCATGAAAACCAATCAAGTTCCATTGAGTGGTTAGATCAAAGACACACAGTTCACATTTACAACATTCCCAGAGAAAAGAGTGAAGATGACCATCCTCGTTGTTGATATCCCAGCGGCATATGGAATTCTGCTAGGAAGAAGCTTTTGTAGAGAAGTTGGTGGAGAGATCCATATGGACTGGTCCAAAGCCAGAATCCCCGTCAAGGGTGTAATGCAAACATTGGAGCCTGAATCACAAAAGAAGTACTTGGTCACCAATTCTAACGACCCCAAAGCCCAAATTCTCTTCAAATCATCAGGGATGGGGAACTACTTCTTATCCACTGAGTCTGATAAAATGGACATTCTCGTCCAAGAGGAGGACCTTAACAAGATTTGGAAATTGCAGTTTGATGGCAATTGTGCAACTAGCGGATGCGATGCTAGAATTGTGTTAATATCTCCTAAAGAGAAGATTTTTCCTCTCTCTTTCAAGTTGTAGTTTTTCAATACAAATAATATTGTTGAATATGAATCTTTGCTACTTGGCATGCAAGCTACAAAAGAAAGGGGAATTAAGAACCTAAAATTACAAGGCGATGTCGAGTTAATCGTTAATCAAGTGAAAAGAATATACCAAGTAAAAAATGAAAGGCTCAGACATTACCACAATGTAGTATGGGACAACATTGAGGAATTTGATGCTTTCTCAATAAAAGTCGTTCCAAGAGCTCAGAATGACATGGCCGATTCACTGGCCGTCTCAGCGTCTCTCATGCTCCCTCACCCAGGGTTGAAGATAGACACATATACCATTGAGGTAGTCTTCTCGCCCGAGCGTGCCAGACAATTCTCAGCACTGGTAGGTATTCAACGATGACAATCAGCTTATTGCCTTTCTAGAGAAAGCAGAAAATTTCAATGAGCTTCATTTTGAAGGATCTACTTTTGCATCTCTGTGAATCTATTACTGATCAAGAAAACGAATCAAAAGAAGGTGATGGCATATGTCAGCTCAAGGGAAATAAAATCCCAAAAGGTTTAGTCTCTCTGGAATGATTGTTTGACAAACATGATCATTTTGTCAAGAAGAAGCGACAAGATGATCCCAACTCCTCTCCAAACTGAACCAGTCAACTTGGAAACTATGGAACATCTGCAGTTTGTGAACATCGGGAAATGTTGCACACCCGAAGAAAAGTGGAAGTTTGTCAAATTACTGAAGAAATATATGGACATATTAGCATGGTCTTATGCTGATCTAAAGTCTTTCAAGCTAAAGGATGTTCAACATGACATCCCATTAAAAGATGATGTCAAACCTTTTCACCAGAAACAGAGGCACTATAATCCCAAGATCTTGGGTACCATCCAAGTGAAAATATAGAAGATGCTAGATGCGAGGATTATCTTTCCTATCCATCACATTACCTAGGTCATAAAAATTGTACCAGTACGAAAGAAGAATGGTGAAATATGCATATGCGTAGATTTTTCGCAATCAATCGGCATCCTTGAAGGACAACTACCCGCTGCCTATAATGGATCAGGTTCTGCAAGTAGTAACCAGTTCAGAGATGTTTTCCATGCTTGATGGCTTCTCAGGCTATAATCAGATTGAGGTCTCACCTGAAGACCAATTCAAAATAGCATTCACTACTCCCTGGGGCACATTTTCCTATAACAGGATGCCTTTTGGCTTGACCAACACTGGTGCCACCTTTCAGCGAGTGATGGACTTCACATTCAAAGGTATGATGGGAAATGTCATCATATTTTATTTACATGACTTAAATGTGTTCTCTTAAAAGTGAAGTGATTGTTGTGATCATTTAGAGCAAGTATTGATTAGATGCCAAGAACACGGGATTTCCCTAAATCCAAAAAAGTTTGTTTTCGAGGTCACTAAAGGAAAGTTGTTGGGACACGTTATTATCAGGAAGGAATAAAGATAGACATCGAAAGGGTTAAGGCTATTCAGAACCTTACCTTACCCACAAGCAAGACCGGTGTTCACTCCTTCAAAAAAGTGAATTTTCTCAGACGCTTTGTTCTGACTTTGCTGAAAAGACTTGTCACATATCAAATATGATGAAAGGGTCGTAAACTTTCTAGTGGAGCGAAGAAGGAAAGGTGTCATTCAAGGATATAAAAGCCTCCGTCGCCCATGCACCCATCCTGGTATGTCCCGACTTCTCCAAGGATTTTATCATGTATAGTTATGCATCTGAGCATACTTTGTATCAGCCATCTTAATGCAAAAGAATTCTAAGGATGTTGAATCTCCAATCACGTTCATGAGCTCTCCTCTCAAGCCTCATGAATTGAAGATGTCTCAGTTAGAAAAACATGCATTCACCATTGTCAAAGCAGTCAAGAACTTCTGGTACTACATCCTAAACTCTCATACGAGTGTTGGTTCTTGACACAACAGTCAAGTCTATCCTAACTCAACAAGAGTTAGGAAGCTTACGAGGGAATTGGATCGCAAAGGTCCAGGAGTATGATCTAGACATAAAACCAACTAAGCTTGGTAAGAGGCAAGGGCCTATGTCAGCTTATGGCTGAAAACAAATATTTAGAGATCCCCAAAGAGAAAGATGATTGCATCAACAGAGCACAGGATGAGTTGAAGAAAGCTGATTCTCTGCCTATGGTTCTATTTTTGCCCACTAGTGATGAGTGGCATCCCGATATCACTTTATTTCTCACTTACGGTGAGTGTCTAGCTCACCTAACCTCAAAAGAGAAGTGAACTGTAAAGGTCAGGGCAGCCAAATATGTCATATGGGATGACGGTTTATACAAATGTAGTATTGATGGCGTCTTCTTGTGATGTGTTGACAAACCATAGTAGATCAAATTGCTTGAAAGTTTTCATGACTCAACCTGTTGCGGTCACTTCTCCTCGTCTATGACAACACATAAGATCATCCGGGCCAGGTACTATTGGCCAACACTATTTCACGATACAGCCACCTGGGTAGCAAAATGTGGGTTCTACTAACGGTTTGTTGTGAGCAAACCAAAATTGGTTGCCTTTTCCCTCGAGCCCGTCATTATTAATGAACCATTCAGGAAATGGGGAATTGACTTTATCGAGAGCACTACATCCCCAATCAAGTGTCAAACATAGTTATGTCCTAACAACGCAACAGATTACTTCACCAAATGGGTGGAGGCCATACCTGTTAAGAATGCCACCTCTGAAGTCGTTTGCAACTTCATCAAAGAAAGTATCATCATGAGGTTTGGTATCCCACACAAGAGCATTGCTTATAATGCTTCTAGCTTATCCTCATGGGAAGTTATCAGTGTTTTCTATGAATACGGGATAACCTTGGCCCATGCCTCAGATTATTACCCCCAGGGAAATGGTCAGGCAGAATCTAGTAATAAGAACTTAGTAACCATCATACGGAAGCTAGTCGATGAGAATCAGCGGTCCTGGCACAAGTCATTATATGATGCTTTGTGGGTAGACCGTATTACTCTAAAGAGGTCTCTCGGTATGTCACATTTTCAAGTATTATATGGAATCGACACTGAGCTCCCCATTTTTGTGGAGCTTCCCACCTGCGCTTGGCATGAGCAATTGAAGATGAGACTTTCCAGAATTCTCTATGAAAAGAGGATCATGTATCTAATAGAACTTGAAGAAAAGAGAGTAAGGGTGGTCGACAGGATCATCGAACATCAGAATCAAGTCAAGAGACTATTCGATAAAAAGGCTAAGCAGAGGGATTTTTAGGTGGGAGATCTCGTCCTTTTATGGGACAAGTGAAGAGAGCCAAAGGGCATGCATGGAAAATTTGAATCCCTTTGGAAAAGGCCTTTCAAGATCAAAAATATCAACAGAGAGAATAGCTTCTATCTCTCATATCTGAACAAAACTAAGCTCTTTCTTCCCTATAGTGGGAAACATCTCAAAATATTCAGGAAGTAGAGCTTGCTCTCTTCTTTGTACAGTTTTTTTAGTCATGTGTTTGTTTTTTTTGGTTGTGTGTTTTCCTTTTTCTTTGCCCTTCTTTTTGACTCTGTAACACAATGGATAGGCACATGCGAGATATGAGATTCTCTACCCTTAAGATTCACTTAAAGATAGTCCCCAGAAAGAGACAGTTGTTATGCTATAAAATTAACAAGGGAAATTTTGCAGGTAACCATACCAAATTTTTGTTTTGGTTCCCTGTTGAGGTCCCTTAACGTTCAAAATGGCATAAAATCCCTTTCCGGAAAATCTAGTTTTTCGAACTTAGTCATTTGGTCTTTTTTTGGTTGGGCGCAGTTTTTATTCATGCAACATCAAATGAAACTGCACCCCTCCTTTCCTTTGGTGCATCCTTTGGAGTGTCGACATTCAAAATGTTGTGCCTTCCCATGATGCACCTTTCAAGCCTGCGCCAAGGTGCATGCGCCATCTTGTCGACATTCAAAATGTTGTGCCCCTGAATGGTGCGCCAAAGTGCTAAAAAAGCAATGTTGACAGTCCCAAATCCGCGCCTAGGGCACAAATATTTTCATGTTGGCGTCTACCTAGGTGCGCCTTGTAAAAAGTTGGTGGCACATTTATTGCACCTTTTTCTATAAATAGGCACATCCAACCTATCATTTTCATGACTAAGAAAAACATGGAAAAAGGTTATTCTTCTGCATTTTCAATGCTCATGTCAACCCCGTGTTGCTTTTTGTCATATTCATGGACCCCACATCATTTCCTCCATCTTATATATTCCTGGTAAGTGGTCCTTTCTTTTCTTGTGGTTTTGTTGTGGTTTCATTGTTGTTTAGGGTTGGTATTATTAAAACAAAGAAAATGAACCTAAGAAGTAATACAACCCCTGCCCATTTTGCAAATCGACCCACTTTTAAAACGGTTTTACCCTCCTTCCAGATCTACTAACCTGGAGGCCTTGTCTCAAAAATGAATCCCTGACCCTCTTTCCTCTATTCCCCTCACTGAAAAATCTATGTTGGAAGAGTTAAAAACCACAAACCTATCAAAAGAGGGAAAATTCTAAAAATTAAGAAACCCACGGTTTTTCTTTGGCACAAATGTCATCGCTTATTACACTAAACATAGTCACGCCAAAGGGGTGCACTATCCCTACATGCGACATCACCCTTTCCCGCACCTTATAAAAATTCCTAAAACCTAACACAGCGCAAGCGCAACCACGCCTACACCTACATTTGAATGTCGTGCAGACCTTTCCCTGTACCATGCCAAAAGCTAAAACATTGGTGCACCTTACCTCAATGATGCATCCTTTGAACTCCGTGCCCTTTGCACATCATAAAGCTTTGCAACATGTACCATATCTGCGCTAAAGGTGCACCCTGAATCCTTGCAACATCAAATAAATCTACGCCCAGTTAAAACCCTTCATATGGTGCAAGCGCACATCCTATGACACCAACATCTGAATGTTGTGTGTAGTATTTTTGCGCCTGGCCCCTTTTGCATTGTTTCTTCCATGCAACACTCTCTAGCAGTGCACCTTGATTTTCTGACCCTGCAGCCTGTAATAGAATTGTGCCTTGCACCCAGAGGCTTGTAAATTGATAACTTTTCATTTTGTAAAGCTTTGATGGACGATTTAATAGCTAACATGGCTCTTCTGCGATGGACTTCCCTGGTTCTTCTTGCAGATCAGCAGCTGAACTCAGATTCACATATGTCTTCATCAAGTAAGAAGCCAACCAAGTCTAAGGGTAAGGACAAACTCATAGAAGAAGAAATGAAGTACAAATACCAAAGCATCAGGATTCCCGAATCCCTTGCAGAGTGTGACCTGGACATCAGGGATTCAGAACTTGGTCATATTGACATGGAGGACTTCTGGGCTAGAACTAAGAAGGTCACAGGTAGTCCATGGATGGACAAATTGGTCGGCAGTGGTTTACATTTCACTACAGGAATTCTCATGAGTGCAGTAAACAATGAGTTCATGATGGTGGTGGGCCGCTGTTACAATAAGGACACAAGATGTGTTGAAAATGAGAAGGGTGAGGTAATAATCAACCTCATCAGCCTTGCCTGCACTCGAAATCATGTTGGGTATCCCCCACCATCGGCATTTTGTGGCAATAAGCCAAGAAGACTGCATAAAAGCATGGAATGAAAATGAAGACAAATGCATGTAGCTTATGAATGAAGTATATTTGAAAAACAAGAAGGTGATAACCAGGTGGCCACAAGTTATTCATCGCAGCGACTTCTCAAAAGAGCTAAGTGACACCATCACCTTCCTGAGCAGGGTGTTTTGGGCTTCCTGATGCCCATTACTTTCACAAATGGATGCTCAGATATTTAGAAACAATGAGTAAAAACATTCCTGATCAACATTTTGAATGGGCGGAGATCATCAACAGCACTATCTCCGAGTAGCTTCAACAACTCTCAACAACTAGGAGGTTCTACATGAACTCCTATGTGGTATATGTTGTTGCCTCTGAAAGAGACTACCCAACACTAAGTCGATGCGGGGTGTGGCCCCAAGTAAGAATATATGAGTATTATCTAGAGTTGAGACTGGAAAATAGCATCACATAATTCAGCAAGATCAATGATGCCTTCTTCTATGGCGTCATCTACCTCTTGAGGCCTAATATGACTCACGGTTAGGATGACCAAGAGCGTGGTTACTACCACAAAGAAGTGGGGGTGTTATTTACACAATTCCCCACTTTCACTTATCTTAGAGCCGCCAACTTCTTGGGGAGCCCACCAAGTTACCGAGGTATGTGGGACCCAAGTTGATCCTATTAGAGTTGTCTAGATAGCTTATCACATACCATGAGAAGTGTCTGAAAAGAAAGAAGGGTGGAACTCCATTCCCCCTCACAATGGGTAGGTACACCTACACTTCTCATAGCAAAGCCTAGAAATGTTTACAGAGCTGGAGTTGCTCAACTTGAAACACAATTTCTGGCAAGGCCAACCTTTGATCCTCGCAATTGCCTTCCAAGGGAAAATCTTGATCCGATTCATGTCCCATAGATCAAGGATATCTACATCGACTTGTATCACAAGGTCAAGCTCAGAAGAAAGGATCACTCTCACCTGCCTGTAGAGATCATCCAATATGGTGTGGCCATTGTCCCGAAAGGTTTCCAAGTGACTGATCAAGAAGTTGATCAGGTCTATCTAGATACGAGATGGGGAAAATTGGCCATTTGCTGAGATTGATAGAACAAAGGCACCTCAGACTATTGAGGAAAGGGTTAAAGGTACTCTACAGCACGAGCATTGGTGCAAGAAGAATAGCCTCATCTACCTTGGGGTAGACTTCACCACATCTTCTTTGAGTGATGCACCTGCTAAGCCAAAGCACTTTCCTAAGGGCAAAGGGAAATACAAAGAAGGAGAAATGAGCACTGCTCAAGAGGAAACTCTTAAGAGCCCTCCCTTTGCCACACAGGAGTAGGTAGTAAGCCTAGTCTCCCCAGAAGGAGAGGAAGTAGTAAGTGTTCTAATGGGCACATCCACTCAGGATGTTGCCACTGCTGTAACTACTGAAGTTCCCACTATCCCATCTCCCATTCCTCCTTCCCCTCCTCACGTCACTCAAGCAACCACTCCTTTGGTTGTGTCTTCTCCCCCATCTTCTACCGTTCCCCCTTCCTCTTCCTCCATCTTCTCTTCCCTCGTGGATCTGTCCCCCAGCATTTCTTCCCTCATCTCTCAGATCCCTTCCACCCCCATGGTTTCCTCTCCTACAGTGACTCCTACCCCTGTGAGCATTGGAGGGTCGGCTTCTTTATCAATGCCGCCACCGAGTGTCTCGACACATTTCCCGTGTTCACTATAGTTGCTCCTTCTTCTACCCCCATTTCCCCTCCTTCCTCTGGTCACACTCCCTTAAGTCCAGAATGGATCTCCAAACACCTGAGCTAGCATAAGAGGAAATTCCCCATTGCACCTATGGACTTCTCTATCATCTCAACTAAAGGAGCTAAGAAGCAAAAGGCAATAACTCCGCTTTTATCAAAGCATTTCAGTGAAAGAGTTATGGAGATTGCATACCCTAATCCCATAAAGGATAAAAAGATCTGTCTCTACAAATTATACGAAACATAGGTCACAATGGGAACATCCTCGAAATCCTGCAGGAGAGGCCTTATTTAGTGGATGCCCTTTGCAAAAATCTTCAAGAGGTAAAGGAAGAGAAGAGGATACTGAAAGAACAGAACAAACATCTTCTCCAAGCCCTGCAGAAAATGGTCAGTGCACCTCCTGTAGCTACCACTGAAACTCCTAAAGCCCTTAGTCAGGAAAAGATAAATGAGTATGCCAAGATTGGTGAGCAAGGTATGGCAGTATCCACCTGGAGAGATCAAATCCTCAAAGATAGCGAGGAAGTGATAATAAAGTTCATGGAGCTATATCAAAATATTGATCAGGCTAATAAGGAACTCCAGACGATTGTAGGACCTATCTCCGAAGAGTTAAAGCACGCCGGGTTACAACATGAGACATTCTAGAAGATGCTCAACTGCCCAGTCGATGACTTAGTAAAATTCGGCGTCTTCGATCACCCAAGAGCACCCAACAAATTCCTTTCTGCTTTGGACTATCGGGTTGACCAGATAGAATTTGTCTTGGAGAAAATTGATAAAATCAAGGAGGAAGCCTTGGATGCAATGCATCAAATGGATTAGATCTTCCTAAGGATTTCTCTAGGATTTCTCACCCCATCATATGCCTTGAGGAAGGTAGATGAAGCTATTCGGCTCTTCAAGGAGATTGCATCACAAGGTTTAGGGTCAGAAGCCACTTTTGACGCAGAATCTATCAACAACCTTCTGGCCTGCCGCAATTTTGTTGGATACCTGATGGAGACAGGTAATGAATACTTTAAGCTCCCAGAGAGACTCATAGATGAGCGAGAGACTTGCGACGGTCATCGGTGATCACACCAAGGGTCCCGCTCAGGATCAACTTTAATCGATGATTATCAAGTTCATGGAGTCTTGAGATCAATTTCACATTTCCTCTCCCGAGTAGAAATAGGATACTCCTTTCAAAGCATGACATCATCCATGTTTAAAAGTATGTTGGCACAAATGATGACATCATCCATGTTGCACCATGAGATGTTGTCATCCACCAAATTGCCCCAAAGTCAACAATTGACTTTTAGATATTTTTGTAGATATTTTGTAAATAGTTGTTGGTTCCTTTTTGCCTTCTTTCTCCTTCTCCTTCTATATATACTTGGATACTTGTTGTATTCAGGTGGTGAACATTTTTTAGATGAAAAATAGAAGTGAGAAGGAAAAGGCTTTGTACTTTTTGTAAATAGAAAATATTAATACATAAATTAAGACTTTGTGCTCAATGGATGTGTTATGTGCATTAGATATTTCTTAAGTTAGATCTATGTTACTTTTCTATTAGATCTATCTCTACTTTTTTTTCATTTTCTCATCAGTATTGCTTTGTTCGTTTATGCAAGTAGGTTTGGCTCTGTTTACTACCAGCCCAAAACATAAACCCTCTGACCTTTCTGCTTTGGAATTCATTTCTTTTCTCCCTTCAAATCTATCCTATCTCCTCTCTCCTCCCTTTGTTCCTTTCTATTCATAGTTAGAAATACCCCTACCGGGATGAGATCCCAAACCCCTAAAGGCAGAATCTTTGTAGGACTTGCACAAATTCCTACTAGTAGAATAGCAATAAACCAGTTTCACTTTGTTGTCTCAAAGAGGGGCTATGCCCTGCACACTATTGGCTCGTCTATCCATAGATCTACCCTCTTGACAAATTTTGGACCAACAAACAACACCATCATTGCTGAGAGAGCATACTTTACCTCTCCCACTTGAACAAAACTGCATTGATATTTTCCATTGTGATCTCATCCAATAATGCACAACTTCTCGGTTCAAATTTGTGAACTAATTTAATTGTTTATTTTATTTAAAATTAAGGAAAAGTTTTAAAAATTTGAATTCTAGATCTAGATAATTTAAGACACTTAATGAGATGGTTTTAAAAGACATTTTCAAGCTTCCCTATATGCAAGTTTCCCCATCTCATTTTTTTGGTTCTATCCATTTGTCCCCCTAAGTTATCCTTTATCAAATTCCACTATTTTTTTGTTTTCTTCAAATTCAACCATTCACACCTCCTTCACTCTTCATTCGTCCACCCAATCCCTTTCGGCGTTCACATTGCACTTGTTGTGTGCAAATGATGTTGGACTTTGTGTAAGTTTTTCAATTTTAAAAATTTAATATTCTTAAATGTTTTTATTGCTATCATAGATTTGTTGGAAGATTAAAATGGCCCATTAATAATGAGGCTAGAGACTTAGACAAATTACGATCATAATTTTTTTCATATTATGGTCCAAAGTCATAAAAATCATCATTGCCTGTCTTCTTGAATTGACCAATAGAATCACCAATAGCAACACAAAACCATAGGGTTCCAAAAGGGAGAGGAAGATTGGGGAGACAAACCCAAACTAACATTTTGAAACTACCATAGTAGAATGATAAAAATCCAAAAACCATGGAGGAAAAAGGAAAGACCTACCCCAGAACCATGGACCCTCATTAAGAATCCCTTGACAATCTGTGGGAGAAAAGAAACGAACAATAAAAAAACCCTTTGCACAAAACCGACAATCACTAGTCCAAGTAGAGAAGATCCATTTAGGCCAAAACCATTAATCAATGGCAAAATCTTGAAGGGAGGAAATAGATTAAGTTACCTATGAACATGAAAGAGTAACCATAAGAGTGACCACTTTGCACATTCTTATGTTGAGGTGTATTTTAGAAAAATTCTTCCGCATAAGTTGGAGTTAAACCATGATGGATTCAAGTGGATACAAGTTCTAGACTATGAGAACACGACCTTTCGATGCCAATTATGCCATCAAATTGGGCACCTTCAAGAGGATTTCCCACTTTCACTCAACCAGAATAAAAAATAACAAAGGGATTTCTTCACGGCCTAAAGGCTAACAACCATTTTCAGTGTCGAAGTCAAAGAATGTTCTCACCCAAAAATTTAGAAGCTATGAATGTTGAGGTTCCCCATGTTGGTGGTTGTGTCAAGCAGTCACATGTATCTGAGTCTTCTTATTCTAACCCCAATTAGGATAGTCCTCACCTAGATCCTCCGAAATATTTGGCTTCCCAACCAGCAAATTGGACTATTGTCATGAGATCTAAGGAGAAGAAGGGGCACTTTGAGCCTCCTATTACTCATTCTACTTTGATGTCGGGTGCCTATGCACCATTTTCTTTTCTGCTTTGTTCGGGCCCATTTCAGTATTGGTATTTTTATTATTTTGTCTTCCTTTTTAGTGTTTTGTGTTGCCTTCGTGGCTTGTTTGTGGGACTGTGAGTTTTTTGGTCACCCTGCTAATGTAACTCTCTTTAATTAATAATAATATAAGGGAAGTTCCAATAGTAAGACTCATAAAATTTAGGGGAACATTTTGTGGTCATTTTGACATCACATTGTTCTTGTTTTGAAATTATATGGTCCATGCTGAAAAATATATGGTTCGACGGATGCCATGGTTTTTTCACCATTCCAATATAAAAAATCTAAAATTGCTATTTTTATTTGTGAAATATATTAAAAGGGAATCTAATTTGTATCTTGATTACGCATACATGCATGAAAGTTTTAGGCTTTGGTGATCACTTTAAACCCAAACATTTCATCCTATATGTTCAATTTATTATGTTTTAAAACATGCATTTAATATTTTTAATCCAAAATACTTTAAAATGCATTTATCTTCTACCATATAAGTTAACAAGTACTACTATGTAAACTATTTAATTACTATTCAATTTAATAACATGACAATACATGTCAATTTATATTAATAATTTTAATTTGACATAAAATAGCATATTACTAAACACTTTATCAAAACATGAGAAATCCACCTATATCTATAAAAATAATTCTTATGATCCTTAGGGAGAAGGCCCTAGCCTCAAAAAAATATTACCACTCCATTCCGATATATATAATCATTAATGGACACATAGGAAAAGTGAAAGGCACATTATCATGCGTCGAATACAAAAAGATAAATATCTACATACTATAGAAAGTTGGATTTTCATAATATATAACCGCTTAGAAACAAGAACCTAACATCTATATATGATCCAAAAATCCCCACCAAGAATAAAAAACCAAAAGCACATAAGATCACACCTCCATATTCAAAGAAGACAACTTCACAGCTAGAATCTCCACCTTTGAGTCACTTTATGGTTGTGAAGAGGAGGGGGAGTGATCAACGCAAAGACTCTAGCATTTCCACTTTGGTCTTTTCAGTGAGTCGATTCCTTGATTCTCATATACTTCCTCCGCACCATGCGAGAGGGCCTCGAATCCCATGAGCCATTGTATGAATGTGATACTACATACTCACCAACCTTTCCTCCAAATCCTTTAGCTCCTTATGTAGGATGAATTGACCCGACAAGTTCTTGATTATGTTGGCGGTGGTCAAACCTTGAACCACATCTAATATATTTTTCCTCCCCACATATTGTTCAAGGTCGAGCGTGAGCTTCCTCGATTTCCATAGATGACCACCTCCTCTTCTTCATTATATACACTCTTCGCCACCATCCATACTTTCTTGAGCCAACCGCACATCGCCACATTCCTAATTCTTCCGTTTAACCAAGATGCAAAGGATTCCCCTAAAGATTCACCAATCTAATCCTACCACCATTTCGAACTAGACCCCTCTACCATATCTTCCACAGATGCCATGCAACCCGAGGTAAAGAAAAACAAAGCGATCGAGGCGAGATCATTGTAAATTAGACCGAGAAAAAAACCGAAAAAGGGTAGAATGAATGCTCAATTGATGTACATCACTCCCACTAGACCTTCTTAAATACACTTGTCAACTCCCAAACCAATAAATTCTTCACTCATGCCAAAGCACCAAAATCGCTGCCCAAATCTTTCACTTCACCCGACATCACACAATGGGGTGGGGAAATGAATAGAGGCATCCTTTATAATCATTAACAATCACCAACCGACACCATTCATGTGTCTCCTGCTAAAAGAGCTTGAATATCATTAGGGAATCCTAAATTGCAAGAAAGGGTGGTCAAATGATGATTATCCCACATGCCAATGCCTTTATTAGTTAAGCAATCTGCCACCTTACTACCATCTCTCAAGGTGTGAGAGAAATTTACTTCAGAAAAGGAGGCCAAAATAGACTTTATTTTCAAGCAAATGGATTTCAATTACCATGCCTTAGGGGGTCTTCCCTGAACCATATTTATAATAGCCAAAGAGTCCCCTTCAATCCATAACCAAATCCAATTCATGCACTTGGCTTCCAATAATCCAAAGAGAAGTGGCATACCTTCCACATAGTTATTGGAAGAAACACCATAGTCTGAAACCATCAACATAAGAGGTTGGAAATCAGTACTCTTAAACACACACACCACAACTTACATTACAAAATCTCTTTTAAGGAACTGCCAAAATTTAACTTAATCTACCCCTCAGGTGGAGGATTTCACGTGACCACCTTTTTTCCTTTCTCCTCTTATCAGGAGCGAGTGCATCAAACTTCCATGATATTTAAGGCCACTTCCCATATATTAATCTTTCTTCATTGTTTTTGTAAAAAGATCCGATCACCAAGATCCCATCATCTCAATACCTTGAAAAATTCTTCTATTTATTTCTATCAAAAGGCACCAAATAACCGTTTCCAGAGTTAAATTCCACATGAGCTTAAGGCCATTGTGATACACCTTCCACTTCCACTGGAACATGAGATCCAAAACTAAGGAAGGGAGAACCCAGGTGATATTCCATTGATTCCACACATAGGACCAAACTTAAAGGGAAAATGAGCAATGAATAAATATATGATTTCTAGAATCCTCTTCCTCGCACAACAAGAAAACGCTAGGATCGTGGAAACCTCTTTCATCATATTATCATATGTTAAGCACTTACCAAGTGTAGCCAACCACAAGAAGTGATTAGCCTTAGGAAGGCCTTCCTTGATCCAAATAGATGCATACAGAACTTTGGTGCATCACATGAGTTTACTCTTCAGAAGATAAATACATACAAATCCCTAACCATAAGTGCACCAAAGCTCAATCTAGACCAGATCAAACAATCTTCTCAAAATCATTTAGATAAAGTGGAACATCTACTAATTCTAAAGAAACGGAGGCTTCAACCTAATTATTAATGGTTCCTAGGCACATAGAAATCCAACAATTTATTCCACTCCGACCCACAAAAATAGCCCTCCACTTTGGAGCCCCATTTCAAATAGCTTCATCTTTAAACCCTTTTAGTGAATCTACATCAGTAAGGGGACCCATAGGGATCCAATTATCATTCCACATGTAAACTCTTCTACCATCGTGGGGTTGCCACTTCAGACCCAAGACAACTAGCTCTCTACATCTTTTAATGAAATTCCAAACCCCCGAACCACTAGGGAGCTCTTGGTGGAGTAAAATATTTGTAGGATCTTTTGATTCTAGTTATTTATACCCTAAGATTCTACTCGTAGATGATTCTTTTCTTCGCAAAAATCTCCATAGGATTTTTCCCCCAAGAGCCTTATTCATAAGCTTACAATTTCTGAAGCTTAAGCCTCCTTTTTTTGGGGTGACATACATCATCCCAGACACTAAGATAAAAAAATTCTTATCCTCAAATCCACACCACAAGAAATTCTTTTGCAGGCTCACAATGTATTGAGCGACTTTCTTTGGAAGCTTAAAGAGTGACATGAAATAAGTAGGGAATGCCCGAAGAGACGATATTATTAACTCCACTCTTCTAGCTAAAGAGAGCCATTTTCCTTTCCATGAAGCCAATTTTCCCTGAATTATGTCCACCATAGGTTTCCATAGGTCCTTTCCACCCACCCTTCAATAATAGGCATCCCCAGATAAGAACTAGGCAAAGAGCCTATAGAAAAATCAATGATGCTAGCAATATTTCTTTTGCAACCTTGGATCGACATTTATAAAAACGATAACTTGTTTAGGGTTTCTTACCTTTTCCTCAACATCATTTTCATATAGGAAAATAATCTCTTGGAATTGCTTAGCTTCCACTACTATTGGGTATCCAAAGAGTCCCATGTCATCAATAGATTGGGCATTCGATATAGGGTTGATCCTCGAAGAGATTTTCAACCCTTTTAATTCCTTTTTATCCACTGCCTTCTGAATAGCCCTTGAAAGAATCTCAACCATTATAATAAAAAGAAAAGGGAGATCAGCTCCCCATGTCTAAGACCACGAGAAGTAGAAAAGTGCCCGGTTGGGACACTATTTATCAATACTTGAAAAACATTAGATTCGAGAAACAATTCCTGATGAATTGAATCCAATCTAGAGAAAAACCAAATCTAGAGAGGACTGCTTCCAAAAACATCCATTTAACTCTATCATAGGCCTTCATAATATCAAGTTTTATGATCATACCTTGGTTCTTTGTGTGAGATAGATAATGAATAACTTTGTGAGCCATCACAATTCCATCCAAAATCTATTTTCCCTTTACAAACCCATTCTTACAATCGAGAGATGACCGAGCACAATAAGGCCTTCAGCTTCACACCCATAACTTTCGACACTATTTTATAAATCCCATTGCATAAGGCAATAAGCCTGAAAGAATCAAAATACCTAGCATCCTTAGATTTTGGGATGAGGGCCAGAAGGTTGAGTTCCATTCCTTCAAAATTTCTCTCTTCTTTCTACATTCTTCCACTGCATACCACACATCACTCCCCACTATATGCTAGAACTTCTGAAAGAAACCAATCTGAAACCCATCAGGCCCAAGATATTTATTAGGCCCAAGGCTAAAGACCACATCATGGGCTTCATCTTGGGTGATGGGCCTCATAAGGAAGGACATATCCTATTCATTTAAAACATTGAGAATATTAGACAACAAAGCTTCTTCTTCCATACTGCCATCTGAGAATCCTCTCGATAGAAGGTTATTATAGAATGAAACCTCTTCCTCTCTAATCATGTCCATGTCAAAAGTTTCTTCCTAGTGGGAAGGGTCACCTTCTTGATTTCGTTAGTATTTCCTCTTATAGAAGTGAACAAATGGAAACTTTATGTATTTTTGTCACCTTCTTTAAGCCACTTAACTCTATATTTTCACCTCCAAAAAAATCCTCCATCTTGAGAATATGATCTAAACAAACCAACCCTTCCTTTTCTCTAGCCAACAATGGATTTGAAGCCCCATCCCTCATCAATAAATCATGAAAAACTTCCACTCCGAAGAGAATTCTTCCTTCTTATGGAACAAATTTCCAAAGGTTTGTTTATTCCATTTTTTTGCCTCCTCCTTAACATATTTCATTTTCCTCATAAGCCAAAATATTTTTCTTCCTTCCACTCTGACACCCCACCAAGTCTTCAAATTTTCCTTGAAAGAGGGATCTAGGAACCACATGAATTCCATCTTAAATGGGATCCCCTTAGGTTTTTCATATGAAATTAGCAAAATGTTAATGTGAGCATGATCCGACCTTGCTACCTTCAAAATGCCCGAGTTGAAAATAAAATTCTCCAATCCCCAATTTGAACAAATCAAGAACCTATCCAACCTTTCAATATTTTCCTCCGCTCCTATCCTTCTATTATTCTAGGTGAAACCACCATATTTTGGTTCCACATCTATCAGTGCAAGATCACCACAAAAGGATCTGAAATCAATCAAACTTAGAGGAAGGAATTTCTTTCCCCCTTTTTTCCCTTCAGATTAATAATTGCATTAAAATCACCCCCAAAACCTTCCTCCTCTCATATTTTAATATTAAGTTCAAATATTTCCACAAATCCTTTTCTCCCAACAAAAGAGGTCCATAAACATTTACAAGTAAAAAATTATCATTAGATTCTAAATCATGATAGTCAAGGTATATGAACCACTTAAATTTAAATAGATGAAAGAATTAATATCTACAAGGGGGTCAGCTATTGCTAGCCCACCAAAGACTACTACCAGTAGCTTCCATCGCCGCTACACAATTATACCAAATATTTTTCCAGACTTGAACACCTTCATCTTTTGACAATTTTTTTCTTAAATCGTTAGAAATTTGGGGCTTTTGATTCTCTAAGATACTTTACTAAACAAATTTTGTCAGAGAAATTCAATCCTCTTACATTCCAACTTACAATATTCATGATTCACAATTGGAAGGAGAGACCCTTTCGCCATCTACAAAAGCCTCTAAGATGCTTTGACTTCCAATGTCAATATTTATTTTAGCTTCTAATTGAGTTTTGAGAGCATTGGACTTCCTCCCAACCAATTTAGCATTACCCATATCCAGTTGAGGTTTGGATTGGCAAGAGGCCAATCTTTCAAATTTTCTAATCAGAGTAGCAGAGCCTTTCTTAATCACGTCCACCTCCTTCTATTGGCTAGATTTTCTACACAACTGAAAACCTAGGCAGTCATGAGATAAATATCCCTCATTTACCGGTGAGGCTCTCGTGTAAGATTTTGTCAATTATATTTTCTAGTATCTATCTATTGGTATTACTTTAACTATGTAGCTCATGAACCATAGCTAGACAATTTTCCAAAGCAAGTAAGAAATCAGTAACAAATTAATATATGCCAAAGAGGGAAATAATTGAATGTGAGCAGAAAAGAAAGAAGATGTGCAACCTAACCAATAGTTAATAGAGTTGGTCACATGCACATAGACGAAACAAACAGATCTAGAAATGCAGAATTCAAAGCAAAGGAAAGTTTCATATCCAAATCTAAGATAGCAAAAATTTTATACAAAGATATAAAATAAATAAGAAACAAATGCATCATTGACACAAAGTTCTCCAGAAATTTGTCTCCTCTCTATTCCTTAGCTTTTAGAGAGATATCAAGGATTTTCAACTCAAAGTCTCGAACAACAATGCTCATTCCAAATTCTTTTTTATAACCCATAGGTTCTTCCTCTATTTATATTGTATAAAGGGAAATTACAAATAGGAAGCTTTAAATGAATTGCGCATGCGGAAGTTATGAAAAGGGAAACAACTAGAAATCTTCCTCCTGAAATCTTTTTGCATGACATGCATGATTTATAACCGAAAAATAGAACCTTCTATTTTGCATGTCTACCACCTATTTCCAAGTAATTGACTTCTTTAAGTAATGGATTTTAAAAAAATCACTTAAGTTTTATAATTTAATTGATTACTTAATTACTTCATCGGAGAAAATAAAAGAAAGAGGAAAAGAAATAACAAGAAAGCTACAACCCTCCTAGTCTTGTTCTTCTTCCATATTCTGCATGTGGTTGACTCTTTTGCCTTTGATTCTCACCAAATTGGATATGAAAGATATGCATGACTCTGTTGATCCTTTTATTTCATCATGATTTATCATGGCTGGAACAATTTTTTTATCTTTTTTTCTTTTTTTTTTTCAAAATCCCTTGCAATTGGATCAATTTTGGCAGATCCGACTTCTTGATTCTCGTAAGATATATTTGATGTACCGACATTGATTTGAGCACCCGTGATGAATACTTGGGCACATATACCAACATATAGATTCTCATAATGAGCAAAATTAGGCTATTCTAACCCTAGGTGCCAAAACTAGAAACTTCCCAGTAGTGGAAAATAAACTTTAATGCAAAATCCTCCTTCTTTTGGCACCAAAACATGTCTGGGCTGCAATCCTCATAAAAAATAATTAATTGTCTCTCCTTTATGGTGTCCCATGCTTATATAACCTCCAACATGCTATTTTTAATAATTTCCTCTTCCTATTTCTGGCAATTTAATTAATTAATAGCCATGTTTATTCATCCAATTTGGGTGCCCAAGTCTGCATGTTGCTGGTTGCTTTTTAAATAATTTATTTTATTTATTTTTAGCATGCATCCTTGACTTCTCCATAGCTCTTTCACTTGCATTGACTTTCTTTCTATTTATGGTGCCAAAACTAGGTGAATAAACCATTAATAAATATTATTAAATGCATTGTTATTCACCCAAGGTGGGTCGTACTTTTTGGAAAGAGGAATGGCTAAACATAATAAAGTCAACTTGATGGGAATTTTCACCACTGAACTCGCAGCTCCAAAATCCCATTTTCCACTTAATTTATCTGACTTTCATAGTGGGAATTTTTACCCTGCAAGGAAGGTAAGAAATTCCCGCCTACCTGCCATTACCAAAATTCCCACTGGAAAATTAAAACATCTCCCAAAAAGTGTGACTTGTATTTAAAATTTCTTCCTTTGTTAAAGTGTGGCATGCATGGGTGAATAAACCTCTTTGGTGTGAAAACTTAGCCTATTAGGAAGGCATAAAATTCTCATCGGTGCTTTAAGTGATTTTTCTTTATTTTATAATGGGAATTTTTACCTTGTAATATGGGTAAGGAATTCACACCTTCCTGTTGCCTCTAATATTCCCATTCTGCAATTTAAGTGACTTTGATTTCATGGGAAAAAGTAACCTCAAGGCAGGTAAGAAATTCCCACTTGTCTGCCACTACCAAAAATCCCATTGTAGCTTACATCCATTCATTCCAAAAATTTCAACTTGCCTAAGATATGCTTTTTGTGCTTGACTTCATCTATTTTGGTCGAAGTTTTCTTTACGAGGTGATTCCTTCTAGTGCGGTAGAGTCGTAAATGATCTCTAGATGCTCCTAGCAATAAAACAGACTATCCAACACAAAGAACGGACCCGGAGAATTAAACAAAAAGACCACACGTAAAATGGAGAAAAACACAAAAGAAATAAATAAAAGCGAAAAACGTTGCCAAAAGTCACGATAAAAGCTCTGAATTCATTCCTAGTGAAAACCCTATTGAGATGTGTGAATACTATCATGTAAAACTTCAACAGATTCAACCAGAGCACAATTTACTTCAAACGAGGCATTATTTATTTAATAAATAATTAAATAAAAATTTCTCATAAATAAAACTTGGTGGAGGGATAAAATGAGTTTCAGCATCTAGGTATTTGTCAAAATTGGCTCATATGATTCACTAGGAATATCTTAACGTAATACAAACATCTTTTGGCAATAAAAACATGAAAAGACCTCGTTATTTTAAAAGAACAAATTTTTTTAAACATGGGGTAGTCTTAGATTTCAGGGTAAAATATGGAGACACCAGTTGGCTTCATCTGTGGACATCTTTACCTCTTTAAAAATGAAAGGAGTGAAGATGAGATCCTAGCATCTCTACTTTCGTGTCTTGTCCATTGAGTTTAGGGTCAGAAAAAAAAAAAACAAAACAGAGAAAAGGAAAGAAAACAACAAAGTTTTATTTAAATACATACAAGTTTTACCCTACTTTTTTTTAATTCTGGAAAGGCTTCAATTAATTCCTGTTGAAAGGAAGTGGTAACTCAATTCTATCTTGGTAGGTAAGGAAGAAATTATCCATTCTAGCAGCTCTCTTAATCATGAAGGGCCCTTTCTAGAGTGAATCAAATTTGTTGTGCATGCCCTTCGGTTCATGTCTATTGTCCCACCAGTTACCCAAGATCGATCTTGAACTTCCTTTCTCTGGCCTTCTTACCGAATACCTTAGGAAATTCCTTATCAACTTCATCTGGTGGTGGCTCATCCTTTATTCTCTCTCGTGGTGGATAAGTCTCGCATCAATTTCCTTCGTTCCCCAAATTTACCTTCTAGAATTCCGAGGAAGAACTATCACCATATTCTTTTTTCTTCTTCAGGTATTGATCATGCTTGTTGAAATTCTCCACCAAGGAAACTAAACCCTTGGGGATTTTTTTACCTTTTGGTTGGATTATTCCACTATTATCATCATAACCTAGATCAGTTTTACCTGTGACTATTTTTCATGGTGGTGATCTGTTCCCTTTAACATGCGAGACATGTAGATGTGTGTTTGTCATTGTAGAAGTTCTGCCATTGTTCAACACTATCGGTGGACTTTAGGGCGGTAGACCATCTCCACTTTATAGTTTCCTTTCCTAAATATGGATGGTGGTTTATCTAGATTCAATAGTGCGGTCGTGATCTTCCACAAAATCTACCTTAGAGTTCCGATTGGTTGGGATAAAGTCGATAGAGAAGGATGTAAAATTGAGTGTAGCAGAAAGCACTCTATCTCTCGTAATGTTTCATTTTATCTCATTTGACTTGAATTTTCTCTCAAACCTACTTTACTAGAAGTTCAGCATCTCCTTGGGCACTAAGGAGTTTTACTCCTTTCTTTTTAGCTTACTCCATTCCTAGCGTGAAGGCTTCATACTCCACCATATGATTGGTGTTCTCAAACATTAGCTTGTGAGAGTATGGGAATATCTCATGATCTAGAGATATTAGTAAAACATCGGCTCTCGATCTAAAAGAAAAACATGTGCCTTTAAACTCCATAGTCCAAAAATTTTCTTCTTCTTTTATTGTCTTTATCTATGTTTGAAGTTAAGTTCTCGTACATTTTTATCCATTTCCAAGAAATAGACCCCACAGCTTAGATTCTGAAAAGAATCAGAGATCTAGGATCCTCATATTTTGTAATCTGTACTTGGACTTCTTTTGGATCAAGCTTCTAATTTATTCCTTTGATAGGAATATGAGCATAGGATCAATACATATTTACTTCTCCTCCCATCTCTTTACTGAAGTTTCTACTTAACAACATCTCGTAGGAGATAGGAATATCGCAACTAAGATTATCATCTTTAATCTTTTATTAGGAAAAGTCTAGAACATGCTTGTGCATCTTTGATTTTTCGATTAAAGGGACTTGTCTCTCCATGGAGTAGCACCTATTTATAGTCTTTTTAAGGTAAGCCCAAGTTTTCACCATTTTCTTTAATTTTTAGAAGAAACAGATAAGGGTGTGGGCCAAGGAGGAATACCTATTGTGATGGTTGGTGGAAGGTTGTGTTCACGTTTTGACTTCTGGATCTGATTCAATGGATGGACAGAAAGATAAAAAAGTGGGTGACCATGAGTGGTGATAGGTGAAAAGGGAGTGGGCTAAGGGCAACTAGTTTGAAGTGTGACAAACAACGGTTGACTAGGGAACCAATATGACCGACTTCGATCATAGAAGATTGGGATTAAAAAGAAAAATTCCACTTTTACAAAATCATTTTTCATTTTCCAATAGTATAAAATGATAGAGGAGCGGTGGAAAAGTGGGAAGTGTTGAAGTGAGATAGATATTTGAGTTGGTTAGCCTCAAAGCAAGTGATCGGTCATTCGAGAGGGTAGTCCACAAGATCGGTGTGAGCATTTTGGTTGGTTAGAGGTGGGGAGGGTAATTGGTGATGGCAGAGGCGAAGAGGGTTCGGGTGGACCACCGGTGCAGCGGCCCACGTGACTCCATGGAGACAAAGATCGCAACAAGGTAGGATTGGATCCCATTCTACGTTGGTTAGGTAAATTTATTTGTAGAAATCAGGTTTGGGTAAAAATGGGTTTGGGGGGAATTAAATTTGAATTTGGAAGCTATAGGGGTTAAATAGGAATGAAGGAAGGCTTATGTAGGGTAAAGAGGGATGAGGATGGATTGAGGTGAGATTTGGTTAGGGAAGGGTAGGTAGGTAGGGTAGAATGTCAAATTTTTAGAGAAAAAAAGGGTGGGATTTCACCGAGTTTTTAGCCATGACAGTGACCGACGCGTCGGTCAAAGGTTGGTCATTTTCGGCTGGATTTTTCTAGCATCGGTCGAGATGAGGTGACCGATGCCGTTTTTATTAACCATTTCCGAGTCAATAAAGAATTGATGATGGTCGAATTTAGAGGAAAATGGGCCAACAAATGAGAGAGGGTGGGGTTGAGATAGGTCATGAGATAGGAAGATATTGTCGAAGGAAAAGAGCTAGGGTAATAGGTATAAATAGGGATGACTTGAGGGATGGGGTGAGGGAGAGAGGTCATGAGATAGGAAGAATCTTGGGAATAGGTGGGGTGCCAAGGGTAATGTTTGGTATGGTTGAGGTTTAATGATGTTATGGATTGTTAGATGCAGGCGAGAGACTAATTGTGGATGCGTGATAGGGTACTACCCCTGTTAGTATCAGTATGAGGGAGTGAGATAGCTAAGGAGTGACACCATGTTGTAGATATCAACCTGATTGGGGTCAGACGCTACCGACACGTTGTTCGGAAGATGATCCTGATGGTTGCCCTCATCAACAGATGGGATTCGGTGACCAACACATTTAACCTGCCAACAGTGAGATCACATCCACCTTAGAGGATGTGTATAGGATCCCGTAGCTACCAATAGTAGGGACTAAAGTGTATTCCATTACCTCAGAGGCATATGAGGAGGTTATGTTGACCATGTTTAACAAGGGGCTGGTAGAGTTATGGTTCCATAGCACCAACCTCAATTATGGAGACATGTACAGGTCGAGACCAATGGTACTGTTGATGCAAAATCACAGCACCCCTAGATGCAGATCAGGTTTCTAGGTTGATCACTTTGGCATCTAGTGTGATTGCATAACATTGAATCCTTTCTCCAAGTGTGGGACTTGAAAAAATGAGAAAGGATTCTCCAGAGAAGGCTGGTTCCTATTCCTCTGTTCAGATGCACACGAAATATGCAGAGGGTTTTCTCAAAACCTAATCTAATCTGCCAAGGAGACAAGGTAAGAAGATGCATAAAATAAATCTAAGCTAATAGAGGTGATGCACCGAGGAATGAAGAACACCTATTTTGCCAGAAACACAGACCATTTGAATGTGATATAAGATTATGCATAGATGACAAAACCTGCAGTAAAAGACCAGGAGGATGCAAAAATGAACATAGAGAGGGCTGAGAATCATCCACAGACATGCATTACTTGCTCCAAAGATTGATACAATACACCATAGAATGCCATGAGGTAGAATAGTATTACAGTTCAAATGAGAGGTTTGAATTCCACAAATTCACCTGAGGAGAAGAAGGGAGAGGCAAAACAGAAAAATGTTCGACCCCTGAAAAGAAGCTCCTCTTTACAATATATAGAAAGAATGAGAGAGGGAAAAGAGAGAGGAAATCCAAATCTACCCCAACCACCTCCAGGTTGCATTCCATTCATCTCATTATGGCAGAAGCGGCGGATCCTGGCAAAACGGCGGGCTATCTAACAGAAGCGGCGAACTGTCTGCTGCATTAAAGTTGTTTGTTGAAGCATTACTTCTACTTGTTATTTCACACCAGAGGTGTTTCTTGATTTTCTCTCTCCAAACTGAACCAAAATGCAAGATTGACCCCGAATCGTGTAGAGAATTTTACCAGCTTTCCATTGATATAAAGAACGTGCCAATCCGAGCTCTGGATCGAAAGTTATGGCGATCTGAAGATTTAGGGCAAAAATGGGCCAAAACGTGTTTTGAAATCTTTCCCGCTCTGCCACCTGGATGACACGTGGCACGTGCTGATTGGACGAGCAATTCTCTCTCCTCTACCTTTCGGGCTTTCCTTTTGAAATTTCCTTGTGGGCCCCTTAAACTTGGACACGTGGCGCTATTTCATTGGTTCGGGTCAGTGCTCGAAACCTCGCCCTTTGACTTTTGGACTATCTCCCTTGTGACACGTGTCGTGATTTGATTGGTCCGCGGGTTTGCCGGCTTTTCACGCCCTTCGCGTCTTTATGTCCCGGATGTCCCAAACTGTTTGGGACAAAAACCTCCGATCCGCCCGAAATGGGCTTCCTCGTCCCTCATTTGCCGATGACACGTGGCGCAATCTGATTGGCTCTCGGCTTTTTCGGCTATCCGCGTCCCTCGCGTCCCTGCGGCCCAGATGTCCCAGTACGAACTTTCTCTGTTTCGGCCGAACCGGCCGGTTCACGTCCATTTGTCCCAAATGTCCCAGTGCTTCGTGGGACAAATTCTTCCGGTTCGCCCGATCCGGCCGATTCGCGTACTTCTGGCCCAGATGTCCCTTTTGCTTCCGGACTGTTTGTTCTCATTTCGGCCGATCCGGCCGGTTCGTACTTCACGTACTTGTGTCCCATTTGTCCCGGATGAAGACTTGGGAAAATTTTTCCTTCTTTCGGCCGATTCGGGCATTTCGCGTCCCGCGCGTACCTGTGGCCCAGATGTCCCTTTGCTTCACGGGCCACCTGGAGGCTTTTCAGCCGATCCGCGCCTAGATGTCCCAAATGTCCCGACTGCTCCTAGGACTAGGACTTAGCCATTTTTCGTGATTTTTCCTGTTTCAATCTACTTGCCTGGAACTGCAAAACTCTGATGCATGTTATCGAAATTTACCCTGGGGGGTGAAATTTTGACAACAGTTTTGACGACTCAGCGGGGTCACCTGCCTGCTAGGTAGAAGATCAGTGGCCTTTTAGCGATCCATTGGGCATGGAGTTATAAGCAATAACCTGAAACGAGCCTGATACTGCAACTTCTTCTCCAGCAACACTCTGAACTGTAGAAAACAACCTGAGAGTAGCAAAACCTGTGCCAAAGCACTTAGGGAAATAGAAACCTAACTACCACAGGACAATGTGCATACGCACTTAGAGGAATTAAAAAAATCTAAACTAATATTTACAAGGGCAAACCTTTTCTTTTTTAGTAGCAATGTTTAAGATAGATTCCGTTAACCGGAATCGGAAGTTCCTCTCCATCCAATGCAGACAATTGGAAGGCATTACTATTTTTGCATCCCGTGACCATGTAGGGACCACTCCAGATGGCATCAAACTTGGAATGCCTTCCTGGTTTTGCCCGATCTGCATCCCATTTCAGAACTAGGTCCCCTTCCTGGAAGGTCCTTGCTCTTGCTCTCTTATCAAACCATCTTTTTACTAAGGCCTGATCCTTTTCAATCGTCTGAACTGCATGTTCTCTGATTTCTTCTAATTCCATCAATTCTGCATACCTGACCTCCATTGGTTCGAACTCAGATAACTCAAACTGCTTCATGAGCTCCAAGGCTGGCAATTCTAATGATATAGGCAATACTGCCTCCTTCCCATAGACCAACTTGTAGGGAGAATTACCTGTAGACCTCTTTGGTGTTATCCTGTCAGCCCATAACACTGATTTTAGCCTTGTATGCCATGTTCTTTGATTTTCATCCAGAGTCCTTCTGATGATTTTTAGCAAATTCTTGTTTGTGGACTCTGCCTGTCCATTACCCTGCGGGTAATAATTTGAAGAGGTGCTCAAATAGATTCCATTCTTGACAGCCCATTCTGTAATTTTTGAACCTATGAATGCTAATGCATTATCTGATATGATGGTGGCCGGCACACCGAACCTGGTTGCTATTTCTTCATAAAAGTCTAGTATGTTAGACTCACTTGCCTCTTTGAGCGCTACTGCTTCGGTCCACTTGGTGAAATAGTCTGTCGCTGTAAGAATCCACTTGTGGCCTTGACTCGAATTGGGATTGATGACTCCAATGAAGTCCAATCCCCATTGCATGAATGGATGATCTACTGAAATTGGACGAAGGGGCAGTGCTGCTAACCTTCCTTTCCCTGTGAAGAATGCACATTTCTTGCATTTCTTAACCCATGAGTAGCAATCATTGAATACAGTAGGCCAATAGTAACCAGCTTTCATGATTTTGAGAGCTGTTACTCGTGGGGTGAAATGGCCTCCTGCCTCCCCGTCATGGAACTCGTGTAAGATCCTCTCAACCTGACCTGTCCCAATGCATCTTAATAGAACACCGTTGATGTCTTTTTTAAACAAAACACCATCAACAAGCACATATGGAACTGCTTGTAATCTGAAGTACCTTCTTTTTGCTTTGCTCATTTCTGGAGGGCACATGCCCGTCTGTAGGAAATGTATCATATTCTGAGTCCAACAGGGAGTGGACACATCATCATTTTCCTATTTTTGATCATCTTGTAATAGCAGGACAGCGTCTTCTTCATCTTCTGGGTTGTCTGGTTGTTTGGAAGCGAGCTGCTCACACAAACCTTTGCCTCTTACCAGCTTGGTGATCTTGATCTCAATGTCATACTCCATGACACGGGTGATCCAACCTGCCCTTTTCTCATTCAAATCCTTGTTGAGGAGGAAGTCCTTAACCCCAGCATGTGAGACCAGCAATTTGACCTTGTTGTTTGAGACTAAATGCTTGAATTTCTTCAAGCTTCTGATTACTGCAAGCACATGCTTTTCAATAAAAGAGTACCTCACTTCGCAGTCATCTAGGCTCTGGCTGAAGAAGGCAATCGGCTATTCATCATTATCTTTGTTCTCATTGTACCAGAATGGCAGAAATAGTGTCATCACCTCCAAATGCATAGAGGATGAAATCCTTGGAAAAGTCTGGGTTGATGAGAGTGGGTGCTTGGGAGATGGCTTCTTTGATTGCTTCAAAACTCTCCTTGCCTTCTGCCATCCACTTGAAAGCCATGCTTTTCCTTAACATTTTGGTGATGGGCTTGACAAGGGCTGCAAAATCTGGGACAAACCTCCGAACAAAGTTTATCCTTCCCAGGAAACTCTGAAGGGCTTTCTTGTGGCTTGGCAATGGTAGTGCTCTTATGGCTTCAACCCTCTCTGGATCAATTGCTAATCCTTCCTTGGAGACAATATGGCCAAGGAGCTTCCCTTCATGTGCAAGAAAGATGCACTTCTTAGGATTCAAAGACACTCCGAACTTTCTACACCTCTGAAACACTTGCCTGAGGTGAAAGAAATGGTCTGCTGCATTCTTTGAGAAGACAGTAATATCATCTAGGTATATCAGCACTATCTTGTTGATCAAGCCTTTGAATGCCATATCCATAGCTCGCTGGAATGTTGCTCCGGCGTTCGACAGTCCAAATGGCATCTTCTTGTAAGCATATGTGCCCCATTTGGTTGTGAAGGCTGTCTTGAACTGGTCTTCCTCCTTCACCATAATCTGATTGAAGCCTGAGTAACCATCAAGTAGTGAAAACCTTTCTGAACCAGCTACGACCTGCAATATTTGCTCCATGGAAGGGAGTGGATAATGGTCCTTGAGAGAGGCTCTATTCAAATCTCTGAAGTCAACACACAGCCTGATCTCTCCACTCTTCTTCCTGACTGGAACTAAGTTGGCAACCCAACTAGAATGCTTGATTGGGAATATGATTCTTGACTCAATCAGCTTGTCCAATTCTTTCCTCATGAGAGGCTCCATGTGTGGATTGACTGGTCTCTGTTTCTGCCTGACAGGCTTAGTATTTGGATCCAATTCGATGGTATGCTGAGCTAAGTTGGGATTGAAACCTTTCAAGTCTTCATAGCTCCAAGCAAACACGTCAGGGAATTCTTGACATAGCTGTATGAACTCACACCTTTCTTGCTCAGTTGTCATCTTTCCAATTTGCAATGGCTTGTTTTCTTCTACCAATATGGATACCGAATCTTCTCTCTTAACCTGAATGTTTGCTTTCTCCTTTCTAAACTGATCATTGGGGTTAAAAATGGACTCCAAAGTGATAAGTCCCTTGGGCAGCTTGTCAGTTCTCAGCTGTATCACTTGGTCACCATATTGCTGTTCCAACTTTTCTTGATTCTTAGCTGAGAACTCAGCTTCTTCTTGCAAGAAATGGATGATTTGCTGGTCATTCTCAAATACTTGCCAACTGACATCGTTATCCGGCACCGAAGGCCTTGACAATCACGTGGATGTTTGGTTGTACCTTGTCTTGTTGAATGTTCTCTACAATGTCAAAGGCTGCCCCTACTGCTGCAAGCCTGTCAGCAGCTTGATTCTCTTTCCTAGGAATGGCTTTAATGCCGAAACCCTCAAAATATTCCATGAGGTCCCACACCCTGTTCTTGTAGCACCTGAGTAGATCATTTTTGGCCGCATGTTGTCCCTTGACCTGATTTACAATCAATTCACTATCCCCAAAGACTTGCAAGTTCTTTATTTTTTTCTTGATTGCCCAATGCATCCCTTGCACCAAGGCTTCATATTCAGCAGTGTTATTGGAGCATGCAAATTGAAATCTAAAAGCTGAATAGTACTTTACTCCTTGAGGTGAAACAAGCACGGCTCCACCTCCTGCACCTTGTCTACTCCTTGATCCATCAAAAACAGCTGCCATACCTCATTGTCATCCTTGTGGTTTGGCTTGGTGATGCTAGGAATAGGTTGACTTTCTTCGTGTATACAATAGACTCCTAGCTCAGATTCTTCTATTCCTTGATAAGGATCAAAAGCATGCACCTTGTTTGCCCATTCATCAAGAGTCAAATCTGGGATACTTCCAACCTTAGTGTCAGCTTCATCAGTGCTAGGGTGATCTTCTTGATCAAATGCTGAGCAATTGACATTAATCTGACTTGGAGTGTAGGGCTCAATATGGAAGTTTGCAATAGGTTCAGATCTGATTGTGGCCTTAGTTCCATATCTCGTTCTGAATAGCATGTGTGACCAATCAGCGGACAAATATCCCCCAATCTTGGCAGTGAAGTCCCTTGACAAACAGAGGGCAAAGAGTGGTGGAAGGTCTATGACTGACACATCTTGTAAAACAACAACATTTGGACATGCGTGCAAGGTAAGACTCAAATTTCTAATCACTCCAACTGTTGCTATTGCTGTCCCATCCAACTGCACTACTCCCTTAGATGTTATTTCATACTGGAGCCCTAACTGATCAGCTATCTGTTTAGGCATTACTGAGCTACTTGCCCCGGAGTCTATCATGCAATTGTGCACTAGCTGATTTCCAATGATTAATGAAACATAGAAAGGAGGGGGTTTCAACATCTTACCTTGTTGTCCTCCATGATTTCCCTCAGGTTGGGCAGCATTTGTAAGCACTTTGTCTTGTATCTGCTGATTCGAAGTTGGCCAGTCCTTCATGGCAGCTTGCAGCAGATCTCTTTGGCCTGGGATAGCTAGGGATTCCCACATAGATATATTGACGTTTGTTTTCTTCATCTGATCAATGATACTGAATGGTGATGAAGGATCTCTCTGCTGCCCCTTGGTTTGCACATTTACTCCTTGTATGTGGGCAGCAACAGCTGGCATTTGAGTTGGCCTAGGGGCTGTTCTTGGCTGTCCTTGTGCATTTGAAGCGGGACTTTGCTTGCCAATCATTTGTGGAGCCATGGAAGGTTGTGGATTGGCTGGGGCTAATGGCTGTTCTTCACCCAAATTTCTCCTTTTTGACCTTGTGTTTGCTGCAACACCTTGAGAAACTACCTGGTTCATGCCACAAAAATCCTCTGCTTGCCAATTTACCAATGTGGTGTCATTTGGGGCTGATTGTTGTTTGAATGTTTCTTGTTGTTGGTTGTTTTCTTGACTGTTCTCACCCTCCACACCAGTAGTTGTTACCATTAAAGCTTGAGTCAAAGCACCATTGAAGCACATGGATTGATTATGAGGCTCATTACATGGAAAACACCAATCATACTCCTGGGCAATGTTGTTTTGTGCTGGTACTAATGCCCTAGAGGCAGATATGGCATTTGGATTATAGGGCTGGAATGGTCTATTGACAGGAGGCCTTGTTTGATTCATATTTGCAGCTGGATTAGGTGGCCTTTGAGGCTGATATGGCTGCCTATTAGGTTGAGCTTGAGGCTGATACGAAGGTCTAAAACCTTGAGCTTGCTGTCTTTTGAGAGTGACCAGCTCATTGCCTAGATTTTGCAATTGCTTCATGACCTCTTGAAGCTCATTTGGGGCACTTGGAGATGAAGTGGAAGCTTCATTTGAACTCTGATTTCTAGGAGTGGGAATAGGAGCTAAGACAGGTGCTTGACTAGCACTTGGGCTCTCTAAACTTGGATATAATGGCATTGGAGGCCTAGGAGCCAATTTACCAGCTTGGATAAGATAGTTTTCGGCTCTAATGGCAATGCTATAAGTAGCAGGTAAGGTTGTGCCTCCCATAGATTGAATTAACATAGAAATATCAGAATTCAAAGCTTTAAGATAGTATAGAAAAGCACCTTCTGCTGTTGGCCTGACTGCCACTGGAATCCTATCCCAAGACCTTTGAAATCTGAAGTTGAAATCAGTCAGCTGCTCGTTGGGGGCTCTCTTGATAGTTGTCAATTGTTCCAGTAGAGACAAATTGTCTCCCTTTTCTCCAAACTGCTCATGGAGAACTATGCATAACTGATTCCAATTTGTGATAGAACCAGCTGTAAGGCTCCTGAACCATTGCAATGCCTTCCCTTTGAATGATGATGCCAGCAATTTGACAGCCACATCCATTTCATTTATCTCATGGATTACACAGACGTTAGCAATGTCTTTGACATGATCACCAGGAGTGGTATGATTTTATCCAGTGAAAAATGGAATGTTCTTCAACGCTGCAATTGGAACTAGATTCTGTGCATTGAGGGCAAGTGGGCTGCTGCCAGTGAAATTGACAAAGGGATTTAGTGGTTGCGCCATTCTGATTGGTCGAAGGACTCTTGAATACTGAATGAAAGGCCGAGCAGGTGGAGGAGTTGAGAGAGTTTTGTTTGGTGGAGATGGAGACCTTTGAATCCTTCTTCCTCTTTGCCTTCTTCTTGAGGATAATTGCAGGTATTCAAACAACACTTCTTCTTCTCCAACTCTTGACCTTGTGATTCTTCTCATAAGCTCTCAGGCCTGCACTACTGAAACCAGTTGATCTTCCTTTTGGAGTCGCCAGATATGTGAATAATAGCTCTTTTCAAGCAAGAAAATTGCAGCAGATGCATATCAACTTTGCTGTAATAAAAATGAGACCTCTAGGTCCCACCCGGCATGCCAAAACTGTTGATGCAAAATCACAGCACCCCTGGATGCAGATCAGGTTTCTAGGTTGATCACTTTGGCATCCAGTGTGATTGCATAACATTGAATCCTTTCTCCAAGTGTGGGACTTGAAAAAATGAGAAAGGATTCTCCAGAGAAGGCTAGTTCCTATTCCTCTGTTCAGATGCACACGAAATATGCAGAGGGTTTTCTCAAAACCTAATCTAATCTGCCAAGGAGACAAGGTAAGAAGATGCATAAAATAAATCTAAGCTAATAGAGGTGATGCACCGAGGAATGAAGAACACCTATTTTGCCAGTAAACACAGACCATTTGAATGTGATATAAGATTATGCACAGATGACAAAACCTGCAGTAAAAGACCAGGAGGATGCAAAAAATGAACACAGAGAGGGCTGAGAATCATCCACAGACATGCATTACTTGCTCCAAAGATTGATACAATACACCACAGAATGCCATGAGGCAGAATAGTATTACAGTTCAAATGAGAGGTTTGAATTCCACAAATTCGCCTGAGGAGAAGAAGGGAGAGGCAAAACAGAAAAATGTTCGACCCCTGAAAAGAAGCTCCTCTTTACAATATATAGAAAGAATGAGAGAGGGAAAAGAGAGAGGAAAGCCAAATCTACCCCAACCACCTCCAGGTTGCATTCCATTCATCTCATTATGGCAGAAGCGGTGGATCCTGGCAAAATGGCGGGCTGTCTAATAGAAGCGGCGAACTGTCTCATTGCATTAAAGTTGTTTGTTGAAGCATTACTTCTACTTGTTATTTCGTGCCAGAGGCATTTCTTGATTTTCTCTCTCCAAACTGAACCAAAATGCAAGATTGACCCCAGAATCGTGTAGAGAATTTTACCAGCTTTCCATTGATATAAAGAACGTGCCAATCCGAGCTCTGGATCGAAAGTTATGGCGATCTGAAGATTTAGGGCAAAAACGGGCCAAAACGTGTTTTGAAATCTTTCCCGCGCTCTGCCACCTGGATGACACGTGGCACGTGCTGATTGGATAAGCAATTCTCTCTCTCCTCTGCCTTTCGCGGGCTTTCCTTTTGAAATTTCCTTGTGGGCCCCTTAAACTTGGACACGTGGCGCTATTTCATTGGTTCGGGTCAGTGCTCGAAACCTCGCCCTTTGACTTTTGGACTATCTCCCTTGTGACACGTGTCGTGATTTGATTGGTCTGCGGGTTTGCCGGCTTTTCGCGCCCTTCGCGTCTTTATGTCCCGGATGTCCCAAACTGTTTGGGACAAAAACCTCCGATCCACCCGAAATGGGCTTCCTCGTCCCTCATTTGCCGATGACACGTGGCGCAATCTGATTGGCTCTCGGCTTTTTCGGCTATCCGCGTCCCTCGCGTCCCTGCGGCCCAGATGTCCCAGTACGAACTTTCTCTGTTTCGGCCGAACCGGCCGGTTCGCGTCCATTTGTCCCAAATGTCCCAGTGCTTCGTGGGACAAATTCTTCCGGTTCACCCGATCCGGCCGATTCGCGTACTTCTGGCCCAGATGTCCCTTTTGCTTCCGGACCGATTTGTTCTCATTTCGGCCGATCCGCCACTTCGCGTGCCCACTTGTGTCCCGTTTGTCCCTGGATGAAGACTTGGGCAAATTTTTTCCTTCTTTTGGCCGATTTGGGCATTTCACGTCCCTCGCGTCCTCGTGGCCCGTAGATGTCCTTTTACTTCACGGGGGCTGGAGGCTTTTCGGTCGATCCGTGCCTAAATGTCCCAAATGTCCCGATTCCTAGGACTAGGACTTAGCCATTTTTCATGATTTTTCCTGTTTCAAACTACTTTGGCTTAGCAAAAATGATGCATGTTATCGAAATTTACCCTGAAAGGTGAAATTTTAACAACAACACCACTATAGACATGTAATGATGGCAAGGTATAGATGCCCTAGGAAAGGCGAGGTACTATCATGATCACACCAATGGTCTCGTTATAGATTTCCCCACCTATAGAGTATAGAGCACAATAGGCCTTGAGTGAGAGGACCAAGTCTTGCACTCATAGTGTGGAGAGTACATGGGGCCGACGAGCCTCGAGACAGGGTTAGGGTGAGGCCACTAGCTCACAGAGGTCATCTCTAGGTGAGGTACCATGATAAGGTGTTAGATCGAGGCCCATGAGGGTGGAAATATGTTAGCGGGATTCCGCACCAAAGTAGAGGAGGAGGAGGAGACATGTGAGATAGGCATGGAGGGTATCTCGATGGGAGGTGATTGATATCATGCGGTTATTTCTATTTAGTTTTATATATATATTTTACAGCTTGCATGTTGAGAGTGAGGATGTATGCGAGAGTTTTGAGTTTTTATTTTTATAAGGCTGCATCTTGAAGATAGTGAGGTTGTATATGAGTGATTTTAGATATTTGTATATGTGTACATATGTATGGATACACAGACTTTCTCATTTATATAGATGATGCTACTTATGGTATGGATGGTGTGCTTGTTTTAATTTCCATTTTTACTTGTGTACGTGATGGAAACTAGGTGAATTAGGCATGATTGAGTCAAGGTCTTGTAGGCGTGGTTGAGTTAGTTCAATTAGGCATGTTGGAGTCAGGTCATAGGCATGATGGAGTCAGGTCATAGGCATGATGGATTCAAGTTATAGGCATGATAGAGTCAGGTCATAGGCATGATGGAGTTAGGTTATAGGCATGATGGAGAGGAATGATGATGTATATGCATGTTATGGTTTAATTTTATGAATCTTTTCTATAGTGGAAATGTAAAAATGATAAATAACCGATGTGATGATGTGGCAAAAATGTTTATTAATTGTCGCTTGTTTGGTTTCATTTCCAATTGTTGATAAAAAAATTGAAAATGAACTAAGGTAGGATGTGAATGGGAAAATGAAGGAAAAATAGGTTAGGTTGAAGAGATGTCGAACTAACCTTTAAGTTCATCATGCCCTCGAAGTGCTACCTACATAGCCTTAGTGAAAAGGGGCCTCATGCCAATGTAGTTCTCCCATAAGCTAGGGAAGAATATGATGAATTAGGGGGATGGGTTGGTATATTTTATGCATGATTTATCATAGGCTGATTGAGTTATGTCATAGCCATGGTTGAGTCTAGGTCATGTTAGGTATGGTTGGTTGGTAAAGAGAAATTCTTAAATCGTAGGTGTCGATGGTTTGGTCCAGTATAGAGAATCAATAAGTAAAAGAAAGGTGAATGGAAAGGGAGACAACAAGAGCCACCTAATTGATAAGGACCATAACGAGTCTATCATACCAAAGATTGGATTATGAACGTAAGACCCTAAAGGCATTTGCATAATGGACTATTCTAAGGGTGAAGAAAGTCACATGATCACGAAATGTCGTGGTTGCGGAAAGTCCCTTGAGTAGAAAGGAAATTAGGATGAAAAGGAAATGAGGTGAGAGTGGGTGGTTTAGCATAACTTAGTGTACGACAACATGTTTTCCTAGCAAGAAACCCAGGATCAAAAAATAGGCAAGTTCATGACAAAAAATTCATCATTTTCTTCATTTGTTTATTTTTGATAGACTGATCGATTGATGTGGAAATCTATATGGGATGATTATATTATCTCCTTGAGGTCTTCGTGAAGTTGATCGATGCAGAAAGCTTCGGATATTTTTATCATATTTTTACAATGTCTTTATATAGTTGTCCTTTAAGGGATCAATCTATTTATAGTGGAAAAATAGAGAAGAGATGTCCTTTTGAGGGATTCATCTTTTGCTAGAAGTTTGACTCAAGGAGTTAAATCCATGTTTGTTTTTAGACGTTTAAGTCATGGACAAGACTATATAGGAAGATTATGTTCTTGTTTAGAGGAAAAGACCATAGCACTTAGAGCTTAATTATGAAAGAGAAGGTTTCGAGTGATGAACGACCATGAGATTCCATCTTTAAGAAGACCAAAAGTATCCATGAGAATCATGATATGAGTAGATTCATGGTACTCATATTGAAGATAAGGCTGAAATGTGAAGGGTAACCACATGATTCTTATTTAGTCACATATCCTCAAAATGGGTAGTATGGAAGGTGAAAAATGTTCAAGGATGAGAAATCAATGAAAAAAATATAGGACTTGATGTCAACAATAAAATGGTCAAAGATGCAAGGCATTAAGGGGCTCAGGTTTGGGTTTACCTTAGAGTGAAGACAAATTATAAGCACTTGATCCATAGGCATGGGTAACGATATATGGTCCAAGCCAATTAGGAGCAAATTTACCCCGTTTGTTTTTCTCTTCTTTGGTTACATGTTGATTTTCCTTCAAGATGAGGTTATCGACCTGAAAGGTTCATTCATGGACACGTTTGTTGTAGGCACGTTTGATATTTTTTTAGTAGATTTGGAGATGGTCAAGAGCATTCAGATGGCATTCATCTAATAACTCAAGTTGCGCTAAACGATCCTAGCAAAAGTCATTGTTGTTGAGCATGTCTTATAATGAGATGCAAAGAGATGGAATCTAGACTTCGAAAGGAAAGACAACCTCGATATCAGTAGACTAGAGAAAAGGGTGTGGAAGTATTTAAAGTACGAATACTAGTATGATAAGCCCACAAAGTGAAAGGAATGTGTGAATGCCAATCCTTGCCATTATCATTAACTACTTTCATTAGAATTTTGTTCAAGGTTTTATTGGTCAATTTTTCTTAGCCATTGGTTTGCGGGTAATAAGGTGACGAGAAACTGAGTTGGATGCCAAAAGCATCACACAACTTACGGAGGGTGTTGTTTTTTAATTACTTTTCATTATCAATGATGAGATGGTGAGGAACACAAAAGTGACAAATGATGTGATGGTTTATGAATTCACATATTTTATCAGCTTTTGTAGAAATTAGGGAATGGATTTCACCCATTTAGTGTAATATTTAGTAGCGGTTATAATCCATTGATGGCATTGTGAAAATGGGGTTGATCTCTAAAAGATCCAAGCCCAATTGAGATAAATTCCAAAGGTCTCATGCGACCTATAAGGCATGATTATGTGTGTGATGAAGATTAACATGTTGTTGGCATTTTACACAACGTTTGACATAATCACAATAGTCGTAGTTTAGGGTTGGCCAATAATAGCAAAGGTGAAGAATGCATTCTAGTAATAGGTAAACCACTAAAGTGACCAAAAATTCCATCGTGAACTTCCTTGATAGTGAAAGGAATTTCATAACTTGTAAGGCATCGTAAGAGAATACCGTCGAGCCAAGTCATGCTTATAAAGGATACCACCCATGATGACATAACGAGAGACACTTTTAAGAAAGATATGTTTTCCATTACGAGTGAGATCAAGGATAGAATGGAAAGGGAAAGATAATCTACAAACTTCTTATACCAAAGGTCACGTGAGTCGGAGTGCAAATGGTTTTGCGAGTAGACCTCACGAGGTAAATAAGAGGGTGATTGCAACCTTTGTATTGGGACATATTTTAGATTCGGTAGGTGAAGTGGGTATCTGAGAAGCCAAATAGACCATGGTATCCACAAATTTATTGTAGAACGTGGGGTGGTTTGAAGTTCATAATAGTCAAAGGTGGTCAAAAGTATGTCTACATGATTTTTATACTTTTGAAGAATCTCATTATGACAACTGGTATATACCATTAAATTGGTTTACGACCAGCGGGAATCACCAAAGATATTGATTGACTTAATATCTAAGGCATAAGCATCCCTAGACCCAATACGAGTGCCTTGGATTCGGCATTATTATTTATATAATCAAAATCTAGTTTGAAAGACAAAGGCATATGTTTGCCATCAAGAGGAATGAGGATAACACCAGCCCCACCTCCACGCCGATAATTGGATCCATCAAAGAAGAGTGTCATTTGGTAAGTGGGTTCATCTAAGGAGAGGGTATCTATGGATTCATCCTAGGAAATCAAAGTTAGAGGGTTGATTCCTGGAAAGAGGTGCATATGCTAGTTGGTCAGCAAAGCTTGGCCTTTGATGGACTTTTGATTAATGAATTTGAGGTTGAGACCAAGTTTGGAAAGAAGCATAAGCCAACGCTGGGGACGTTGATGTTGATAGGGTTTGGAATACATATAGTGTAAGGGTTAGTATTTGTAGATGAACGAAGGTTTTGTGGTTGAGTAGGTAATGACAAAGTTTGGTGGCGATGAAAACTAATGCTAAGAAGATTTTTTCGGTGTGGGTATATCTAGTTTCGTAGTCCAAAAGGGTACGACTTATGTAATAAACCACTTTCTCTCTTTTCTCATCGTGATGATCAAGCATGGCACCTAAAGAATGGTCAATGGCAGAAATGTATAGGTAAAAGGGTTGGTCATCCTTAGTAGGAATGAGCACTGGTGGTTGAAGAAGGTATTGTTTTAATGTGCAAAGGATTTATGGCATTCATCATCCCATTTGAATGAAATTTCCTTCTTGGGAAGATGATGAAATGGTTGACAATGGTCAAAAAGGTATGAGATAAAATGACAAATGGATTACAACTTACCTTACAGGGTTCAAAGTTGATGGAGATTAGTAGGTGGAGGCATTTCTATAATAGCCTTTACTTTAGCGAAGAATCAACTTCTATGCCACACAGAGTAAACAATGAAACCAAGGAGTTTTCTCAAAAGTACCACAAAGATGCACTTTTTGGTTGAAGATGAACACAATACTTAATGAGGCAGGTCAAAGATGACCTTAAGGATGATCAAGTGTTTGGCTCGATGTTTGGATTTGGCAAGAAGACCATCTACATAATATTCCAATATGTGATGCATGATGTCATGGAAGATGTAAGTCATGGCTCATTGATATGTATAACTAACATTTTTAAGGCCAAAAGGCATGACTAAATTAGCAGAAGGTCCCCAAGGAGTGATGAAGGTAGTTTTGTGTTGATCTTCTAGAGAAAGTAATATTTGATTATAACCTAGAAAGCATCCATGCGTGATAGCATTTCATGGCCGGCGGTGAGATAAACTATTTGGTTAATACCTGTAGAGGAAAGTCATCCTTTAGATAAGCCAGTTTGAGTTGAGGTTAGGAAAGTTCATGCAAATGTAGAGTCCCTTTTCACCTTTGTGATAGGAACGATGTTAGAAATCCATTGGGGATAATCAATGGGTAGGATGAAAGAAACTAAGAGAAGGCGTTGAATTTCTTCTTTGACTAGAAGAGCAATGTGAGGATGCATTTTCCGCAGCTTTTGTTTGATGGGTTTGGCATCAAGAATGGTTATGATATTATGGACCACAATTTTAGGGTCAATACTGGGCATATTAGCATAGGACCAAGAAAAATTGTTGCTATGGTCCCAAAGGAAAGAGGTAAAAGCTTCTTGTTCAATAGCATCTAAAGATTGACCTATCTTTAGAATGTGCGGGTCATCCTGAGTGTTAATGTTGATTTCATGGTCGATTCATTCAACATGGTTTTTGTCTCAAGAAGGTAACGACCGGTGAATATAAGAATCTTCCGCACCAAGGTAGGTGAGGATGGACTCATCATCGATGTTAATATAAGGTGTATCTTCATCAATCATGTTAGGATACGGAATGAGAGAGAAGAGGGGGCCTCGCCATCGCATTGATAGGTCAGAGGTCCCGGGAAATTATGTTTATGAAAAAAAAGTTAGGAGGAATAGATTTGGGGTCTATGGATTCCATGGGTGAAGATGTTGACGTGGGTGAATGAGGTGGAAAAATTTTCTTCCTCAATGAGGTCAACACAAGCCTTCTTGGGAGGTGGTGTGGCAAAGTCAATGCCACTACGGTCATTGTGTTTACGGGTAGTGCAAGAAATGATAGTATGGTGGCCTTGTTTATAAAAATTGAAGCCAAATCCTTTCCATGTGCAATAGTGGAGGAAAGTGTGATTGAAGCGGTGGTTAGTAAGAGATTGTAGGTCAGATGAAAATGGTCATGTTTTCTATGGAGGTTTTGGTGAATGAGTGGCAATATCAAGTCCCCATACGTTAGATTAGTGTGAAAATGTGGAGAACTATAAGGAAAACCTCTCCTACACAATATTCATAACTAGGGTGTTTGTAGAGTTCCCATATTCTTACGGAGTGAGGAATATGTCGATATTGTATAGGTGGTACTCCCCAGAGTGAGGAATTGAAAAAAACATTCTAAGGGACCAATACTCGATATGTGGGTAGCAGGGATAAACAACTCGCTAGATGATTAGGAAGCGAGTGAGTCACCTGCAGAGGTTGTGGCAGTAGTAGGGATAGGAGGGTTAGGTGTGGTAGAGGTGATGGCAGCATTGGTGGATGGGCTTGTGGGAGAAGGCATAGTGGGGGTAGTGGCAGATGCCTTGATTGGTACAAGTACATTATTGGGTCGGTACAACATGTTATAGGTCTTGAATGGTGACGGGTCGGCGGGGATGATGTAGTTATGTCCCTCATGCTCAAATTTTACACAATGGTGTAAATTTGAAGGGACACAACCCATGACGTGAATCCAGGGTCTATCGAGTAATAGGTTATACTATAATTCCCCTCTAATACGTAGAATAGGTCTAGGACAATACAAGGACCTACGTGAACATGAAGGATAATAGTGCCAAGGGTGGAGGTAATGGCATCATTGAAGGAGCATAGCATAACCAAGTTATTATGCATACAGTTAGAAGGAATACATATTTGATTATATGTGTGGGAGGAGATGATGTTAATGCTAGCACCACCATCAATCATGATGTGTCGTATGCATATGTTATCGATATAGATAGAAATGAATAGGGTGGGATCAAGGTCATCGACCGACCATAGAAGTACAATCTCCTCTTCGAGAGAAGTTGAGGGTGACGACTTGAGGAGTGGTCATGGGGGTAGAAGAAGGAACTAATTTGGTTGGCGAGGCCACATGGTGAGGGGTGATAATCGAGGCCACTGGTGTGGGGTCATTGGGTAGAACTTCAATGGATTGTAAAACCTCAATAAGTGATTTTCTGTGGGATTCATAAGTCTGGACGAGATCATACAAAGACATCTTTAGAGGAGACTAATGTAATTGTTTTATCATTACGCAATGGGTGACCTCGTCAGAGATAGGGTATGTAGGTTCATGGATGGTGATTTTAGGAGTGGGTGTAGATGGTGTATAGGGTATAGAGTTGGTTGATGGGCTAGTTTCTTTTTCTTTTCCTTTGTCTTTCTTACGAGCGTGGGTAGCAACGTCAACCATGTTAATATGAGGGAGCTGGATGGAGAGGTGTGTCATGAAAGGTATAATGGAATGAGGGGAAAAATCCTAGTGGTGGATAAGATCCTTGTGAAATGAGTAAGGTGCACTGACATTTGGGTGGTGGTTTGGCTAACTCTCTAATACGGACCATGTTGATCTCAAATTTTAGACGTGGGAAAAATGGTTGTCGTGGGTGGAGATACTAACATTGAATGAATGGGTAAAGGATGATGATGTATGGTTATAGGTGAAGGTGGAGCATGGTCCTCATCAAGAAGGTCATCATCATCAAAATTTTGTTTAGGAGGAAAAATTTGAAGAAGAACGGTCTTCAGAGCCTTAAAATTTTCAACATCATGTCTTGGCACATGATGATAGGCAAAAATATTTGTTTCATCAAACCCTTTTGGTTTGGGTTTGAGAGGATCGTAAGGTTGAAGTGGTGGTAATGTGATGATGGAAGTCTCTAAGATATTGGTTAAAATGTTAGCGTAGGACCCCGCTAACGGATCACAATGGGAAGTGAGTGTGGGTTCGGGTATAGTGTGGTTGATTGTGAGGGAAGAGGCTTTAGAGGAGGGGTATGGGTTGGTTTGGTATTTTGGTATTTGGAGTGGTCTTAGATCTTGCTTGGCATCTACTTGGGTAAAGGTGGGGTAGAAGAGCTAGTGATGGAAGGTTTGGTTGGTTTGACTACCTTATTGGAGGGTAGCGGATTCTTAGCTTTGGGTTACACCTTCTTGGGTAAAGGTGACATGAGAGTATGGGATGTAGAAGGAAAAGCATATGGTGGAAGAGGATGGGTTACCCATGGGGAAACCGAGTTGTGGTGGAGGTGGTTGGTAAAGGTTGGGTAGGTGGCATTGGTTGAAGTCATATAGGCAAGGTTGGGGTTATAGTAACTGGTGGAGGTATAGGTGGCAAGAAGTGCATGGGTGAGGGTGAGGGAGCTTGTTTTGGTGAATGAGGTGTAACAAAGGCTCATGATGTAGTAGTAGGTTGTTTAGCTTTTGACTGGCTTTGGGTGTGAGATTGTTTGGTCAAGGTTGATGGATGAGGCCCTAGGATGGACGGAAGGGGGGAAGGTGACAAAGGTGTGGTACACGAGACCGATGTATGTGGCCTAAAGGGTTGGGTTTTCTTTTAGTGGGGGATAATGTTGCTACGGAATTTGGAAGATGCGGCTAGGTCCAATCGACTTGATGTTGGCGTAACACCCAAAGTAATGATGGGTCTCGATAACGGTGGGGGATAAGAGTGGGTAGGTTTTTAGGTTTGGGAATAGTTTTAGTGATGGGTATAAGTTTGGATGGAGGTATAAGGATGATGAAGAGGAATCATTTCAATCAACATGGTCACTATAGTTTTGGTTGTTGAAAATACCTTTGGGTAGTTCATGGAAGTATCTTCAGGAAATATTTTCATTTGGGTCGGAACAGGGAGCCAAAGACGTCCCCAGAGAATGGACTAATCAACGTAATCTAAATGATTGACCAACCATGAAAATGGGATTACCAAGAAGAGGATGGAATGGGTTGGGTAAATCCCTATAAAATATGTCTATGAGACAGGGGATTGGATGGCCTCGGATTCTGTAGGTAAGAGATATGAGATCATGTCAATAGGGTCCTGGGATGCTAAGGGAGAACTGTCCCCACGGGTAGTGACATGTCTCGAAGAATCTCCCATGGGTAGGAGAGATAATAGATCGGGTAAGGTAGACTTCTCTTAGTGGAGGAGAAGGCAATGATGATTGTCTTATGGATGGGAGAATAACAAGTGTCGATGGTTCAGAAGGCTGGGAAGCAGATGATGACATGACATCAGTAGAAAGTGTGAGTTCCTCCATGAGAGCGAGGGGAGATGAGGGGGACTCCTCTATGGGTGGAGGAGAAGAGGTATGCTCCTCTATGGGTGGACGAGCTCATGCCAAGATTTCCTCAATAGATGAAGTAGGTAGGTTTTGAGGAATAGTTAGCATGATATCAAAAACTACGTGAACCTCATGACGTTATTGTCGCTTGGATGAAGGTTCACTATTTTGATCAGATGATGGTTTATGATTAGGGAATGAATTTTTGAAGATGTGCAAATTATGATTTGTTGGCACATTCGAGTTTTCTAACAAGGTCTCCATTATCTATCATCTCTTGAACAATGTTTTTAAAAGCTATGCCGTTATCATCATTATGTCCTTTAGTGCGATGATAATTACGTAGTCATGTTCTTTATACCATGCCGGCAAGGTACGAGCATGATCAAAACCTATATGAGGTTTTATGAGAGGAAGTGTAATGGCTCCAAATTTAAGGCTTTTCTAAGACCGATGAATAAGGCTCTCCAATCGAGGTGTATTTTCGTTCTTCCTGCCAAAGCTGAAAGGCCTGACAAGAGAAAGATTGGAAGAAGGTTGGGCCTGATTAGAAGGATGAGGTAGAGCTTCCTTTAAGACTACCACATTGACAGATCTTTTGGGCTTCGAATAGTTATTTTGGGGTTTTGAAGATGAAGAAGAATCGTTTGATTTGAATGGGGTTTTCTTGTTCCGTAATTAGATTTCCTTCTCTTCAATGGAACAAATTTCCAATTTTCAGGCCATGGTGAACGCTTCATCAAAGGTTTAGAAGGTTTGGACTTGTAGAGTCGGTGAGGTGTGTTTAGCACAAGCTCTAGTGAAAAACTCAATAATTTCAATCTAAGGTAGTTGGAATGTCAATTGGTTAATAAGACTCCACCAGCGGGTAACGAAATATGTGATAGATTCATCTTCATATTGTCGGGTTGAATATACATTGGTCATGATGACTTTCTTGGTAACATTGATTGAAAAATGATCTAGGAAAGCTCGGGCTACTTGATTAAAGGAATAAACAAAATGTGGAGGTAGTCCACTATACAAGTCCAATGCTGGTCCTATCGGGGACATTGGAAAAGTTTGTAGGATAAAAGCATCATTGTGGCGATTAGATAACACTCATGTTTGAACAACCGCAAGTGTTTTTCCAGGTCTTCTTTACTATTGAAGCGATTGAATTTAGGCATTTCCCAATGCACTAGGTAAGGACGAATGGGAATAGATGGATGGATAGGCTCATTACAGATTTTTTCATATGTTAAAGAATTACGAGAGCCAGAAATAGATGCTTCTAAGGTCTGCATCTTCTCCATCATCATTTTAATGAGGTCGTTAATAGGTTGGGATGAATGGGTGCCCCTGTAGAAAAAGGGGGTTGATGTTGAATGTACGAGGTAGGTGGTATGTTGGTGTATGGTGGCACTGAGTATGAGAACTACGTAGGAGGAATAGATGTGGGTGGCACATAGCCAACATAAGCAATAGATGAGGTCGGGGGTTGTTGGTAGTATGTGTATACAGTGGTGGGGTAGTCGTAACAACTCTAGTGGAAATTAGGGGTGAGGATTATGGGATAGAAATGATGAGGTTTTAGAAAGGGGTGTAAGATTTTGACACTAGAGGTGATTGCGATGTAATGGGTATATGTTAAGTGGTGGGTGCTGATGAAGCTATACTCATAGAGGATTCCGGAGGAAAATCGATGTCGCAAGTGCGATCGATGACGTAGATGCTACATTTATAGAATCTGCAGGATTTAAATTTGAGACACCATAGGTGATAAAGTGGATGACGGTAGTGCTGAACTAGTGCTAGCTGACGTAGAAGTGGGGGTTAGAGCAAGAGGGATAGATACGGGCATGCCATATATTAACTATCCTAAGGAATCCTGGGTGGAGGAATGAGTAAGGTAGTACTAGAGGGCAATGGGATTTTGGTCAAGGATTCTTGCAAACTCCTCATCACTGGTAGTGATGGGGATAAGCTTCATCGAATCCATAGGAGACAGAATAGATGATAGTGATAGACTAGGTGGGAGGGGCTGGTGGTGGTGTGAAATATGAGATCATTAGTTTGGTCTGAGTTAACACCATGTGAACTAGTGTATATCAAGTGAATTGTACTCAGAAATGTCACAAGGAACAACAGATATGGGACATAATAAATTCGGGAGGGAAAGTTGGTAAATGTTTTGACGAAAATCAAAATAGAGTGACCGACGTCGTTTTAGCTAACTGATGATGGTTAACAGGTGATTGATGTCGATTCATAGAGAACCGATACCTGGGTTCTCGTGAGAAAATGATAGTTTCAAAAATGAGGCGAAATTTATGACGTCAGACGACAGAAAGGTGTAGTTGATGACTGTTATCAGAGTACAAAAAGTACAATGATACACAGAGACTCAAAACAAAAGAGAAGATGAGATAAGTGTCTTTTGGGTAAATTAACCAAAATAATAAGGAATCGATGCCGGTTAGATAAACTCGTAGTTGTTGGGACTGATGTCGATTCTCGTGAAATCTAAAGAATAAAGAAAAATGACTTTTTGTGAATTTAGATTAGATGAATAATCAACCCAGAAGTCTGGGGATGATGAGATTAGGTCCTAACACACTATGAGAAAGTTAGAATACTCCAACTGTGATGGCGGATTGTGGAAGGTAAGAAAGAAAAATGAAGAATCGTATCCTCACACCTCAAAACACAAGAGAAGCACAAAGATAAGAAAAATGCGTAACCCAATCAAGTCATTTTAATGTGTTTAGCTTATGCTATTTTTAAGACTAACTCATTAATTCAGAGTATAGTTTTTGGTTGGTAAGGCTTCCTACAAAGAAAAAAATTATAAAGGTGAGGTTTCAAGTTATGTTATGGCGGGGGCGGGCCATTCTCGAGGTAACGATTAGACATAGATAACCATCCGGTGCCCACCGTCAATCCTATGATCATGTGATTGTTGAAATCTTATTCTAGGTGGGATGTTGTTTAAGAAGATGTATATATTTCAATTTGTGCATTTGGAAAGAGATAGAAGAAAGAATGTTCTTTTCTACGATTCTGATTATGTCAACCATCGATTGGGCATGACTTCCAACATATAAGTTGCCCTAATTTTTAATGTGAGCTAAAATGCAAAAATCAAAATGCTATGCAAGTGTTTTAAGCCCAAATCGAAGTATGATATTCGATGTGACAAGTAGTGAACAAGAAGAGGGATGCTCGTTCACTAATGTAATACAAATGAAAGAATAGACGTTTTCTTTTTATATCACCAAAATCACAATTACTTTTAGACAATAGAAAGAGATGAAGATTCTAGAGAGGAAAATTAATGTGTAAGATTTTCATAAGGGAAAAAAACACACAAATTTTACCTAGGAATGAATAAAATGCAAGGAACCCCAGATGGGTCCCACCGGTGTGCCAAAATGTTTCACCATTTTCTTTAAGTTTTTAGATGAAACAGATAAGGGTATGGGCCAAGGAGGAATACATGTTGTGATGTTTTGTTGAAGGTTATGTGTGCGTTTTGACTTCTAGATCTGATGCTGATTGTGAGAGCTTCCTTTGGCTAGAAGGAACTACCCGAAATACACAAAAAGAGGATTAAATAATATATGTCAGTGGGCTGCCTAGCATGTGCCAGATCCAGGAAGTGTGATACTTCCTTGGTGGTAATCAACCTAGTATTTGATACAATTTAATGTAAGAAATAACGTAAGAAAATAGAATCCTACTCTAGTCGATATGATTTAGGTATCTCATCCAAATACATTAAAGGGACTTGTCTCTCCACGAGTAGCAAAATCCTTCGATCAATGGTTGACTTGGTTGTGGCTTCTTGGATGTGTGAAAGAGCTCTAGTTCTCACTTGCATGCAGATCTCCTTTGCTCCAAAAATTGAGAATGTGTCTAACCTCTCAAACAAGGTTACCAAAATGGTTATATGGTAACCGACGATGGTTTAGGGTTACTGGTGTCGGTTTCGGGTTGACCGGCATCGGTTAAGGTGGGATATCCTAGGTTGCCTAAAATAGCAGATCTTGGCTATCCTCTCCCATATTTTTCTCATTTGTGTTGGGTCTAAATGGAACGTTGTGCTTAGATACGTGAGAAATTGGTTAGAGGGAGAATAGGCATGTGTTTTTAGGGTTGTACTAAGTCTTAGTTAGTTATGGAAGCGTGTTATGAATAGGTCTATAGTGAGGTGTCTAGGTGAGGTGGTGGGGTGAGGTGGAAATTGGTTTTAATTGAGGTAATTAAATAATGAATGAAGTGAGGATGAGTATTAATTTAATTATAAATAATTAAATTAATATTAATGTGGGGTATAAAGGTCATGGTTAGGTGAATGTTTTTAAGATGGTTATTCAAAAGGGGACCACGGGGAGTGTGAACCAATTTTGGTGTCTACACCAAGAGAATCTACAACTTTAGCTGGCATGACATTGTCAGAAGCACCTGAATCTAGAATGTAATTGCTTAACTTGAAACCATTAAGCAATAGGGAGACATAGAAAGGTTCTACTCTTTCATAAGATAATGAGGATTTAACAACTGCAGTGTTGTTATGGGGAGGAGTATCGTTGGACTTAAGGAAAAAAGACCTTTGATGCATTATATTTTCCTGGTTATTGCACATATTTAACTAGCCTATTTAACTTCCCAAGAAAGGCTCTCAGGTATTCAGCTTCTGACATTTGAATCCTAGTTTTCTTGACATGATCAACAATGTTGAAGGAAGGTATAGATTCATATACCTGAGCTACTTTATGTGGTTGAGATGAAGAACTCAATTTCTTATTTCTTGGAGCTAAGGAAGAAGTTAAAGGGCTTCCCCTCCTTTGTTCATCGGTTAATGCCTCACTTGGTGAGTTTGTGATTGTGTAAATACCGTATATGCATGACCGTGATAGTCTTCAAGAATATCCTCATATTCATGTTCAGATTTGTAGTTTAGGTAATTAATGTTGGAGTTGCCAACATGACCTTAAAAATCATCATTCTCGAGCTTATCCGTGTCAGCTTCCGAGTATTCTTCATTCATCTCCACGTTGTATCTAGGAGTAGCTTCAATTGTTAATCTTTGGGAACCAACAATGCGGTTTTAATTGTTGTTCTTGAAATTATGAGCAGGGGAAGTGTTGTTGCCTTGAGCCATTTGAGCCATTTTTTTCTTCATCTATGACATTTCATTGCTAACTTTTGCAATAGTGAATCAGAAGTAGTAACAAAGAATGAAATTTTAGCTCTAGAAGTGTTGCTTTTTATCTTTCCATCCATGACGAGGTTGTCTTCAATCTCAACCGCCATGTTTTAAGCTACTAACAAGTTAGCAGGACGTGCTCTTCGCAGTTGATAGATTACTTTAGGAAGTAAAGAATTGATGAAGAATACATTTTGATTCTTGTCATTCAGAGAAGCATATGCCAGAAATTTGTAAACTATTCTTTGAAATTTAGCAATAAAATCTTGCATGTGCTCATGTGCCTCCTTCTTCAACTGAGTGAGTTGACATATCAAGGTAATGGAATCTTCAAATGGTTTGAATATTTTTAGGAATGCATATCTCATAGTGGCCTAGTTGGTTATGGTGCCATGAGCTAGCCAGTAGAACCATTCTCCAGCCAAGTCATGCAGATTCTCAATGAAAATCAGAATAGACACATCTTCATGTTCTACTGCAAGCACTCCACAGATATATAAGAACGCACCCAAGTGGTCATCTGGATTCTCGCTTGTCATCTCCAAATAATTTTGGATAATTTTTCTCATCCCTTTAGGTAAATCATACATAGGAAGAGTCGATTCAAGTTCAAAGACTACACCCCGTGGAATAGATGTTGTAGGGGCAACTAGCTGATTCTCGAATCATGAAAGGAGTGTGTCTTCTTTAAAAATACACTTGTTGAATAATCCCAGTTGTTGGATTGTGCTAGAAATGATTTGGATCTAGAGGAGTTTGCACTCTTCTTCCCGGTGAAAGGCTGGATCTCAGGCCTTCTAACTTAAGGAGGATGGCTGAAATTAAATTGTTTCGTAATATATAAAAATGGTCAATCCTTCCTTGGGTTTTGCAAGATCACATGAATGGACTGGTCTCGCAGATTGAACTTAGAATATAAAAGGGAACCGCAAGAGAAAGCTCTGGTCTGCTAATTTGTGTTGTTCCCCATTAGAGCCACCAAAAATGTTGGCTAGATTTTCTGCACATGACTAAAAACCTAGGTAGTCGAGATAAATCTCCCTCATTTACCAAAGTGAGGCTCTCATGTAAGATTTTTTCAATTATATTTTCTAGTATCTATATGTTGGTATTAATTTATCTATGTAGCTCATGAACCATAGCTAGGTAGTTTTGCAACAAGTAAGCAACTGTAAGAAATTAATATATGTAGAAGAGGGAAATAATTGAATGCGAGCAGAAAAGAAAGAAGATGTGCAACCTGACCAATAGTTAACAAAGTTGGTCACATGCACATAGACGAAACAAACAGATCTAGAAATGCAGAATTCAAAGCAAAGGAAAGTTTCAGATCCAAATATAAGATAACACAAAGTTTATACAAAGATCTAAAATAAATAAGAAACAAATGCACCGTTGACACAAAGTTCTCCGGAAATCTGTCTCCTCTCTATTCCTTAGCTTTCAAAAAGATAGCAAGGATTTTAGCTCAAAGTCTGGAACACAAGAATGCTCATTCCATTTTTTTTAATAACCGGTAGGTTCTTCCTCTATTTATATTATATAAAGGGAAATTACAAATAGGAAGCTTTAAATGAATTCCTGCATGCATGCGAAGCTATAAAAAGGGAAACAACTAGAAATCTTCCTCTAGGAATTCCTCTTTGCATGACATGCATGATTTATAACCGAAAAATAGAACCTTCTATTTTGCATGTATGCTACCTATTTCCAAGTAATTGACTTCTTCAACTAATGGATTTTAAACCAATCACTTAAAATTTATAATTTAATTGATTGCTCAATTAATTTGTCAAAGAAAATGAAAGAAAGAGGAAAAGAAATAAGAAGAAAGTTTTAACCCTCCTAGTCTTATTCTTCTTCCATATTCGCATGTGGTTGACTCTTTTCCTTTGATTCTCACCAAACTAGATCTGGAAGTTATGCATGACTTTGTTGATCCTTTTCTTTCATCATGCTTTATCATGGCTGGAATAATCTTTGTATGAGCTCTTTTTCTTTTAATTCTATCGAATCCCTTGCAATTGGATCAATTTGTGCGAGATCGACAACTTCTTCAAATTTAGAAGATATATTCGATGTACCTAACATTGATTTGAACACCTTTGATGAATACACGGGCACATATACCAACATAGCGGATGCTCGAATGACCAAAATTAGGCTATTCTAACCTTAAGTGCCAAAACTAGAAGTTTCCGTGTGGAAAATAAACTTTAATGCAAAATCCTCCTTTTGGTGCCAAAACTGTCTCGGCTGCAATCTTCATAAAAAAGAATTAACTGCTCTCCCTTATGGTGTCCCATGCTTATATAACCTCCAACATGCTATTTTTAATAATTGCCTCTTCCTATTTTTGGCAATTTAATTAATTAATAGCCATGTTTATTCATCCAATTTGGGTGCCCAAGTCTACATGTTGCTGGTTGCTTTTTAAATAATTTATTTTATTTATTTTTAGCATGCATCTTTGACTTCTCCTTAGCTCTTCCACTTACATTGAATTTCCTTCTATTTATGACACCAAAATTGGGTGAATAAACCTTTAATAAATATTATTAAATGCATTGTTATTCACCCAAGGTGGTTCATACTTTTTGGCAAGAGGAATTGCTAAAAATAAGAAGTCAACTTGATGGGAATTTCCACCCTACACTACAGCTCCAAAACCCCCTCTTCCACTTAAGTTATCTTACTTTCATAATGGGAATTTTTACCCTACAAGGCAAGTGAGAAATTCCCGCCTTCCCGCCACCTGCGAATTTTCACTTTGGCAATTAAAACATCTCCCAAAAAGTGTGACTTGTATTAAAAATAGCTTCATTTGATAAAGTGTGACTTGCATGGGTGAATAAACCTCTTTGGTGGGAAACGTTAGCCTGCTAGGCGGGCATAAAATTCCCATTGGTGCTTTAAGTGATTTTTCTTTATTTTATAATGGGAATTTTTACCCTCAAAGGCAGTAAAAATTTCCCCCTACCTAACCGCCTCCGATATTCCCATTACAGCTTAAGTGACTTTGACTTCATGGGAAAAAGTACCCTCTGAGGCAGGTAAGACATTATCACTTGCTTGCCACTACCAAAAATCCCATTGTAGCTTAAATCCATTCATTCCAAAAAGTGCGACTTGCCTAGGAGAGGCTTTTTGTGCTTGACTTCATCTTTTTTGGTCAGAAGTTTGCTTTTTGAGGCTGATTCCTTCGTGTAGCAATCGTAAATGATCTCCAGATGCTCCAGGAAATTAAACAAACTATACAGGACAAAGAACGGACCTAGGGGAATTAAACAGAAAGACCACAGGGAAAACCGGAGAAAAATACAAAAGAAATAAATAAAAACAATTTTTTTGCCAAAAGTCATAGACAAAGCTCTGAATTCATTCCTGGTGAAAACCCTATTGAGATGTGTGAATACTGGCATGCAAAACTTCAACAGATTCAACCGGAGCACAATTTACTTCAAACGGGGCATTATTTATTTGACAAATAATTAAATAAAAATTTCGATAGACAAAACTTGATGGAGGAATAAAATGAGTCTCGACATCCGGTATTTGTCGAAATCGCTCATATGATTCACTCGGGAATATATTAACGTAATACGACATCTTCTAGCAATAAAAACACAAAAGACCCGTTATTTTAAAAGAATGAAAATTTTTAAACATGGGGTAGTCTCAAATTTCGTGGTAAAATCTTGAGACACCACCTTTAAAGGAGCCACTTGCACTAAACGAGTCTTCTCCATAGGGGCCACATTGTCCTTATTATCATCAAGCTTCAAATTCTCTTTCGAGCTTTGGGGGACTACTCTAGTGCAAAAGGTAATTTCTCACCGCTCGCACATCCAAAAGCATCCATCAAAATTTCCAAGTTTTCCTTCTCCAAAGGATTATTCACATAATTTATTTCCCTTGTTTGAAGACTCCATCCACATCAATGTACACCCCAACACCCCTACATTAGCCTCCAACATCGAGCACTCGGAAGGAGAGTCCCCTTGGATCTCTCACCACCGGAACATCCATTGCCTTTCATAAAATCGCAACACCAATCTCTTTTTGCTTTCCACTCCTCACCGAGGGAATTCTCGAGGCAAGGACCTATCCCTAGCCTTATTTCCCAAAAAAGGACATTTATTCACTTTATGCCGAATTTCTCCTCTTTTGAAGCATCTTATTGGTAAACACTCATAATTGACGGGTTGGAACCATACAACCATAGGAGTGTTAATTCTAATTTCCTACAATAGGGTTTTAGATATATCAATTTTGATGCAAATTATTGCATATGAAGAAAAGGTTGTCTATTTTATTTCCTTGCGCAAGCCAATAGGGTCACCCAAAGCTTTCACAATCTCTCTTAAAGTATCTTGGCCCCATAATTCAAGATGAAACTTGTACAACCGCACCCGTAGCAGAACCTTTCGAACAATTCTTCTCCCAGATTGAAGAGGGGAGACCAAGACCTCAAATAGAGCCCAACATTTCTGAAAAATTAAGGCTCACTAAAGAACATTCTATCTCTATCTTCAACATTTTCAAAACATACTTGAATAAACATTTTGTTAGAAACCTTATACCAAGGCACTAGTGGCACTTCCAATTCTTATCAATCCAGTTCTACAGTTCATCCTTTGAGGGCAAAATACCAATGAATTTACAGATAATTGTTTTGTTGCCCATTCTTTCATAAATTTCTTCAAGCGCCAAAGAGCCTACTTCAACTAATTTTACCGTTTTGGGGACTTTCAACTCCACTTCACCCAGAGAAATCGACACAAAAACATTGGATGATCCCCCGAATCACCCCAAGCCCCACCTCCATCCCGAGCCACATTCGCAAACTAAATATCTTTAGGCTCCTGTGGTTCACTTTAGGAAGAACCAAAATCCCCTTAACTTAGTTTCTAGAATTACTCAATTGTTAATACCCCCTCCTCGTTATATTATTAGAATGAAAATATTTGATTTTTCCATGTACTTACTTACCCATTTTTCGCCCCCTTTTTTTCTACCCTAATATATTAGACATCTCTTCCTCTTTTTTTTCCTCCTCGTTTGAAACCATTGAAGACCTATTACGATCACCTTATATATGTTAAGCTTTAATCATTTATCAATAGTTTTTCAAATAATTAAGATGGTGAAATAATATCATTTAGTTTTTTAATCGTAGGGTGACCCCTACTTTTTCAATTCTTTTAAAAACTATTCACTCCCAAAAAATTTTACATTCTCAGTTTTAATTAAAATCCTATTTCCTTTGGCTCCCTCATGTCTAATTCGACTTTATCTTCCATCCATCCACCTTCCGAACCCACGTCGCACGATCTATCACCCCACCAAGGAAATCGTCCCACCTCTTCCTGACTTTAAACAATCCCATTTAGTAGGGTCATCATTTATTTTGCCATTCTACAAAAAGCCTCCTTCCTCGCCGCTTTCTTTTCCTCTTAACCCTCCTTCACACTTATTCATACATTCGCATATTTTTACATTCTCCCATACGAGCCCCCAAATTTGGAAGTCCTTTTATTTTATTTTGTAGGGAAAATACATGGTTATGTTTCCTTTCGTTTGAAGGTAGGGAAAAAGTGGTTATGTTTCCTTCTCGTGGCGGTGTTAGGACATGCCTTGTCGCATTGAACACATGTTTCATGTCCCCGCCCGTCCTCCTCCTCAGTTGCATTGAACACCAAGCTAGCTTGGCACCACACCGAGAGCCACCTCCGCCACCGAAGCAACACGGTGACCCGCTGCACCGCCTGGTTGAGTAACGAAGAGCTATAGAGGTGGCTGGCCCAAGCATTTGATCTCGAGACCCCCACATATAGCACACACATTCCCCAAGTTCTTTAGGGTAAACCAAATGGGATACCTATATTTATAAATAATACCAAATGACATGCTACAATTTTTTTTTTGCTATTGGTAAATGTGTTTTATGAGAGGGAACCATACCCTGGTATACAAAGAGGATCAAAAGCCAAATGTAGCAAGAAAAATACACCCAAAAGAAACGTCTATAAGCCAAATTGAGCCTTGAAGCACAAAGCCCATAGACAACTTGCCGCAAGAAGCCTAAAAATAGTTAGATTAGCAATGACAAAACAACTACTCAACCCAAGACCTAGCTAAAATCCATAATACGTCTGAAAACCAAAGACTAGAACAGGAAGGCCCAAGACTAGTAAAACAGTAAGAAACCTAAAATAGCCTAAAGAGAGAAACACAACTACTATTTTTTCCCAACTTTGGGTTATGGTGGGATGAACCGTATACAAGGCTTTCTTCTTTACTATTATCCATCTGTCATCGTCTTTGTTCGGAAAAAAGATGTCCACTTTCCCCAAGGACTCAGTATAGACAGTGCGAACATTCTTTGAGGGGGCTTGTCATATTATTAGCAACATTCAAATTAGAAGTGGTCCCTACTCGTGTTTCCATTTTTTCTAATTCCTCATGTTTCCACTCCAAGTCACAAAGTACGGAATCAATCCTTAATGCTTCATACTTTATGACTTCTCCAAAAAGCTGATTTTTCTCAACGTTCAACATATCACTTTTGCCTTCAACGAATTTTACTTCAGTGATTTAACCATCGTGTACATCCTTGGGATTCAGCGAGCCTGAGCCGGAGGAATTCAATTGAAATGGGCGGCATCTCCGCCGACTTGGACTGCCTAGTGACAGGAGAACGTTCACTTGCTAACGTCGGCTCATCTCTAGCTGTCTCTTCCACATGCAGATCGATGATCAGGACACCGTGGGTTTGATCTTCCACATAAGCAGCCATGTCATGATCCTCCGCCCCGAAACGGGATTCAACCCCTTCTCCTGTTCGCAACTTTGCATCGGTTGTACCTTCAACGGGTCACTGCAGTGAAGCAATTCTTCATATGTTTGATCACAGTTGTGTAGGGTGAACGGTTTTCCGTTTATTGCATCCATAACTGTCATGCCTAACTAGCCTGCATTTATTACAAAACCCAGGAAAGTCCTCAAAAGCAAGCTTCTGTTTCCAAACTTCATCCCGTGATTCCAACTTAATGAACTCAAGGGGAGTTGTGCCAGCAGAGATATTTATACACATTCTTGCTACTATGAGCTTGGTTCTTGCAACTGTAGACAGATCGATAGCAGTCAATTCACCCGTTGATTTAGTTATTCCAACTTAAACATCTGTTTCCCAGAACTCCAAGGGCAGTCCAGGAGCTTGACCCAAATACGGCACGCTGTCTGAGTGTGGGTAACCGCTCCCGTTATATTAATTTTAATGTTACTAAACAATTTAATGCCATGAATAAGTCATGCTCTCAGTAGTTTTTCCATTTTTTTAATCAATTGATTTATTTTACTTGAGATATTCTATAATAACATAAATTAAATGGCATGTGTGTAAAGCAATTCAATACCACATTGTCTTATGTTATTGAATAAACATTTCTTCAATATATCCGAGTGCCCATGGACTGCTTGCATTTTCATAATTCATGTAAATCATTGGTATGCGATTATTAATATTTACAATATTTGTTTTTTGTATTTTCATATTGTAACATTTCAGTGGGGTGATAAGATAGAAAACTATGTACACAATTTATCCAAAAGTCATTTTAATGTATAATAAAGATGTTGGTTACACAACAAATCTAACATATAATATAAAAGATAAAATGTTGATATGTGATTATACTATTAGTTTAATATGTTATAAAAATTTACTCTATTATGCAATAACATTCTCAAGATATATTCCATTTTGTTATCATATTACTTTTTACACTTTTTTAAGTCCATAAATCTTTTTAAAATCAAAATTATAAACAAAATCAAAGAACCATGGGAGAGAATCATAAGAATTATTTAAATATAGGAAAATGCTAACATATGATTGGATAAAATCTTTAAATTATTACATTTGGAGAATGATAAAGGTATGGATAAAATAATTTGCACATCTAAGCTTTCTACCCTAGCATATGTGGTAAAAGTGGGAAGATTTTGAGGGTCCCTTTGACATCACATTGTTCTTGTTTTGCAATTATACGGTCATCGTTGAAAAATGTATGGTTCAGCTAGTGGCAAGATTTCCAATATAAAAAACTAAAGTTATTATTTGTATATGCCAAATATATTAAAAGAGCAGTTGATTTGTATCTAATTACCCATGAAGTAGGGTAACATACACGTGTGAAAGTTTCACTTTGGCGAGCACCGAAACTTTATAAGTGTTTTAAGCTTAGAATTGCTTAGAGGCCATGACGATCACATTTCTTTAGTGTGATATGACATTACTATAGTGAGCACTTTTGGTTAGTGGCAGACACTAGAATAACGAAAATTGAAAATTTTGGGTTTTATGTGAGAGATGAAAGTAAGGATGCGGATAATGGGCCAAGTTTGCTGATATTAATTCTACTTGTAAGCCACCTCATGATGAAAATGTAGTCCACACAAATCATGATGAGCATCCATAATTGAGGGATGATAATGCCACAAATGAGTGGTGGACATAGTAGTATAGGGTTTTGGCCTGCACCATTCTTTCCACAAAGATAGGAGACGGAAGGAAATTTGAAGGGATATGAGGGACATTCGGTTAGATATTTTAACCTATATGTATATATGTCTCTCCTTTGTCCTAATGTTTAGTGGGACGCCCACCCCTCTTTTAATCATTTTATTCATTGCCTATCATTTGAATGGTGATTGGCTGTGAGCGCCCACACTGCCATGCTGGAGTCGGACACCACGTGGGCCGGGGGTTTGTGATTGGCAGGAGAGGGGCCAAGTGCCCTACACGTCATCCTTGTCCCCTCGCATCGGCCTTGTCAATAATTATGTTGGGATAAATAATTATGTGGCCGGTGGAAGTGTGGGCCCCGTGTCCCCTCTTTCCTGATTGAAATCATATGCACAAATCTAAAACAAGGGGAATGAATGGATATATAAATTAGTGGAATTGGACGCCTCGGCGCATGCGTGCCAATGCCATACTGAGCTTATTAAGTATTTTTTCATTATTTCCACTCCAACGCCAAGCGGACAAAGGAGAGACATGTATGCAATTTTAGAGAGAAATATTGATTAGGAGCACCATGATTAAGACATATCCCATCGATAGTTGAGTGAATTTGAATTTAAAAGAAGCTATGAATGCATTCTCTCTATGTTGGGGTTTGAAGTGTAGACAACCTGCTTCTGCTAACCTAACTCACCATAAAGTCTTCATTATTCCCACCACGTTAATTCATTCTAGCTAATGCCACTAGATTAATTAATTAATTAATTAATGAGATTATCCACAACATCCCATAAATAATTAAAGAATAATTAATCATTATTAATTAGTTAGTTTATTTCCTAATTAAACCCTCATACACCTAAATAAGAAAACACAATTTAATAAACAATTATCCTCACACATTTAATCTTACCTACACATATTATATGTTTATCTAACCCTCGCGTACCTCATTTAATCAATCCCATAAGTCATGGCAGTAAAGACTCTTAAATTATACCTACCTCTACTACCTAGATTTATTTAATTGACAAATCAAACATCCATTTAAAGGATAATTCAAAATGATTCCAGACAATCATGTATTATAAAGGAAAGCATTCTCTCATCAAGCATTCATTTACATCATCCTTGTACATATGTAGTGACCAACAAAATAAATGAATATAAATAAATAAAATATAATTAAAAACAACGGATAGGGGGTGGCGTGTGTCAATGGTCTGTAGGACATGGCGGAGGAGTGTGGCAAGTGGGAAGTGTGCAAGGTATGGGTGTACATCAAAACATAATGGGAATCGGACTATTGTCAAATGTTGTAGTTTCGATGGCTCTGGTAGTCATGTATGCAAGATGTGGAAGCATAGATAGGATCACGAACTGCTCACCAAAATCCCTGAGGGAAACGTGGCCTCGTGGACTGTAAGAAATGGAGGATATACACAAAATGGGTTTGTTGGAAAGGCTCATAAACTTTTGAGCAAATGCTATTGGCAGGTGTAAATCCAACCTCCACAACCCTTGCATGCCTTTCCTATCCTGCACCAAAATGGGAGATCTAGAAACAAAATTGGACGTCCATCAAAGCATATTAGATAAATGATTTTTGCCATATTTTAGTTGCAAAGTGCTCTGGTATATATGTATGCAAATGTGGAAGCTTAGTCAAATGTGTGAGCTTTTTGAAAGAATGTTAAAGGAAAACGTGGCCTCTAAAAGGAACGATAACCGATCTTGCCAAGCCAGAACACGATCTTGTCAAACATCATGATCAATAAGATGAAAGCAATTCCCCATAATAACTTTACATAAACCTTTGAAAACAAATGAGCAAAGAATATCATATATTATTATGGAACTCAATGAAATCTGATGAGAATGGGCCTTGCTTATATAGGCAAGGAATAACAATCTAAGAACCACCAAGGTCGTAGATCAAACCATAAATCATGGAAAGAACTAGTCAAGTCCATAGATTTATGAGAGAACTAGACAAAGAGGATCTAGTCAATACCATAGATCTAGGAAAGAACTAGTCAATACCATAGATTAAGGAAAGAACTATACCTAACAACCGGATAATATCTCCTAATATCTAAATAAATAAAAGAAATATCCACACACATAAGTAGGCGGGGATAAATACAATAAAGGTAAATAATGTAACTAGGTGAACATGAGCTAAGGTAAATACCTACTCTAACACCCCCTCAAGTGAAGCTAGGGGCCAAAATAGAAGTGGCATGTCCACGGTATGAGTCCCGACAACTAGGCCTGATGAGGTACTCATGTACAATATATCTATGAAGAAATCTTGAACCAAAAGAAGGAAATAATCCTGCTATAAGGAAAGAGAAAGAAGAAGAAGAAGGAAGATATTCTCATGAACACCCCCCAAGAACAACTTCCGAAACCCCAAGCATTCCACGCAACTCAAGGTAGCGAGGTGATGCAAAAGGCTTCGTAAAGATGTCTGCAACCTGCTGCTGAGTTGGAAGGTACTCCAAGCAAAGAACTCCATCCTAAATGTGCTGCTGAATGAAGTGGATGTGTATCTCGATATGCTTGGTCCGCTGGTGCTCAATTGGGTTGTGAGAAATGTGAATTACACTTTGGTTGTCACACCAAAGTACAGTCGGTGAATCCTGTGGGAATCCAAACTTTTCAATAACTAGATTAATTAATTAATTAATTAATGAGATTATTCACAACATCCCATAAATAAATAAAGAATAATTAATCATTATTAATTTATTTATTTATTTCCTAATTAAACCCGCATACACCTAAATAAGAAAACACAATTTAATAAACAATTATCCTCACACATTTAATCTTACCTACACATATTATATGTTTATCTAACCCTCACGTACCTCATTTAATCAATCCCATAAGTCATGGCAAAAAGACTCTTAAATTATACCTACCTCTACTACCTAGATTTATTTAATTGACAAATCAAACATCCATTTAAAGGATAATTCAAAATGATTCAGATAATCATGTATTATAAAGGAAAGCATTATCTCAATCAAGCATTCACTTACATCATCCTTGTACATATGTAGTGACCAACAAAATAAATGAATAAAAATAAATAAAATATAATTAAAAAAGTGAGACGGGGGGTGGCGTGTGTCAGTGGTCTGTAGGACATGGCGGTGGAGTGTGGCAAGTGGGAAGTGTACAACAGGTATGGGTGTCCATCAAAACATAATGGGAAGCGGACTATTGTCAGATGTTGTAGTTTCCACGGCTTTGGTAGTCTTGTATGCAAGATGTGGAAGCATAGATAGGATCACGAACTGCTCACCAAAATGCCTAAGGGAAACGTGGCCTCGTGGACGGCAAGAAATGGAGGATATACACAAAATGGGTTTGTTGGAAAGGCTCAGAAACTTTTGAGCAAATGCTATTGGCAGGTGTAAATCCAGCCTCCACAACCCTTGCATGCCTTTCCTATCCCGCACCAAATGGGAAATCTAGAAACGGAAGTGAACATCCATCAAAGCATATTAGATAAATGATTTTTGTCATATTTTAGTTGCAAGTGCTCCGGTAGATATGTATGCAAATGTGGAAGCTTAGTCAAATGTGTGAGCTGTTTGAAAGAATGTCAAAGGAAAATGTGGCCTCGGGGATTTGTATTGATTGTAGGATATGCACAAAATGGATCCGTTGAAATGGCCTTGTGACCTCTTTTGCTAGGCTGTTACAGGAAATATGGTCTTCGTTTTCTTTAAAATTGGATCATCCGTTGAGAAAAGAAGAACTGGGATAGAGAGGACTCGTGGGGATGCATTTTCTTCTTAAAATAACATAGGCCCAACCTCATTCCAGTCAAACAATGTTTTGTGAAATCACCTCACCAAATCTCACAAACAAATGCCCATTAGAACTGCTTTATTTTGCTCCCTGTAACATCTCTGTGCATACCATCTGCATATTCATCTGAATACCTCCTGTAATAATTATTGGGGGACGTCGTATGTATGGAACTCGCTATTTTATCCTTTTATGGCTCACGATTTATTAGTGTGGGTAGCCTTTGTTTTGATTTGAGCTCAACATGTTTTTCTTAGGCATGGTTTCCATCCAAATCTCGGCCATGTTAAACACCAACTCGCTTATACATTCAAAACTCAATTGTTTTACTATTTAAAGCCGATCTCTGCATTTGTTTGACTCGAGCTCATGGAGGTATTCATTTGGGCTCAAAACAGTTTCGTTTGCATTGACTAGCCATATTGGGATCTAGCTCGGTGTGCTACTCATTTGGAGCTCGTTTGTTTGAGCTTAGTTACCATGTTTTGTTAGGAATATCTATGTTGTAGTGTGAACATAGAATATTATGTAAGTGATTATATTATCTAGGATAATATAATATGTGTTGTAATAATTAATTACATTATTGTAAATGTAATTATGAGTGGGTGAGTAAATATTGTTATGAGTTGTTGAGTAAACAAATCATTAACAATATTAGTTTTGTGAGAAAACAAAATCTCACGTAAAATAGCATGGAGTTGTTTTAGGAGTTATGTGTGGAGATATTTATGGAAATTATATCTCCTTAAATATAGGAACAACATCTCCTATTTAAATGGATGTAATACTTCCTATGAATGTAGCAAGAATAAAGAGTAAGATTTCGAATTTTCTTTATGCAATTATGATATTAATTTTTCATTTGGTAACAGAGCAGGTTTGATGCAAGAAATTTCAGTGCTTTCATGATCAAATCCGTCTCAAAGAATATATCATAGTTTTTGTTTCCAGGATGTGGGTTTTTCTATAATTTTGCGTGCAAAATTACATGTTGGTCACGAAACTACAGAAGAAATTTTAGCAGAACCTAGTACGTAGTTTGGAAGAAATAAGGATTTTACTATGCAGCTATCAAATTAAGCACAACAATTCTTCTACTTGAAAGTTTTCTCCAATTTTCAATAATGTTGAATTATTAATACAAGTTCTTGACTTGCTTGGAGGTTAAAAGGTATTCAATATAAAATTTTAAAGTACTTGATTCAATTTTGTATTTTTTTATCAGTATTGTACAAAATAATGGAGAAACTAAATCTGATTGAAAAGTTTGAAGGACAAGATTTCCATACATGGCAACTACGAGAGATGCAATTACATTTAATAGAAAAGGATCTATGGGATGTGGTGAAGTCTAATTCAACTCCACCCACTGGAGGAAATGAATTGACAAAGTGGAATGCAAAAGATCAGAGAGCATTGGGTACCATTGGTTTGGGTTTATCAAAAGCCTATCTACATCATGTGGATTTCACAAAATCTGCAAAAGAAATTTGGGAGTCTCTTAACAAATTATTTGGTTTTGAAGCTGAAATGGCAAAGACTACACTCAAGCAATGTTGTACGAGAAGAGAACTCAAAATGGTAGATCATTTAAGTAAGTTTCGTTCTTTGCTAAATCAACTAGCTGGAATTAAAGAACATGTAAAAGATGATGATGCTAAAGCTATTCTTCTTAATAGCATGCCTAAGAGTTACTCAAATATTGTATTTACTTTGAGTAAAATTACTATTAGTCTAGAAGGAGTGATTTCTACATTGTTAGAACAAAGCAGTCATGAAGAACATGAAGAAGTACTATATGTAGGAAACAAACCTAGCTCCTCATCTAAGAAGGAAAAACATAAACCAAAGAAGGTTCCTTCACATGGAAAAATAAAATGCTTTTATTGTAATGAGATTGGGCATGTAATACTGAACTGTAAAAAGAGAGCTCAGGATCTTCTTGATGACAAGATAGATCAGAAAGCCCTTCTAGCTGAAGTAGAAACTGATTGGGAAGTCTACTCAACTGATGAAGAACTTTCATGTCCTAGTGATGAGGATTTCCTATGGTAGACTCTTTTCTTGTTGGAGGAAGGAGGCAATGGAGGAAGGAGGAAAATCAACGTCCTCTCGTCATTCACCAACGATGGGGTCACAGACAAATGTGGTGATATTCTATTTCAGTTATGTGGTGTGTTTATACACAAGGGGGTGAAACTAATTTCATGTTTTGATTTTAATGTGTTCACATAGACTAACAAAGTTCCTGAGTGTCTATTTGGTGTGGAATAAGCAAACCGCTGACTCACTTACGGGGAAAATCATCTACGTACGGTCCTCTGACTATCGTACGGTCCTCTGACTGCCATACTTCGGTGGAAGGTGATCAGTCGATGAAGATGTTCATACGACAAGGATGATCATTAGCAGCAAGATCCAGATAGCAAGATCCAGTAGCAATGGCTACTCCGACAAGTTTGATGTTTCCAGGAGCTCTTACCCCATGTTCACACTAAGGGGGCGAATGTTAGGAATATCTATGTTGTAGTGTGAACATAGAATATTATGTAAGTGATTATATTATCTAGGATAATATAATATGTGTTGTAATAATTAATTACATTATTGTAAATGTAATTATGAGTGGGTGAGTAAATATTGTTATGAGTTGTTGAGTAAACAAATCATTAACAATATTAGTTTTGTGAGAAAACAAAATCTCACGTAAAATAACATGGAGTTGTTTTAGGAGTTATGTGTGGAGATATTTATGGAGATTATATATCCTTAAATATAGGAACAACATCTCCTATTTAAATGGATGTAATACTTCCTATGAATGTAGCAAGAATAAAGAGTAAGATTTGAATTTTCTTTATGCAATTATGATATTAATTTTTCATGTTTATTATGCACTCTCTCTACCTTGCTACCCGAGCTCATTGTGACAATTCAAGATCCTTGTGAAAAGGTACACGGACCAGCTATGAATGAAGAAGGATAATATTTTTATTGTGTGCAACCGTTTGACGAAATGCTTAATTGAGATGCAGAACCGAATCCCTTAGTTTTGGTCGAATTCCCTCCACAGGCATGGTTCTTCTCTCCTTATCTTTTATAATTCTTGTCATTTAGTTTTTCATTTGCAATAAGATAAAATTTTAAACTGTAGGAATTATCATAGATCTGATTGTTTAAATAATTGTGTTTTCAAAGCAATAAGATGTTATAACGTAACCTATATGATCCAATACTCCTTTGTAAATAATGGACTTAAAACCTCACTCTATGATGATCTAAGCAAATGTCCCAACCAAACCAGATTACTACAGTACCCATTTTATTGACAAGTTGAAGTTGAGCCCCTACAAATATGTTGACCACTCCCTTGTTAAAACAGATAAATCATAATTTTTGGAGACTTGCAAAATAACCTTCGTAACTCTGGAAAGGAGATGTTAAGTTTCCTATGTGTACCTTGTCATGTGAGGAGTCACTTTAATCCTTTAATCGACCTTGAATGATTGTCTATGATCTTTTTGACGCCCTTTTCTAGGAGCCTTATTACACTATTTTGCAGCTATAGGAAGCTACTAAATTTGAAAAGTTGGATTTCATATCGGCTCGCCGTTTGAATCCTAGACAATGAAATGCATACCCATTTTCGTAAACCTCTAGTATTTTTACTAGAAAATTTCCTGGAACCTTCAGTTTGGGGAAAAACACTCCTCTTGATAGTTTGGGAAAGGCATTTTGTAGGCCTCGGGTCACTTTTTTGACTATGTCAAACTGGCTCAACTACAACCGGTGGCTCCGGAAAACTCTTCGCCATTTGCAACCCATTTTCCAATTCTCGGTTCCATCAAATCTGGTACATTCTCTCTATATAGGAGAGCATGTAGGAATTGTTTCGTTGCAGTTTCATCTATCGAAGGGAAATTTTGGTTGAGGTTTTCTTAGCCCTCAAGCTAAAATTGGTTCTTTGTTATTGAACTTGACCGAGGTGTGACCGATGTCTCCGCAGAACCATCCACCAAGTGTACACCATTCACCAGTTCTAGATTCCATCAGTTCTTGTGAACTCTTGGTATATAGGTGGACACGTAGAAATTCACCCATCGTGAATTTGCTTATCGAAAACGATTTTTTGAATGCACTTTCTTAGCCTCCGAGCCTAAATTGAACGCTTTTGCAACTAGTAGGGAAAATGTAAATCAAAGTTGTAGGACCCTAGTCAAGTTAGCAAACCATCATGGAAACTTATTAACACTTGTAAATAACTATTTGAAACTCTAGCATGTGACTTGTTGTGTGAAATTGAACTTTTGGCAAAATAATGTTTCTCTCTCTTGCCTATCTCTTTTTCTCTCCTTAGTTATGAAATGACATGAAATGAAATGAAATTAATACATGTCTCTAACCCTCTCCTCTCGAATGCAAATTATTATTATTATTATTATGTAAATGGAAAACTGAAAACATTAATTATGCTAGATTTAGGTGGATGCCATGCCAGCGATTTATCGTTGATTTCATGCTCACATGGTTTTGTAGGATGGAAGTAAGATGTCGAAGGCGTGGTGTAATTCATTGTTTATTATTGTAATTTATATAGGTTATTGAAAAATGTATATATGTGTAATGTATTGCCATGTTATAGAAATTTATATTTGAAATTTGGTAATATGTATGAGATGCTAGTTTTAGGAATGCCTTGGGAAATGTGCATTTAATCATGGGTACCATTTTGATTTAGATTTGCATATGGAAAAAGTTGGATATGTTAAATGAATTTGAATGTAATATCTTGTAGTGCATTTCCAGTGTGCAATAGTTGATTAATTAATTAGTGTGTTGTGTTCTTTACCTTGAAAATGCAATAAAGAAATCTAAGTGAATTAGTCAACCCTAGTACAAAATTTGTGTATAACTAACCTTCTTGTGTTATTCTTTTTGCATAGAAAATTGAAACCTTAGAATGAACTTAAACATGTATGCTCGATGACACCTTCTATCTTAACTAAATAAGATCCCTAGTCGAGTTACTATGTCATAGCCTATATGTTTAGCGACATCATCGTGAAACCACCAGTTAAGAATGACTTGATCAAACATTATCTTTAGTAAGTGCTCCCCTCCCAAGATTGGTTATCATGTGTGTAGTAAGGAGAATGAGTTATCTTCAGGTCCAACTTATGTGTTAGGTGATAGAGATCACCAACTACTCTTAAAGGTAACCTTTAGCAGTTGGGATTATCTAATGAAGTTAAAATTTAAACTTGTTGCACCCTCCCTCTCATTCTAGCCACATTAGTTTGCAAAACGTTGTCGTCCAAAAAGATAATTAATCCTCACAACTAAAATTTTCTGGTACTACACCTAAGAAATATATTCATTAGTTCATTTCTATAACTTAAGAGTCTTTGTTTGAAGCAACAACTATGTTGTGTAACCCCGCAAATATGGAGTAAGTAGAGCTAACACCTCTTTAGTATCCTAGTCGACTACCAAGTCTTACGAAGTTAGATCTAGAAATTTTCTTCATCATTGAATGAATTCCTTGTGGAATCCAGATAACACAAATGGAGCTAGTGAAATAGTTATACTATGACTTAAACTCTTTTTAATGATCTCTTTAGTCCCTTATAGCTAAATGTGTTACCTTGGCTAGTGACAATATAGCGCATTGGTCTTATTTGGAGGGTTCATAGGGTAAATATGTTTTCACACCTTAATATGATCTATAATAGGGTGTAGAGCCCTAAGTGAAAATTTGAATTAAACTAAACCTTAGTTGAATTAGGAGATTAACTTGTGGGTAGAAAATTGTAAGTAAATCTTTGCAAACGAAATTGATTTTAAATGTGTAGACTTAAGAGAAACCAGAATATGAAAACTTGGTCTCATCATCCCTTGTTATTCCCTTTTATGAAATTAAGAATAAAAGAAATTTCACATGTGAAATCATGAAATGCGAAAACGTGGCACCAGGATCTTACCTTAAACACAAATAACTTGTGGTTCATGTGTAGTTATAATGCTTCCAATCAGGTACTTCTTCAAGATGTTAGACAATTACTTTCAAACTCTTTTTGTTATAAAGTGATGCCAATCAGAGACCTAAGAAACAATGTAAATGTGATGGAAAAAAATAAAACAAAAGTATATGTGATAATGGTTTAGGAACAAAATTTCACTTGAAGTCCTTATGGTTGATTTAAGCATTGACTTTTGTTAAGAATGGAAACAAATTGTTCCTTGTGGGACTAGAAATTTGAGCCAATATAGAGTCCACTAAAAATAAATATTATGACGTGTAAATGTTAAATTGACTCAAACTAAATTTGGAACTAAAACAACCATAGCATGAGAAACAACTATACGTAAGTGTCTTATACGTTTTTAGTTTCTTTAATTGGAGCCCTTGTGGTATTGTGTAGTGAGCAATGTAAGTAACCAAAAATTATTACGGTATTTTTAGTGTTGTATTTGTGTGTGTAAATTGTGAGTGTTACAACATACATGTTATTGATATCTTACACAATCAATTGAGTACCACTGATAATTTCGCATCTATAATCCAAGCATGAGAAAATCCACATAGCGGGGTAGATCTATGTTTGATAGGTGCATGTATTGTTTGCATTCTTTTTATCAATTTGAGATATTTATTTAGATTTAGAATAGGGATTGAAAATGTTATGTATTCCCCATAAAATTATGAATTCTAACACACACATTGTTTACATGCCCTATGGGACCTCCTTTGTCTTATAACATTTATTGTCTTGTTGGAGGAATTTTTCATTTTTTGTTACTATTTTAACTAATAAAATTTCAAGACTATCCAACGGTTAGATCAAAAGATTTGGTATTTGAAAATTATGCTCTGCATCACCATCTATAGGTTTTGGTGATTCTTTATAAAGACGTGGCTCTTTTACGCTATAGAGTGGAAATTTTAATCACTGGGTGCCATCTCCACATCAGTGTGTAACAACTTTTTCATTATGGTGTTTCTAATATACTTTGTGGCATTTTGGTTTTCTCTATGGAATTTTCGCATTATGTTATGGAATTTTTAATTTCTATAACACATTTTTCAAGCTTGATTATTTCTCACCATTAATTTACTAACTTGAAGGTTTACATTGCATATTTTCTTATTCTAACCCTTTGTTCAACTAATATCATGTGATGAAGATACAAAAATCAAGGGCATGTCTATGGACATGAGGGAAAAATAAGATGCCAAAAATATGTTTGATAGCCATTTTGAATATAACATGCCCATGTTATGGATCGATCATGTTATATTGAAATAAAACCATAACGTGAACGCTAGCGTGTTTTTCACTATGTAAATTCAAATTTTTGTAGTAAAATAATGCAAGTGCATTTTGTTTTCTTTGGCTTGGAAACCACCCACCCTTTGACTTGGATATCTAAACCTAAGGGTTGGATTGTCTATTCGTGGATCGAATCGAGTTTTGGAAAAAAACCTAAGAATATCAAGTATCTTCCCCATTTTTTCATGTGTTTTTTAGAAAATTCTCCAAAAACATTACTACAACGCTAAGCTCTTTCTTAGATTCGTGTCTATGTATTTCAATCTAAAATATAAATATTTTTAAGGTTTTCATCCTGAATTTATTTTACTAGTGTCTTCATTTTCACCAAAACACGTGTATTGTTTTATCTATATAATTTTTTATCTTCGATACAAATTTCAAACAAAATACATCGACATGATCTACGCTTCATTTTAAGCACATTAAAAAAACAATTGATTTCAATTTTTTTCTCATACTTAGGGGGTATACACATGGTTGTTGTTTTTTTCGAGTATGTGTCCTTTTTGAAAAGTAGCAAAAATAATATACTCATTAAAAATTAGGAAACAATAGTGAGACCTAATACATGATCTTAGGTAACAATATTTTGAAGGGATTTGTAAAATAATTTAGGGAACTAAAATAATGGGGGTGCATGCATGATACTATTTTATATTTTTGACACAAAACAAGGCCACTTTGTGTGCACACCACATTTCAACCTCTTAATATCCATCATTTTAAAAACAATTAGTATTTTAAAAGTATATTATGAGTACTATGATTCTAGTTCTTTTCAAATTGTCACATTTTTAGCATTGGCATGTCAAATTCCTTGTTGACATTAAAATTTTACTAGTTTTAGGAAAATAGGCGACTAATGATCTAATTTTGGTCCCCCATTTCCATGGACATACCCTAAAAATTATAATTCAATTTGAGCATCTTCACTAATATAAGATTTCAAATAAAACACATCTAAGAATAATTTTTGGTTTCTACATATTTTGATTATGTATGGGGTCTAAACTGCATAAAGTCTTTTGTTACACCAAAACATTATCTTGAGAATAAAAATGGTGTTGGAAACTTTTGTATCATAACTCCCAGTGCATATTCTCTTTCCTCACAACTCTAGGACATTAGATATAGTTAGGACCTTTATTTTAACTTTTTTTGGGTATTTGTATTTGGGTATTATCACCAAGAACTCAATTAAATTACATGTTCTAGTGGAATATAAATATTCCTTTGAGGAGTTGTCATTACTATCCAAGAATAACTCTAGCTTTACCTAGTATATGTGAATTGAGGTGGATTTATTTTTTAATACCGACCAAGACAACACCTTTTCACCTTAAAGTTATGTCTCACATATCGAAATGTGTATAGAGGACTCCCTAAATATAATTTTTACATAGAATAGGATCCATTTAGCAAAAATATGTAGTGGTCCCAAGAACACAACATTTCTTAAGATTATCGAATCATACACTTGAGATATATTTACTGACACACTATACGATTTCTAACTTTAATTGATTAATAAAGGTTTTTATTCTTTGTTCTTTTCTATCCCCTTTTATGAGGAACCTATCCAAAGAAATTATCCTTGACAAAATTGATGGAACCAAAACTCGAGATATAAAACTAGAAAAATTATGATAGTGGAAATCCTTTCGATACCAATCCATTTTCCTATCATACCCATCATCGGACTAGTAAAAATAGATACAATGGTGATGATTACCTTGCTAATTAAATTGAATATAACGATGACTAATATTTTCTACACTAAGAAAATAGTCATGATTAGATATACTAGTTCCTTTTAAAAAGGAAGAATGGCATCCTCCTAAGAACCATAGATTTAGGAGCCAAAATCTTGTCTAACTATAGTCCTTGAAGCCTCTCAAACATAGATGATAAAAATGACCATTCTCTGGAAGACCCACTTGATTCTACTAATAAAAATAGAGAATCAACCAATGTAAATATTGATGGTAATGTCCCTTGAATCAACATTGATCCTAAAAAATAGATTTTTTTTTCTAATCCTTAAAATCAAGATCAAAATCAAGTCTTGTTTTACCAACTTCAATATAGTTATGTCACAAGTTGGAAAACATAACTTCCCGCAATAGTCCCAAAATATCCAAATATTCATATAAAAAGAAACAATTTTATTACTAGGCCCTTAAGCCTCAAAAATAAAATATTTTCAAGCTTTTACCACAACAATCTCTAAAAAAGAAACAAAGGAATATCTTTAATGATTGTAAGAGGTAAACTTAAACTAGAAAAAAATATATATAAATTTGAGGAGTTGTTCCCATATCCCTTTAACCAAGACATGATATGAACAATATTCCTCCTTACTTCAAACCACCGAAGCTTAAGAAATACAAGGGGAAGGATGATCCAAGGGAGAATATTAAATACTTATGTATGTATTTTCAAGAAGTTTCATATAATGATAATTACCTGATTAGATTTTTTTACTTTTTTGTCTAAATACTAAACATAGAAATACATGGAGACATAGCCAAATATCTCTTCCCCAACCAATACCTACTTTTCTTAATATTTTTGAAGCACTTTGGTATGATTAGATTTCTTGATCTTTAAGGAGGAAACATGTTGGTATGATTCTTCTTCCGATTTTTTTGAATGATGGATGTGGCTCAATTGATATAAGACGTATTGAGGAATGGACGGTTGAGATGAATCCATGTTGGAAATTTATTAATTTTTTTAGATTGATTGAGGATGAAGAAGGTTCTAGAGGTTCAAGGGATTCTAGAGTTTTCCTCCAATTTTAGATTTATGGAGAAATGTAGAAAAGGTGGTGATGCAATATAAAAGGAGATTAGTAACATTGAGAGATGATTAAGATATAAAAGGAGATTAGTAACATTGAGAGATGATCAGTGAGAGTGTTTTTAGTTGATCCTAGGATAGTATATGGGGAAGATAGCTACGAATATTAATTTCCTAAAATGTGAAGAAATGTAGTTGGAGTTAACTTAGAAGATAATTATATCATTAATTGGTAAGATAGGAAAATGAGATGAGGGGTACAGTTAGTTGATTTAGGATGGAATTATATTAATGTTAGTAGTGGTGATGAGGAAATTATTTATTTGAGTTGTATACATTTTTCTCCTTTTTAAAAGGTTATTGTAACTAGAGCAAGTAATGACTTTTCAAAGAAGATAAAATATATAGTTGGTAAGGGTGATTCTCTATCGAGGTGTCATGTGGGGAGGAACAAGACATACGGGTGACTAAAGAGATATTATATCATATTGGTAGGTTAAAAAAATTAATAGATAAGGGGTAAGGTGGAAGCTATTAGGTTAATGTAGTGGTATGTAGGCTTTCCTATATTCTACAAATGATCTATCAATTTACTTGATTGATGAGATTGATGATGTCATGATAAACTATTTATGTGAGGGATCAATTTTGAAAAATTTGATTGAGTGATTGATTTTTTGATGATTCCCTATGAAATTATGTATGCGAGGGAGGAATATTAATAAACGTTAAGATCTTAGTTGTGCCCTAGTAATTAATATACAAGATGAGGACACCATAGTGTTTGGTTGATTGATGGGTGCTAAAGATGGAATATTGGATGCTCCTAGGAAATGATATATACGAGGGAAGATGTGATCTTTGAATTAGTTACTTGATAAACAATAGTCAATTAGAATGATAATGATTGATTTATGATTTTAGAATTTATTTTGATTAAATAAATCATTAGATAATAACTTGTAAGAAAGATTGTAATAGTTTTAAACAACTCTAAAGCATAATGGAGAGGATTGAATTAATAAATAGGGGTGAAAATTATATTCAGATTGGTTAATAGTTGGGGTTAAATATTTGATTGGTGGTAAAAATCATTCATTTTTACCCTCTTAATGTGAAAAATTGAGCTATGGACTATGAATTCCTAGAGCTATGATGGTGAGTGTTCTTGTTGATTATCATTTTGGTGAGAATGTTCAAGATAACCATATACCTACCCGTGAGGACAATTTGAAAGTGATGTATTAAATTAGTATTTTAATATCCTAGAATTAAGTTAGCTTAATACATATAGGAGGAAAGGAAATCAACTCAAAAATATTGTTGGTGAATTAACATTTTTTCCAATGAAAGTGTATTTTTAATGGATAGAACGATTATTTTTGTCAAAATTAATGTTAATAAACACCAATATTTTTTGGTTAAAATTTTGATGCATATTTTTTCATAAATATGAAAAGGGAGGGTTAGATATGTTAGGATGAATAAGATGTTTCACTAAGTGTGTTAATTTTATGGTTGCGAAGAGGTTTTCGAGCCGGTGGTGACCCGATAACAGAGACTATGAGCTCTATCATTATTATTAAGACTATTGAATGATGTGGATAATAGATTATTAGAAAGATTGGGTCTATTTTATTTTTCCAAGATGCCCGTGATCGGGGATGATAAGGCATTTTTGAGATGGTAGTGTAGTGATATTCAACGACAAGCACTTTGCACTTACCGATAAGGAGATGAAGGTGACTCTAGATAACTTGTGGGGGATATTGACGATTCTGATTTAGGGGGATATTATATATTTCTAAAAACTACATCATTTGGCTACAATGATATGGATGACAGGGAGGATTGACTTAGTGGTGACCCAGGAGGGATAGATTATAATGTATGTTTAGATGGAGGTTAAGTGTGTTATTTTCATTTATTCATCATGACTCTTGTTAATGACATATTACTAATTGAGAATATTGATCATTATTTTATGATGGGTTTAAAATGATTCATTGGGGATATGTTGCATGATATGACTATGTTTTCTTGGGGACCATATGTGTTAGTGACATCATGCGAGACATGTACATGATAATATGCATGTATATCTCTGTGTGTGTGTGTGTGTGTGTAGTTTAGCACTCTCTACACTTTGCTTGAGATCTAAGTTTGGGAGGACATATCCATTGATATACCTATCGGTGAGAGAATATTATGAGGTGTATATGATCCCATAGTTTATGTATGTAAATTTAAGGTAGGGATACTCGGGTTGTGCTTAACATAGATGAATTATTATAGAAAGTCTATAAATGATATGCGATATGATAAATTCATATGACATCCATATCGAGTCATACATATTGCTTGGTCCAATCATCATCTTTACTTGGGGTATGTGATGACCTCATTTTGTATCATAAGAGAACATGCATGTGAGATTGAATGTTACATACATGACTAATTTCATATAAAGTTTGGGTTAGAGTAGGGAGTTGTAGTCAATCCTCGTTAGATGTGTTATAATATATGACCATAGAACCTATTGATCAAACGATACGTGGTCATAATAATATATATGAGTTTACTATTAGTAGTATATGATCAACAAGTGGGCATATTTGATGTAAGTAACACAACTGAGTACAATGCATGATGGATACATATAGACCATTATGGTTGATAGGCCACTTCATTGAATCCTCCGGCATTACATGAAAGAATTTAGTGGATGAAGCATATTTTATAGGTGAGACCACTATATGTAATATAATTACTATCCCGAGTATTAAAAATGATACAAGTGGTGAGAAAAAGGATATTATAGAGTAACAATATCCTTTACAAACACAAGAAGTACAACTAGTGCAACTAATACCACCATTATAATCCTCATTCAAGGTATGGGGAATATCTAATGGGTATAAACAAGGGTTTGTGATAGATGATTAACTAAAAATAGGGTTTTTCTAGCTATTTTATGAGTTAATCTAAATAGAAACTAAATGCTATATTGGAATGCAAGATCTAAATATTTTATTTTAATATTGGAATATATTGAAATAATGGAAATAAAAGGGGTATGGTACTAACCTTGAATTAACTTACCTCATAGTGCCTTTCGTAGTAGATTGGTATGTAAACTGGAAAGTTGTTCTTGAATGGCCTCGTGAAGGGCGTAAAAATGAATATTTTCTTGTATTGAGGCACCTACGAGGGTACTGGGGCACCCCAAGGTGCCTTGGTCTATAATTTGGGCGTTGTAGACTGCAGGAAAGCTCAGAACTTGAGTTTGATAGTGTCACAATATCTCTGTAACACCTTCACTCCTGTCACACAAATGTCACAATAATATCACTTATGTCATTGTAGATGTCACATGAAGATTTACTTGCAAAACCCTATCCAAAGCATCAATTCCTAAAAAATAAAAATGTATAAGAATAGGTTGAATTGACCACAACTTTCAAACTATTTGTCTTATGATTGAGCATTACACTACATTTTGGACCCAATGTAGTTCTATGTGCGTGTGTGTGAAATTTTGTGCCTAGGGTTCCCTAGTGCCAATGATGTGGTAATTGGGGGAAATAACTAGATGTACAGTTCAAATGGTGGATTGAATGGAAACAATACAATCCTTTCCCCCTATGTAGTGTGTGATGCACATGTAGAAGATTCCCAAATGCAGTCCTTGCATTAGTAGATAGTTTCCTTGATAGTAAGATGTATTCCCTAATTTAGTGACTATGCTATGTTTATATAGGGATATCTTGTTTAAATTTTGACACTAGTGACCAAAATTCCAACCATGACCTAGGGAATTCACGGGTAACCGTTAATAACGACCTTAAACAAAAAAATTAAGACCAAAAATTACAAGAACACGTGTGCCTAAAATCACGGACTGGAGCACCCCATGGCACCCCACTGTAACCTTAGGCAACCCAACATAGACCTAAATATGACAACTAGGAAAATTACGACACTTGAGACACCCTAAAAGATGCCCAAAACTACAGAGACAAATGACGACTGAACTAGACAAACAATAATGACGTATGACTAACTAACAACAAGACCAAAGGATGGGTCTCTAGTGAATAATTTTATTACGTAAGATCCATATATAAAATAAAATACTTGGTGGTATAAATGTAATAGTAATTGCATGATTTTTGTGACTATAATAGACTAGTATAAGGAGAGATGACAACATAGGTTCGGGATTAGCAAGTGGTGGAGTGGCTAGGTTATGAGGCCAAAAAAATAAATAAATTATAATATGTAAAGATTTTTGAAATAAAAATCAATTAAGATCCTTCATATTATTCCATTTGAATTACATAAGAGGTCACTTATTCAAATTGTAAAATACTCCTATTTAAACTTGAATTTCTAATCTAACTTTGACTAGATTTACTATCTATCGTAAATATTACTATTTACAAAACTAACTATTTTTACTATGTTTTAAATTAGATTTATAGATCATATGAACTTGCATACATTAACCAAGTTCATAGACATATTTATTACTTGAGTTTCAACCCTAATTTTTGTTCCCTAGGTGGATTATTTAATCCTCCAAAAATTGTCTAAGCATGTTATAAGTGGCTCATGTGATATAATATGGTGTATATCATTTCTAGTTATTTTAATAAAAATGGATTTGATTATATTTCAAGATCAAACATTATGACCTATATAAGGATGGCCTTCAGATCTACATCATTCTCCTCCGATTGAAAATAAATTAGTTCATGTGAGTTCCTATGATTATCTTACTATAGCTTGTGAATATCAAGTTTCTTTAGTTCCATTCTAAAATCCATGTATTTTTCTCTTGCTACAAAAATCTCTATTGTATTAAATATTTTTTAAAACTACCTTTCATTGTGATAATTATTTTTCAAAATTCTGCACCACCTTCTCCATTTTCTTGTTTGGAATTTGATCCTTTTGATCCATTTATTCATTGTTTTTCTCTATATCCTCCATCCCATGAAATCATTATAGATATGAAACAATAAATACTAGGAAATATCAAAATTGTGTGTTAGGCTTACTTCATATGTATTTGTAGAGACTAATTTTTTCACACATGCTTCTCATGTACCCCTCGCTTACGTACACTTAATTATTAAACATATCATTATATCACTATCCTAACTTATTTCCCTCACCTGTAAAATCATCCTAACCATGGCCCCTTTCATCTCACTCTAATATTAATTTAATTAAATTAATTCATTATCCTCACAATATTTATTATTTAAATATCCTAATTGGGATAATGCCCACATATCCACCTCACCTAGACACCTCATCTAGCCACCTCACCTTAAGACCTATTCTTAGTATGTTGCCATAACTAACTAAGACCTACCCAAACCCTAAAAATCAAAGCCTATATTCCCTCTAACCACATTCCCATCCATTAGAAGGAATCTTCCATTCTAATCCATAGAGAAAAATGAACGAGATCCAAGAAAATCAAAGGGATCTACCTATTTTAGAAAACCTAGGAAATCCCACCCTAACCGACGTGGTTACCCTAAACCACCACCAATCAACCCCGGAACCACCGTCGGTTACCATTTAACCCCCAAAACAACCTTATTTCAAGGTTGGCACATTGTTTAGAGGTTGGTACATCTTTTGAGAACAAGTGACGAAACCAGAGTTCTATGCATGCAAGCAAAACCAACATTAGTACACACATCAGAGCATCCATAGCCAGCACTTGAAGCAACCACAGAGCCATTTTCCTTCACGGGAGCATCCAGGGAAGCGCCAATACCACACCAAGTTCCTTCCATTTGATCACCCACCATTTCCAACTAGACATCAAGCTCATACAAATGGTAAGTTTTTGTTAACCAACACTAGTTCATTATCATTTAAGCAGACTCTTTACTTCTGTTATTAGTTTCTGCTCCCTTTCCATTCCCCCACCATTTTTCCTCCATGCAAACTTGACCATCCCTTCACCCACACCCTTGAACTACCCATATCCATATTTTAATCATTCCTGTGCATACCTAAGACCCACACGAACCTTGCCATTTCCCTTTCACTTTCATCTAGCCTCAGATCTATCCTCACCTCAAGTTTTTATTGAGTTTCCTATACCCTGACCATACCGACGCCGGTTAACCACAACCACCACCGGTTAACCTAAACCAACATCGGTCATACCAGACCGACGTTGGTCTCTGTGTTTTGACCAAAAACCAAGAACAGAGCTTAAAACCTCCACCAAATACCCAAAACCACCTAGAACCTCACCCTGACCAGTACTAGTACCCTGACCAAGACCTTGACCTTCAGATTCAGTCATAGCTTAGCCTGTTGTGAACGAATTTTCTTATTGTAGATGAATGAGATACCTAAATCATTTTAACTACAATAGGATTTCCTTTATTATTAGCATTAAGTTGTTTTAAATAGTGGATTGACAGTCGTCTAGGAAGTATCACTCTTCCCGGATCTAGCATACGCTAGGTAGTCCACTACATATATTGTTTAACTTTCATTTGGTGGTCTTGTTTTCCATTTCAGGTAGTTCCTCCAAGAAAAAGGAAGCTCTCACATCAATTGTGGATCCAAAAGTCATACGTGTGCAACAACCTACAACCAACATCTTAACAGTATTCCTCCTAGCCCTTTACCCTTATCTGTTTCATCAACATTCAAAGAAACGATCTAGAATCAGTGAAACATTTTGGCATGCACAGGTGGGACCCATTCGGGGTTCTTTGCATTCTTTCATTTCTAGGTAAAAAGTTGCATGTTTTTTTCCTTTCTAAAAGGTTCTTACATTAAAATTTCTCCCCTGGAACCTTCTCTCCTTCTATTGTCTAAAGGCAATCGTATTTTGGTGCTTTAAAAAGAACACTTCTTCCCTTTCATTAGTATCACATTAGTGAAAGAGCATCCCTTCTCTTGTTCATCTATTTGTGGCATTGAATTCAACATTTCAATTTGGGTTTAAAAATTATTTCATTTCATTTTGCTTCTCTACATTAGCTCACATTAATTGAGGGCAACCTATACGCTGGAAGTCATGCCCAATTGATGGTTGACAAAATGAATCATAGAAAAGCACTTCCTTTCTCTTTCTCTCTCTGAGTCTTACCAAACATCACAAAATTAAAAATATATACACATTCTTAAACAACATCTCACCCGAAGAAGCTGTAGGTGATCACACAATCACGGTATAGTGGGCACCCTACTGGTTATCTCTATCTAGTACCCCATCAAAGGACGGCCCGCCCACCATAACATAACCTGAAACCTCTCCTTGTAGATCTCCTTCTTCATAGGAAGCCATCCTCACAAAAAATCTATTCTAAAGTTCATGAGTCATTCCTTAAATAACATAAGCTAAACAAACATAATAGAAAAAGCACTCTTAGGATCATATTTTTCTTAGTGTTTCTACTTGGCTTGCATTTTGAGGTGAGAGGATTTCGTTCTTCATTTTCTTATTTCCCCTCTGTACACTCCTCATCACAGTTGGTGTATTCCAACTTCATCTGAGTGTGCTTGGACCATATTCTCATCATTCTCAGAATTCTGGGTTTGATTCCACATCTAATTTTAACTCACAACCACATTTTCTTCATCGTTGTTTCAATTTCACAGTAACCGGTGTCGGTCCAATGACCATCATCGGTTACCTTCTGACCATCATCGGTTTTACCTAACCGAGTCGGTTTACTATTATTTTGGTCAACCTACCCAAAAGGACACCTGCTTCACCTTTTCTTTGCTATTCAAAGTCTCTATTATTCTTATCATATTCACTTTCCTGGTAATTCCATCAACATCTTGCATACTTGGAAAAGTATTGGCCTTTTACCTTGTTTTGACCAAACTGTCCACTTTCCATAGTGACCACCACGGTTACCTATGACCGGTGCCAGTTTAACCTAACCGGCATCGGTTATCCTGTGTAATTTTTCGAGCTGACATTTTAACCCCAATTCACCTACCACCGCTTATTTATCCTTTGTCTATGTTGTATTTATTTGTCATTTACAGAAAGTAGTCCTACCACATCAGTGCTTGTTCACATGGTGCTGACCCGAAGCCAAGAAAACACCCTCATATTCCATGCCATTTGTCAACCACTCCCACCTAGTCCTTCACCACCTTCTATTTTATCACCCATGGATCCTACCCAACCTATCACTATCGCCACAGAGACGAGGAGTTCACACGACTCCTTGACTAGAACCCTACCACCTTACAATTTTATCTTTCCCACTCATCCACTCGAGATGCCTCGAGTCAGTTGATATACAACATGCCCATATCTATTCCCCCGACACTCACTCCTACTTTTACTCCAACCTCCTCTGGCTCCATGCTACCCACACCTACCTTGCCCCCAGTCGTTTCATAGCTAGGCCCCATACCTGCTATGACCGCTAGTCTGCCACATCTCTGTTGCACCCGCCACATCCACTATACCTTCACCAACCACCCAAAACATAACCTCATCCATGCCTATTGTTTCACATATACCCATAGCTACACAACCACCCCTGGTGTTGGTGACCCTACCCCTTTTCAAAATTTTTCTTTCTATTCCATCCTTAGCCCCCATTACCACTAGGGTCACCACGACCCTTCCACCTCCATATAAGTACTTATCAAGCCTCTCGTTTTCATCTATCATTCATTCTGGGTACATACCCCCTATTTCATTCCCTCCTTCTCAATCTACCTATACGGCAGCACCATATACTAGAATGCCACCCCATCATATGCCCAACACCAACCCTCTTACACTACAGGAGTCACCCAACCATCACAACCTACCAATGACCTAATCAAGTTAATGATGGACAAGATGCAGACATTGGAAGCATCGGTTTTTGGCTCCCACAACACTCTCACCTACGATGAGATTTGTAATGATCCTATCCACCCATCCATTCCTATCCACCCATATCCCATGCATTGGGAAATTCCTAAATTTAACCACTTCAATAGCAAAGAAGACCCACAACAACATTTGTGGTCTTTCAAACATGGGTGTTATCTGATCGCCCATGATGACGCTTTGCTTCTGAGGACCTTTCCCATGTCTCTGACTAGGCCTACATTAGATTGGTATAGTGGGTTACCTAGACACTCTATCTTCTCATTTAATCAGGTAGCCCAAGCCTTCTTGGATCACTTCTCCATTAACATTGTTAAGAAGGTTACCATGACTGACCTCTACTCTACATGCATCAATATGACGATGAATCTATCACAAATTTTGTTGCTCGTTGGCGTAGCTTGATCAATCAACTCACATTCCAACTACCAAAAATTGAACTCATAGAGCTCTTCACGTGAGCTTGTGCTAGACATATCTTGCCAACCCTGCAGGTCCATACTTTCCAAACCTTTGATGAAGCATTCACCATGGCACGAAAGCTAGAGATTCGTGCCATCGAAGAAAAGAAAATCCAACTATGCAATAAGAACTCGACATTCAAGCCGAATGATACCTCTTCTTCTTCAAAACCATAGAACAATTATTCAAAATCCAAGGGAACCACTAACGTAGTGGTACTTAAGGCCAACCTAACTCATCCATCAAATCAAGCTAGCCCCTCATCTAATCTTTCTCCTATCCAGACTTTTCAATTCAGATGAGAACAACAAAAATACCCCAATTGGGGAGCCTTATTCTTTTGTCTTAGAAAATCTCATTAAAGTTGGGGCCATCACCCTTCCTCCCATGAAACCACACACTGGTTTTGATCCTGCTCACCCCACACCCGTGGTATAAAGAGCACGACTTCTGTAACTATCATCGAGTAAAGGGTCATAGTGATGGAATTACATCACTTTCAAAAATATTGTCCAAGAAATGCTTGAGAAAGGTGAGTTAACCTTGGATAATCCTAACACACTTCCAATCAAAACCTACACATCTTCAAGAAACCCTTTCCTAATCATGCCCCTTCTTCTGATCAAACCGGAGAGACCTCAACTCATGATAGCCATACCCACGAGGTCCATGTTATTTTCAATGATGCACCTATTGCTTCCCAATTACCTCATATTCCTTCCATCAAGGAAATCCTAGCCCGAAGTCCTCCACCTACACTTGAACCCACTTCACCTACTCCTCCACCCACAGAGGGGCACTCTTCATCTCTTCCTTCACCCATAAAGGAGACTCCTGTTAACATCGAGACCATTTCACCTTTGGCTTCTCCACCTAGAGATCTCGTCAGATCATCTCACCCATAGAGGCATCTCCTCCACCCAGAGGAGCACCCATTATCTCCTCCACCCACAGAGGAGCACCCATTTTCTCCTCCACCTATCGAGGATCTAGTAGAAATACCTTTTCCTCTAGGTGACCATTCTCCATCAGCTACCCAAGATCCTGCGGACTTACTTTTGGCTCTCTTACCCACAAAAGCTAAAGCTAGAAAATTCCCCATCTCTAAGACACATTTTATGGGAATTGCCATTGGATCCTCATCAACCTTACCTATAACAATGCCTTTTTCACGCCTAGCCATCACCTAGATTATGTGGATAGAACCTTACTTTGGGGGCATCTTCTGCTTCATGTCTCAACACAAATGCAGATGTCACTTGCTGACACTTCCACTATCTACCCAAAAATATTTGGCCAATCAAACCAAACAAAACCACAAATATCAAAAATTCCACCACAATACCACTCATGGCTCAACTCACACCCCTACCCATAACCCAACATGCATCTAAATCCAAACCCACACCTACATCATCTTCCTCGCCTAAACCTATTACTACCTTAGGGGTCATCCCAACCGCCAACCTTACTCATCCACCCATCAAATTAGATTTAGCTACATCCTCTAAAGCTAACACCAAGCTTAATTTGGCACCCAAATAGAAGAACCAATCCCATAGATCTCATACCCCAACACCATCGATTACACCTTCATCACCTTCACCCTTCCATCCATCTTAGGACCTTGCCTCTCCCGACATGGTTAAGAAACCTCCACCCACTGGTAAAATAAAAACACATCAACCCATTCCACCCTCGCAAACCTCTAACATACCCAAGTGCTTAACACGACTTGCGCCCACACACCGCAACATCTTTACCACCCATACCTCTAATACCATCGATCACTCCTTCACATCCATGATACTTCGGTCTCTTTCCCTCACACCTCCTTCAAACGACTCCACTGCACCATCTACCTTCACAACACCTTAGTTATCCCTATGGGTAACTCGTCCTCTTCCCCATCCACTTTTCTCTCTAGATCTCATGTGTGCCCATATCACCTTTACCCAAGAAGGTCTAACCTAAAAACAAAAATCTGCTACCCTCCAATAAGGTAGTCAAACCAACTACACATTCTCTTTCCAGTTCATCTACCATACCCCTACCCAAGCAAACATGACCAACACCCAAGACCACACCAACACCTAAAACCATGGCTTGATCCACTTCCCTCATGCAAAGACCGTTCCTCTATAGTCAGCCACACCTACACCCAAACCCACTTTCACTTCCCATTGTGATCCACTAGTAGGATCCTATGCCAAAATCTTAACCAACCTCCTTGAAACTTCATCATCACATTACCGCCTCTCAAACCTTATGACCCACTCAAACCAAGACCAAAGGGGTTTGACGATACCAAAAGTTTTTCCTATCACATGTGTGCCGGGGCATGATGTGGAGAGCTACAAGGCTTTGAAAACCATTCTTATCTAGTTGTGTCCTCCTGAAGAAAACTTTGATGATGATGACCTTCTCGATGAGGATCCCATTTCACCATCACCCATTCCCACAAAGTCGTCCCTCATTGCCTACTTAGTGACCAAGACCTCCACCTCCATAACTCTTAGAGCCATCCCCAAGATTCAAAATTAACATTGTTCACATCAAAAAACTGACCAAACCTCCACCAAATATTGGTGTGCTCAATTCATCTCACAAGGTTCCTTCCCGCCACTTGGATTTTACCCTCTTTCCACTATACTTTTCATGGCTCACCTACCTTGTCTACTCCCCCCACCTCGGATCAACATGATCGACATTACTACCCGCTTAGAGGGACAAAGACAAGGAAAAGGCAACCAACCCACCAACCAATCCTATACCCAACATACCATCTGCACCCACACCTAAAATCACTATCCGTGGCCCCACATATCCTATTTCTAATGGGGTTACACACTATGCGATGCTCAAACAATTACACCAATCCCCCCTCAAGATGTCCCTATATGACCTCATCCAAACCTCGAAATCCCATTATCAAGCTCTCATGGAGGTTCTTCAATCTATTGAGGTATTACCCAATGACCCTACACCCGTGGCATCCATTATTACACCCCATCATGTAGCCTCTCTCACCAAATTACCACCTTCATTTGCATCTCCACCTACTCACCAGGTAGCCTCCCTTAGCTTCTCAAATGAAGAGATTGCACCACACCAAACCGATGACCCAGATCTAGCTCTCTTCATCTCTGTCCACATCGATGATATACGTACGACATGTTATGATCGATGGGGGTGCTAGCATTAATATCATTTCCTCCCATGCATTCACTCAAATGCACATACCTGATAATTACATGCATAAACATCCCATCATGTTACATTCATTCAATGACACTATCACCTCTACACTTAGCACTGTCATCCTCCATATTCACATGGCCCCCACACAGTTCGAGTTATTTTACGTCTTGGAGGGGAAATTTCAATATAAATTGTTGCTTGGTAGACCCTAGATTCGTGTTATGGGTTGTGTTCCTTCCACTTTGCATCATTGTGTAAAGTTTGAGCATGAAGGACACACCTATACCATTTCAAATGACCCATCACCTTTCAAAACTTGCAACATGCTTTACCAACCCAATGACATGTTTATACCCATTAAAGCATCTACCTCCACAACCACTGCCTCTTCACCTACACCTCCGCTCACTAGTGCCACCGCTACCTCAACCACACCTGCATCCTCCATTCCTACCACTGCCACAACCTCCACGGATGAACCATCAGCCTCCCACTATGTTAGCCCCACCTCCGAGCTGACCTCTGACACATCATCTATTCCAGCTACCCACATATCAACTAGTGATCCCTTGGAAGGCATTTTTCAATGCCTCACTCTGGGGGAGTATCACCTATATAGTGTCAACACATTCCTTACTCCACAAGAGTATGGAAGTATTCACTAACACCCTCGCTATGATCACCGTATAGGAGAGCTTCTCCTTTATGGTCCTCCCCACCTTCGTACCAATCTCACATATGGGGGACTTGATACTACCACTTACACACCTGAACCACTGTCACAAACCCACCCATTTTCTGTTGACTTCCAGTCACTCACCAATTTCTGTTTTGCCCACACCTTCCTACACCAATGTGCATGAAAGGGTTTTGTTTTTGGCTATATAAATATCTTTCAAAACAAAAAACAAAAAATGAACAAGAATCTGAAAGAGAGAGAAAATATGAAGCTTCCCGCATCGATCAGCTTTGCGAAGACCTCAAGGAGTTAATTTCCTCATCTCACATAGACTTCCTACATCGATCAATCTATCTCAAATATCAGTCAAAACAAAAATCCTTTTAGTCATGGACTTGCCCATTGTGACCTTGGATCTCTTGCCAAAAAGGCATGCTACCTAGTACCATATAAAAACTAACCACTTTTCACCCTTTCACCATTCACACTTTCATTTCCTACCGCCTCAAGGGACCTATTGGACCATGACATTTGGTGATCATGTGACTACTTTTTCACCTTTAGAATAATCAATCATGCAATGCTTTTAGGGTCTTATGTTCATCAACCCATCTAAGGTTTGATCCACCCGTTATGATCCTTACCAATCAGGTCACTTTCTTACCACCTCTTATATTTTAAACCTTCTTCATTACGTATTGATTACCTTATACAGGACTTGATACTCGACACTTATTTTTGGGTAATTTTCTCCTCTTTCCCCATAATCAACTCAAAATCACCTATACCAATGTGCCCACAATTCACCCATACCTAACAGACCTAGACTCAATCATGCCTATAACATACCCACCCATACTCATACCTCCTCACATTCTTCCCTAGCTTATGGGAGAACTACATCAGCCTGAGGTCCCTTTTCACCAGGACTATGTAGGCAACACTCCGAGGGCATGGGGCCCTTGGAGGTTAGCTTGGCCACTCTCTACCCTAACCAATTCATCTTTTATTTTCCTAAACCACATTCTACCCTATTTGGTTTCCTTTTATATCAATAAATGGAAATTAAACCCATCAAACAACAAATTGCTTTCCCCCTTTATCATCATCAAACATACATCCATTATGTCTACCATTTCCTTACCACTATAAAACATCTTAACCATGACCCATATCATCATTCATTGCACAAATTAATGAATTACAACCTAACTCTACCATGCCTAAAACCTGACTCAATCCATGCCTAGACCACAACCTGACTCCACCATGCCTAAAACCTAACTCAATCCATGCCTAGACCACAACCTGACTCAACCATGCCTACAACCTAACTCCACCATGCCTAAAACCTGACTCAATCCATGCCTAGACCACAACCTGACTCCACCATGCCTAAAACCTAACTCAATCCATGCCTAGACCACAACTTGACTCAACCATGCCTACAACCTAACTCCACCATGCCTAAAACCTGACTCAATCCATGCCTAGACCACAACCTAACTCAATCCATGCCTATGACCTAACTCTATCATGCCTACACTACTTAATTTCCATAACATATACACATCAAAATAACAAGATAACCATAACCATGTATACACATAATGACCATAATCATCATCATCATCACCTCTATAAATAAAAATATCCAAATGTGTGTCTCCATATACATAATCTCAAATATCTTCGGCATGTAGGCTGGTACATATAATCAAAACTCTCAAAAATATCATATACAGCCTCACCATCTTCGGCATGTAGGCTGGTATATGATAAAAATATGCAAAACTCTCATACATCCTCACTCTCCTCGGCATGCAAGCCGATATATATCAAAAAATGAATCAAATACATCAAAATAAAGGGATGTGCATTAGGCATCATCCTACCGGACATCCTCCATATCAGTCTCACTTGTCTCCTCCTCATCTCTTGGCCGGCGCCCTGATAACCTCTCACCACCTGCCATAGGTCGCAGTTGGGCCCTCAAGTAGTACATCACACCGGAGCTGGCCTTCATAAGCTAGTGGCCTCTCTCTGATCTTGTCTTAGAGCTTTATGGTCCCCTATTCTCTCCATGTTATGAGTTCGGGATCTCATCCTCTCACTCGAGGCCTCGCTATGCCTCAGTACTCTCCATAGGATAGAAAATCTATCCGCCGCTATCAACCGATCCCGATAATATCTCGGCCTCACCTAGGGCATCTGTAACCAAAATAGGGGCACTGTCTATGGTGGCCCCATCAACCTCGACCCCTATACCTATCTTGTGGGAACCACCCACCCTCTGCATATCTGGAGTGCGAAACAACATATCGCCTCCATCGCAGTAATACTACTAGCCTTATCTCCTCTGGACGGGCCTAGTACATCTCACCATAGCTCATGCTTTGGCGTCGTGGAATGTCATCTCCGCCAGTCCCTCACCAAATACTATCAACATCAACACCTCATATTCCTCTGAGGAGATTGAATATACCTGCATCCCCAATATGGGTAATTATAGGATCCCGTACACATCCTCCAGGGTGACTGTCATCTCACCCGTCGATTAGAGTGGAACGTGTTGGTCACCGAGTCCCATCTATCGATGAGGGCGACCATCAAGCTCGGCTTCTAGACTACATGCTGGTAGCATCGACTCGATCAGACCAACATCCGCAATATGAATCCACTCCTACACTTTCATTACCCCACGAACTATCACGAGCAAGGGTGGCACCCTATCTCACATCTGCACTGATCTCTCACCTACATCCAACACAATAATCACATTATTAAAACTCGACCATATCTACATTCACCCATACCCATTCCCATTACCCTACCTCTTTTACTTCGCTACTTACCTATTTATCCCATGGCCTACCCTCCACCCCAAACCAACCTACACCTACCTACTTACCCAACCCACCCACACCTACCTACTTACCCAATCCAACCCCAACCTACCGACCTACCTACCCTAACCCTACCCAACCCAATATCACCTTACCTATTTACATGCACCCGACCCTCACCTACTTCCATTTTGACCCACTCCCGACCTTACCTATTTTCCCACATATCTATACATTTTTCCCTAACAGCTCCACCCTTACCTATTTTTACCCCTTACCTATGATAGAATTTTCACTCAATCACACCACTTCTCTTACCCACCCAACCTCGGACACCTTTTAGCCCCTTTTTCCTCCAGTTATGACCGGTATCGATTACCCATAACCGACCCCGGTCCCCCTTCAATCGCATCGGTACTGCTACTTCGTGACCAATACCGCGTACTAACACCAATGTCGGCTCAACGTCCAACCGACGCCGGTCATTATCGCGTCAAAACCACAACGCCCAAACCCCCATTTTTCCTTCAATTCCCCTTTTTCTCCCTTCTACCCACTCAATCCTACCCAAATCCCTCCTACACCCTTCCCCACCCCTTCTTCACCAAATCACCTCCCTTCCCATTCCTAATTTAATTGATTTTCCCTCCCACAATTCCAAATTCCTTTTCCCCCAAAACAAAAACCCGTTTTCACCCACTAATTCAATCTAATACACAAAACAACGAGTCGATTGATTCCTACCTCATCACACTACCGTCTATGTGGTGGCACCTCTGACCGCTGCACTGGTGGTCCCCCTGATCCCTCTCCTGCCTCTTCCATCACCAAATGACCTCTCACTCTCCAACCAATCAATAAAATCCAATCGATCCAACCTCACTCATGGATCCACCTATCGACCAACTATCACCAGCCACGTGGCTTGCCAACTCAGTCCTCAGTCTCACTCATTACTTTCCACCTTTTCCTCTCTCTCTCTTTTCATTTTCCCCGATTTGATAAAAGACAAATGATTTGAAAAATATGGCACTTTTTCTTTTTATAACCTACCCAACTTGACCGGTGATGGTTTTACCTTAACCGACATCGGTCATGTGCCCTAGCTTACCGGGTCGGTCCATCGTGACCGACATCGGTTCCTTTAAACCATCATCGGTCATCCTGCTTAGTATTTTTCCTACCCCCTACCCCCAATTTTTGACTTGAATCCTTTTTTACCCCACCCACACCTCACTTGGACACTTCACTGTATCCTCTTGACCTTATCATTTACCCCCTCACCTTGTCCTCATTCGGGGACTCATTATTTTTCCCATACCTCGATCACCCCATTACCTAGATTATCCAATTTTTGAAACCACTCATCAATTCTACCTTCTACCTCATCAATTCTTGGTTTTCACCTAATCTCATTTTTTGAATAAGATAACCCTTTTTTGAGCTGGTTTTCTAAGAAAGAGAGATAATCGGGTTTTCGGGTTTCAATAGCAAGACAACATGTGTTTTGGATGCTTCATGTTGTGTGTTCCCCGAAACCCGAAACCCGCATCAAGTAAGTCTTTCAGGTTTTCGGGTCTTCCAAGCATCGGAACATGCCTTCATCAAAACATGCTTCATGTCACATGTCTTCCGATCCCCGAAGCCCGATTTACTCCTTTGTTTTGGGTTTGTGGGTCTTCCGAGCATCGGAACATGCCTTCATCAAAACATGCTTCATGTCACATGTCTTCCGATCCCCAAAACCTGATTTACTCCTTTGTATCGGGTTTCGGGACCATCAAGCATCATGCTTCATGTCGCTTGTTTCCCGCAACCCGAAACCTGAATTAATATGAAATCCTTTGTGTCGGGTTTCCGGATATCCCAAGCATGCTAACATGGCATTAATGCCGAGTTGTCGGGTAGTTGACACGTGTCAACTGAAGTGTATTAAATGTGAAATTTCTTATAAATATTCAGATTTCCACGTCATTTTTACTAGATGTACTTTTTACCTCGTGGATTTTCGTGCATGCATCTTCACCTAAACCCGACTCACCTCTGTGCCTGATTGCATTGCTCATTTTTTATCATTTTTCATTCTGATTGAAGGTATTTTCCTTTATTCTTTGTTTGTGGTTTTTGTGGAATAATTGTGTAAAGGATTCTTCCGAAGTTTCTATCTTTTTCTTGTTGGGGTTATTGGGGTTTTATCTTTTCCGTTTTGGGGTTGTTTTCTAATCAAGTTTGTGTTTTAGGGTTCCCCCTTTGGAATGCTCACTTTGTTTTATTCCCTAGAATGTCATTGTAATTAAAAATATATTTGGGATATCAACAATGGAAGAAGAACTTTGCATGTTTCAACCTAACAATTACCCGATTCCCTCTTTTCGGTTTCATAGGGTGCTTTGTAGTTTTCAAAACCCATAGTGTATCGGAAAGTTTAAGGTGTCGGGCACTTCAAACATTCCGGCATCCTCCAAAGATAGTGTGGATTTTCCATCTTTCCGACATCCTCCCAATGTGTCGACATTTCAAATCTTTTCGACATCTCCAAAGTGTGTCGGGTTTTTCCAAATTCTTCCAACATCTCTAGTGTGTCAGATATTTCAAACTTTCTGACATTTCTTCTCAAAGGTGTGTGTCAAGTTTTCAAACTTTCCTCTCCGAGATTGCTTGGGTTCAAACCCAAGTGTCAACATCTTCTGATCTCCGACACTCTCCTCCTTTGAAATTCCTCATGTCGACCCTGGTTCATCACAAGATAAGACTAAAAATTAGGGAGGATGAAGTACAAATTTAGGAAGGTGGAGTCTCCCTCCTACATTGATTGTAATTACATGACATCCGGGATACAGAGCTCTAAAAACATAGATATGGAGGATTTTTGGAATAGGGTCAAGAGCTCTTCCTAACTCCATGGATGAAATCAATAGTTGGCAAGTGGTGTACCTCTTGCAAAGCAGGTTTCCCTATGTCCACTCAAAGGCCCCGAGTTCATCTTAGCCTCGTGCTTCAAACTATGACTCGCTTCTCTTCTATGAAAAATCAGGGGAGAAGTTGTATCAAGTTGATGGAGGTTACTTCGATGACCTTCTCAAGCCGCCTAATTTGAGGAATATGGAGATGTGGATCTCAAGTCAGCCCAAAAATCTTGGGACAATGATCGGAGGATCAGTATCAAACACATGTGAACAAGAAGTTCCTAATCAAGGCCAAGCCGCTATTTCCGTGTTCCCAAGACTTGTTCCTAAAGTGATTTCATTCAGAAATCAATGATATCATTACTCGTTGAGTCGGGTTTTGGTTTCCCCAATCAAATGTTTTCCAAGGATGGATGTACCAATTCATGATCATCATCAAGAAGAATCAACAGGAGATTGATTGGGGTACTCTTATCAATAACGAGATAGATTCTCAGATGACAACAATCTTGTCTATCGGGAAGTTTTATATGTCCTCGTATGTCACCTATGCAGCGGCCGACATGAGGAACTATCCTGGATTGGACACAAAGGGGAACAAGACAAGTGGAGCATGTTTATCAGTATTTTCCTCAGCTAACAAGAAAAGGGTCTGAAGACCAATTCAGAAGGGTAAACGATGCCTTCTTTTATGAGAACATCTACAGGTTAAACCCCGAACTGAGGAAAATGAGGGTCTCTGATGAGGCATGGGCTGAAGTTTCAAAATGGGGTTGTGTCTTCTTGCAATTCAAGAAGTTCACATATCTTCGAGTAGTCATGTACCCAGGGGATCCTTTCCATTTTCCTAGATATCCAGGGGACAAGCTAATCTTGATGGAGTTGGTCAGCAATTGTTGGATTTTCACAAATTCCAACAGAGTAAACACAAGGCCGCTGTATCTTTCCCAATTTCTATTGGAAGGTATACTTGTTCAATGGTGGTGAAGGCCAAGAACGTTGTACATGAGCTTCAAGATAAGTTGAAAAAGCACATGAAGCCCAGAGATGGATTTGATTTTTGAGGAGTCCTTAAGTCATATGGAACTCTGCACCCACACGTACCAAGCATAGAAGACATCTGGATTGATTTACGTGATGAGGTTGTTGTCCGAAGAAAAGATCATAGCAGGTTGACACTTGCAGAGATTCAGACACTCGAGCTCGCTGACATACCAGAGGGTACTGGTGATAATGAAAGTGTTCTGGATCCTTCCTATGATGGATTGAATGAAGATCAATATGTTTTCCCACCTATTGATTGGTCTATCGGTGAAAAAGCCTCCATTACAGATAGATCGCCCTAATTCTTACATCGCACCAAGGCATGGCTCACCTCTTGGGGAATGAGTTTCAAAGAAGATAATTTTTCAAAGTTGGTTTCTATGGAGGTGGGGCCCTCCAAAAAGGAAAAGGACAAAAGCTCTTCTAAGGGACCTATAAAGGTCAAGTTTGTCAAGAAGAGAAGAGAACAAGAAACCCTTCAACTATTACTCCAGTTGAAATGGTGAATGTGCCAAAATCACCAACACCACCAGAAATAGGAGAAATTTCTTTGGAAAGAGAAGTAAGCCAGCCCCTAGTTTCACCATTTGTTGACTGCCCAACTGAAGTGACCTTATCTCTTGCATCCCAGGCTTTGGCATCAAGATCTGCACTTCCTACTTCACAACCACTTCTACCTCCTCTTTCCCCATCTACTTCATCGGTCATGGCCAAGCATTTTCTCTGACTCTCACCCCTCTCTGCTGGGACCAAAGCAACTACAAATATGCCCCCTCCTGTGCCTCTTTTCACCGAATCTGCTACCACATTGGTAATCGTCCCCACTCCACCAAAGTGATCTCCTCTCCCCGAGTATGATACCAACTTCTACAACAATGGCAACTCCTCTCGACCCCAATGGTTACTTGAGAAAACTCCGAGGAAAAGGAAGGTGGTTGTACCCATACCAGCCTTTGATTTTAGTTCACTCAAGGCTTCTACTACTAAATCAGCCAAGAAACCCAAAATAGTTTCAAGGGTTTTAGTGGATGCTTCGGGGCATAAGTTTGCAGAGATCGCCACTCCCATGACTGACAAAACCAAAGAGGACATAACGGCCTCTGACTATCAGATAACCAGGGTGGCTCTAGGAGAAGTGACAATAGAAGGAGCACAACAGGATGCACGAGATGCTATGAACGTGCTATGCTAGAAATTGAAGGAAACAAAGGACAACAGAGATGAGCTTAAAGAAAAGGTGGAGCAGTTAACTGAAGTATTACTTAAGCTCTCAAAACCCCTTGAATCCATACCATCTTCCTCTGTCCCTGTCGGGTTCGATTTCTCATCAGTGCCTATAATTGAGAAGATTAATGAAAAAGGGAGAGTGGTCGATGAATGGACCCAAAGGCTGCTCCAACAGGGGAAAGAAGTGATTCAAGACACCGTAGAAGTTTATCAATCTTTGGGGAATATACAGAGTGATGGGGAAAATATGGATGATGATTTCTCCCAAGAAATTGACACCTTGATTTGACTTTCGAAGCTCTCCGTGTATGAAGAAAATTCCATCACGCATCTTGGTAGAAGAAGGTGTCATCCCACATGCGATAAGCATTTCCAGCTGACCAAAGCCATCAAGTTCAGGGTAAAGATTCTCAACGAAGCTTGCAGTAAATTGAGAGAATCAAGAGATCAATTGATTGATGGCAAGAGTGACCTGGAAGAAGAACTGCTGAAAATTTGTGCAAAAGTGTCAAGTGGAAACTCGGGCATCCTACCAGCTGATGATCTTTTCAAACAAATCCAAGAATCATTCAAAGATGAACCAACTCATGGATTTGGTATCAAATCATTGATGGTTTGTAAAGATTGAACATTCTTTGGAGGCCCTGAGAAAACTCAACAAAAGATTGAGAAAGCTTCCCGGTAGTGCCAGTGACACTCACGAAACATGTGAAGTCTTGAGTGATCATTCCACTCGCACCTGATGAAAATGAGATGCAAGGTATAATCCGAAGTTCCAAGAATTTCGAACAAACAGGCTCAGCTGAGAAGAAGAGAAAGATGAGGAAGAAAAAGATGACGATTCAGACTAAGTCTTGATGCGACGTGTCATTTCAATCTTGAAATTGACATGTCTTTTTCATTTCTATTTCACACATAGAATCATATTGTGACTTGGTCTCCTGCGTGAGAGCCAAGCAAAATAGGACTCTTGTTAAAAGACTGTTTTATAGGGTTTGTCCTATTTTCTCTCAACTATTTTTATTATAAATAAGGGATGTGCGTACATTCCAAAGGGTTGAGATTTTTGGAATATTGAGAACTATTGTGAAGAAGAAAAACTTTGTGTTTTCTTTTTATCATTTGAGGAATAGAAGTTGATGCTATTTTGCAAACTTTGTGTTGTGAGATGTATCTTTCTTAAGATATTGTTCTTATGTTCGTAATCTTAAGCTATTCTTTGTTTAGCATCTTGATGTTTCTAATCATTTCAAACATTACATTTGTTATCTAAAGCTCGTATGATTATTTCGTGCTCTGTGTTTACTCGAAAGAAAATACGTTCCTCTCATTTCCTTCCATTGTGTTTTTTCATAATAATAATTTCCGACCCAGTCCATTTATAAAGACAACATCTTCACATAGTGTGGATATGGATTTCGGGATTCTATCCCAACCCCAATGGTTAGATTAGTGTGAATATTGTACGCATTATTTCTATTGTGTTTTAGATTAGTAATAAACAGCAGCCTCACTTGTCTTTGAGGAGGGATTTAATCCCATGTACTATGGTTGAATCTCATATTTTGACTTGACAAAATATCCAACCAATAGTTTTTGGCGACTCCGCTGGGAATACGGATTAATAGTATAAAGCTTATCCTCTTGGTGTCTGGCGACTCTGTATTTGCCTTATTTTCAACAAGATCTCTTTCCCGGTTCAAGCTGGCCGGAAAGATCTTCACTCGGTCCCACCGAGCCCAGGTGAAATTGATCCACTCTTTGAGTTACTACAACAACACAATTTCAGTCTTTCCCCCAACAACGTTATTTCTAACCGAACCAGAAGTTCTTCACCTGTTCGAGAAACTGGATCCCCATAGAATGAGACGTGTCTGTAACTTGTCACACGTTATTCTTGTCCAACACTCGGATCCCCATACGCACTCTTTTCAGAAGGATGGCAGCACAACCTGTGCCCTGGGGCGCAGCTATTGGTCCTCTTTCTTTAACTCCACCATTGCATGAGTTACCACATGGATCACGTAAAAACATTCCCAAGTTCAATGGGGATGGGAAGTAGCATCCTGATGAACACATTGCATCTTTCTTTATAGCATGTGGCGTCCTTGGAGTAGCTCATGAAGATGTCTCTGTTTCGACTCTTCGTTGAAACGTTACACGGGCAAAGAAATTTCGAATGGTTTTACCACCTTCCAAATGCATGCATCACAAATTGGGCTACCATGAGGACCAGATTCAAGCACGTTTCAAACCAGCCAAAGATTCTCATGCTTTGTTAGCACAACTTACCCATATGAAGAAGGAATCGCATGAACCCATGCGGGACTTCATGGCAAAGTTTAACAAGCTTGATCCGAAAGATTCTAAAAATAGTTGTACCTACTCTAGAAAATCAGAAATGCTTCTTCATTAATGCTCAGCCTCCCGATGTGAGCTTTCTATTAAGAAGGTCGGCTATCCTAGATTTGGCTATCACTCAGTCAACAACTATTGAAATAGAGGATGATCTCATTTTGGCCGAAGAATCAGGAAAGATGTACCCAAACCTAAAAATCAAGGTTCTTCCCAAGGTAATACTGACCCTATGATTCAAAAGATGGCTAATGATTTGATTGCTTTAAAAAGAAAATGTCCCAGCAGGTGAGCAATGTTCCATATCGGGATATCCCTAGATAATTTCAATAACACCAATGGTGCGCCTACAAGAGATAGGCCACGGTTAACTCCTGCTCAACCAAGACTGGCGATCGAAGCTCCTCCCATTAACGCGGTAGTAGAAATAGTTGAAGAAGAGGAAGAACCAGAAGAACAAGATTCCCCCGAGGCTTTTGAAGCTTCAGGATACGCTGATGAGTCTTATGATGATTCAGCTGGTGACTCTAGCATTGGGTATTTGGAATACAAAGAAGATGAATGTGCACCGATGGCCAGTCATTTTCCATCTTCACTCGATCCCAATCTCAGAATCCAAGAAAACCTCTTGAAAGCCCCAAGGAGAAGAACAAGGAACCTTCCATCGCCATAGTTAAGAGAGGTGCTCCTATTTCAGCGCAAACTGAAAGAGAAGTCACCAAAAAGGTAACAACTTCTCCTCATTCTCTTTCTCCTAAGGTCAGTGCCCCAGCTCAAGCTCACGAGATTAGAACCAAACTTACCATCACCCTTCTTATACTGCTTTTGACATTATCGATCATGCAAAAAGAACCAAGATCCAAATGTCAGAAGTAGAATACCTTCAGTCAAATCTTGAACAATTCGAAAAACTCACCAAATTCATTAGAAGTAAAGCCACCATTCCCCCACCTTCAAAAGGTCTTTTTCCAAATCCTACTCAATCCCCACCTCAGAACAATCTGACCTCTACTTCTTCTTCAGGAAAGATTGAACCATTTTATTTGTCTTTGCTAATAAATGGGTTTAAACTCAGCAATTACATCATCGACTCAGGGGCCTCCGACAATGTTATGCAAAAAGTAGCCCATGCCCTTGGGCTTACTTTGACTAAGTCATATGGATGGTGTTACTCCATGGAAACCAAACAAGTTCCCTTGATTGGTCAAATCAAAGATGCACAAGTTTGCATTCATTGCCTTCCCAGAGAAGAGAGTGAAAATGACCATTCTAGTTGCTTTGACATTCCCGCAGCTTACGGTATCCTCTTGGGTAGAGGTTTTTGTAAAGATGTCAGAGGAGAGATTAATATGGATTGGACCAAGGCCAAGATTCCAATCAACGGGGTTTATCATGTTCTCCATCCTGAACCTCATGTAAAGTATTTGGTAACTAAATCGGATGACCCTAAGGCTCAAATTCTTTTCGAAGATGCTAGGTTTGGAAATTATTTCATGACATCGGAAATACCAGCTGTAGACATCAAGAAAGAAGATCCTAATGCTATTTAGACCCTCGAATTTGGTGGTAGCTGTTCAACCACCGGATCGGCACTGGTGTAGTTCTTATATCTCCTAATTCCGAGATCTTCCTTCCACCTTCAAATTGCAGTTTGATAATACTAATAACACGGCTGAATATGAAGCTCTGTTACTAGGATTAGAAATGGCCAGATAGAAGGGAATTCGAAATCTCAAGGTTCAAGGGGATGCAGAGCTGATTGTCAACCAGGTCAAGGGAATCTATCAAGTAAAAAATGATCGCTTGAGACATTACAGGAACAAAGTTTGGGATAATATAGAATGCTTTGATGCATTCTCCATCAAGGCAGTTTTGAGAGATTATAACGACAAGGCTGATTCTTTGGCCATGTCTGCATCCCTCCTTCTCCCTCATCCCCAATTCAAACAAGATACATACACCATTGAGATCGTGTATCATCCCAGTATCCCAGATAATGCGGCTCATTGGCAAGTGTTCAATGATGATCAACAAGTGTTGAATTTTCTAGAAAAAGCTGACAATTTTAGTGAGCTATACTTTGAAGGTTCGAATCAGCTTTCCATGAATCTATTTCAGATCCATATCAAGAGGTTGATGGTGAGTTTATTCAGCTTAAAGGCAACAAGATTCCCAAAGGTCTAGTTTCTCTGGAGGGTTTGTTTGACAAGCATGACCGTTTCATTCAAAACAAGAGACAAGTTGAAGGAGCTTCTTCCTCGGAAGTAGATCAAGTCAATCTAGGTTCATCTGATCAACCTCGATGGTGAATATTGGGAAATGTTGTTCCTTGAGGAGAAAGCAAAATTCACTTCACTCCTGAAGAGATACATGGATGTCTTAGCCTGGTCCTATGCAGATTTAAAATCCTTCAAGCCCAAAGATGTACAACACAATATCCCTTTGAAGCCTGATGTGAAACCTTACAGGGAAGAAAATACATTACAATCCCAAGATCTCAAGGACTATCCTTGTAGAAATTTAGAAAATGTTAGATGCCAGAATTATTTTTCCAATCCATCACTCCACCTAGATTTCTAACATCATCCCTGTCAGGAAGAAGAATGGTGAAATCCAGATTTGTGTTGACTTCGAACCTAAATCAGTCTTCATTAAAAGACAACTATCCCTTTCCTATCATGGATCAGGTGTTACAGACTGTTACTAGATCAGAAATGCTATCCATGCTCGATGGATTTTCACGATATAATCAAGTTGAGGTAACTGTGGAGGATCAACACAAGATGGCCTTCACAACCCCATGGGGGACCTTTTCTTACAGGAGGATGCCTTTCGGCTTGATCAACGCCAGAGCCACCTTTCAGAGAGCTATGGACTTGGCATTCGTGAGACCTATGGGCAAAGTCATAGTGGTATATTTGGATGACTTGACCGTTTTCTCTAAAAATGAGTGATCATTATGATCATTTAGAACAAGTACTCTTGAGATGTAGGCGTCATGGGATTTCATTAAATCCCAAGAAGTCCATGTTCGAGTGACCGAAGGAAAGTTGCTGGGTCATATTGTGACTAGAGAAGGAACCAAAATCGACCCAGAGAGGGTGAAGGCCATTCAGAGCCTTACCCTACCCACAAGTAAAACTGGAGTTCATTCCTTCTTCGGAAAGGTCAATTTCCTAAGAAGGTTCATACCTGATTTTGCTGATAAAACCAAGGATATCCTTGGGATGATGAAAGGAAAAATTCCATTTTGATGGAGTACTGAAGGGAAGCTTGCATTTGATGAAGTCAAAAGGGAAGTTGCTTGCGCTCCTATCCTAGTATGTCTAGATTTCAAAAATATTTCATCATGTACAACTACGCCTCCGCTCACACAGTGTCAGCCATCCTGATGCAGGAGAACGGGGAGGGCATTGAAGCTCCCATCACTTTCATGAGCTGCCCATTAAAGGAACATGAACTAAAAATGTCACAAATTGAAAAGCATGCTTATGCAGTGGTACGAGTGGTGAAACATTTCAGGTACTATGTGCTAAACTCTCATACCCTCATTCTCATTCCCGACACCGCCATTAAATCCATTTTGACTCAACAAGAGCTAGGTAGTCAATGAGGTACCTGGATAGCTAAAGTTCAGGAGTATGACTTAGACATTAGACCTACCAAGTTGGTACGAGGAAGGGGCCTGTGCCAATTGATCGTGGAAAACCATGCTGAAACAGAATGCAAAAAGACCAAAGATACCTCTTCAAAGTTGCCCATGGTGCTTTTCGTGAGTACAATTGATGAATGGTACATAGATATTGCTTTCTTTCTAACTTATGGTGAATGCCCCCACATTTAAGCCAAAAGGAGAAGAGGATAGTCAAGTTAAGATCTGCAAGATACCTCCTGTGGGATAATAAATATATAAGAAAGGTATTGATGGTGTATTCCTGCGCTGTGTTGATAAATCACAACAGTTAAAGTTGTTAGAATCCTTCCATAGCCTAGCATGCGGAGGACATTTCTCATCCTCTTGTAATAGCTTATAAGATCCTATGGGCTAGGTACTATTGGCCTACTCTCTTTCGGGATTCAGCAGAGTGGGTGTCCAAGTGTGAAGCTTGTCAACATTTCGTTGGTCATCCTAAGCTAGTAGCTCTTCCCCTGAAGCCCATAGTGATTGAAGAACCTTTCCCGCTGGGGAATTGAATTCATTGGAATGTTGAATCCTACCTCCAGTGCTGGACACAATTACATGCTGACTGCTATAGACTATTTTACCAAGTGGGTGGAAGCTGCGCCAATCAAGCAAGCAACCTCAGAAGCCGTGTGCAAGTTCCTTAAAGAAAATATAATTGTCAGATTCGGTGTGCCTCACAAGATTGACTAATGCCTCCAATTTCTCATCGCATGAGTTGACAGAATTTTTCTATGGATTCGGCATCACCCTAGCTCACTCATCTGATTATTATCCCCAAGGTAATGGGCAAGTTGAGTCTAGTAACAAGAACCTAGTTACCATAATTAGAAAGCTAGTAGATGAAAACCAAAGGACATGGCACAAAGCATTGTATGATGCGTTGTGGCTGATCGGATTACCCCAAAGTGAGCTATAGGAATGTCTCCTTTCCAAGTACTATATGGGATTGATGCTGAGATACCTATCTCAGTAGAGTTTCCAACCTTACAGTTGGCCAAAGCAGTCGAAGATGTGACCTTTCAAAATTCTATTGAAAAAAGGGTTATGTACCTAGCTAGGCTAGAAGAGGAACGAAGCAAGGTGGTTGATCGCATTGCAGATCATCAAAGAAAAGTAAAGAAAATTTTTGACAAGAAATCAAGGCAACGTAATTTCCAAATTGGAGACCTGGTGTTGCTTTGGGATAAGAGGAGGGAGTAGAAAGGAATGCATGGAAAGTTTGATTCTTTGTGGAAAGGACCTTTTAAGATTCATCAGCTGAGTGGTGAAAATAGTTTCCATCTATCATATCTTGATGGAGAGTTACTCCCTTTGCCTTTCAACGGCCAACATCTAAAGTTGTTCCATCATTAATGCAAGATGCTCTTTTGCATTGTACATACTTTACTTTCTGTCATGTGTTTGCTTTTAGTCTTCTTTCTTTCCTTTTTTTGTTTTTCGGTTTTCTTCTTTTCTGACTCCGTAGCCCAATGGATAAAGCCAGAGATTCTAAGTTCTCTTCCTTTGATATCACAAAGAAAGTCCCCAACTAGAGCCAATTGTTATCTCATTTTTGAGTTTACGCCAAAAATAAGATAACCCTAAGAAATTTTTGAGTTGGTTTTCTAAGAATGCCCTTTCAGAGAGATAATCGGGTTTTCAGGTTTCAATAGCAAGACAACATGTGTTTTGGATGCTTCATGTTGTGTGTTCCCAAAACCCAAACCCACATCAAGTAAGTCTTTCGGGTTTGTGGGTCTTCCGAGCATCTGGAACATGCCTTCATCAAAACATGCTTCATGTCACATGTCTTCCGATCCTCAAGCCCGATTTACTCCTTTGTTTCAGGTTTGCGGGTATTTTGAGCATCGAACATGCCTTCATCAAAACATGCTTCATGTCGCATGTATTCTAATCCCCGAATCCCGATTTACTCCTTTGTATCGGGTTTCGGACCATCAAGCATCATGCTTCATGTCACTTGTTTCCCGCAACCCGAAACCCGAATTAATACGAAATCCTTTGTGTCGGGTTTCCGGATATCCCAAGCATGCTGACATGGCATTAATGCCAAGTTGTCGGGTAGTTGACACGTGTCAACTGAAGTGTATTAAATGCAAAATTCTTATAAATATTCAGATTTCCACGTCATTTTTACCAGACGTACTTTTTACCTTGTGGATTTTCGTGCATGCATCTTCGACCCAGAAACCCGACTCACCTCTGTGCCTGATTGCATTGCTCATTTTTTATCATTTTTCATTCTGATTAAAGGTATTTTCCTTTATTCTTTGTTTGTGGAATAATTGTGTAAAGGATTCTTCGAATTTCTATCTTTTTCTTGTTGGGGTTATTGGGGTTTTATCTTTTCCATTTTAGGGTTGTTTCCTATCAGGTTTGTGTTTTAGGGTTCCCCCTTTGGAATGCTCACTTTGTTTTATTCCCTAGAATGTCATTGTAATTAAAAATATATTTGGGATATCAACAGTGAAGAAGAACTTGCATGTTTCAACCTAACAATTACCCGATTCCCTCTTTTCGGGTTTCGCAGGGTGCTTTGCAGTGTTCAAAACCCGCAGTGTATCGGAAATTTTAAGGTGTCGGGAACTTCAAACATTCCGGCATCCTCCTAGTGTTTCGACATTTCCATCATTCGCATCCTCCCATCTCAAAGGTGTCGACATTTCCATCATTCCAGCATCCTCCCAGTGTGTCGGACATTTCCATCTTTCCACCATCTCCAATGTGTCAGGTTTTTCCAACTTCCCGACATCTCTAGTGTGTCAGATATTTCCAACTTTCCAACATCTCCAGTGTGTCGGGTTTTCCGAAGTGTTCAACATCTTCTGATCTCCGACACTCTCCTCCTTTGAAATTCCTCATGTCGACCCTGGTTCATCACAAGATAAGACTGAAAAATCAGGGAGGATGAAGTACAAATTTAGGAAGGTGGAGTCTCCCTCCTACATTGATTGTAATTACGACATCCGGGATACAGAGCTCGAAACATAGATATGGAGGATTTTTGGAATAGGGTCAAGAGCTCTTCCTAGACTCCATGGATGAAATCAATAGTTGGCAGTGGTCTACCTCTTGCAACAGGTTTCCCTATGTCCGCTCAGTGCCCCGAGTTCATCTTAGCCTGTGCTTCGAACTATGACTCTGCTTCTCGTTCTGTGAAAAATCAGGTGGGAGAAGTTGTAATCAAGTTGGATGGAGGTTACTTCGATGACCTTCTCAAGCTGCCTAATTTCGAGGAATATGGAGATGTGGATCTCAAGTCAGCCCAAAAAGCTTGGGACAATGATCAAGAGGATTGTATCAAACACGTGAACAAGAAGTTCCTAATCAAGGCCAAGCCGGCTGTTTCCAGGTTCCCAAAACTTGTTCCTAGAAGTGATTTCATTCAGGAAATCAATGATATCATTACTCTGTTGAGTCGGGTTTTTGGTTTCCCCGAATCAAATGTTTTCCAAGGATGGATGTACCAATTCATGATCATTATCAAGAAGAATCAACAGGGGATTGATTGGGGTACTCTTATCAGTAACGAGATAGATTCTCGATGACAACGGTCTTGTCTACTTCGGGACGTTTTATATGTCCTCGTATGTCACCTATGCGCAAATGACCGGCATGAGGAACTATATTGGATTGACACAAAGGGGAACAAGACAGTGGAGCATGTTTATCGGTATTTTCCTCAGCTAACAAGAAAAGGGTTTGAAGACCAATTCAGAAGGGTAAACGATGCCTTCTTTTATGAGAACATCTTCATGTTAAACCCCGAACCGAGGAAAATGAGGGTCTCTAATGAGGCATGGGTTGAAGTTTCAAAATGGGGTTGTGTCTTCTTGCAATTCAATAAGTTCACATATCTTCGAGTAGTAATGTACCTAGGGATCCTTTCCGTTTGCCTAGATATCTAGGGGACAAGCTGATCTTGATGGAGTTAAGGTCAGGTTGTTGGATTTTCACATCAAACAAACTTATTTACAAATATACAAAATATCATTTTCTCGTTAAACTTGGATATTACGAAAGTGTCTTTTTCGTAAGGATCATCAATCACAAAAGGACTGAGGAATGAGAGTGCGAGAATGAGCAGAAAGGCAACATGCAGAATTATAGATAGCAGAGTAATTCTTTATGTATGCGAAGTTACAGTGAATTTAGAACAAGATCATTCGTATCGTATAAATAAGATGGAATTTAAAGACACAAAGTTCTTTAAATAACATCTGCCAGAACACAAAGTTTCTTAACGTAACACAAATTCATTAATCAAGGACACAAAGTTCCTTCTTGGTTGTACAAGATCACCATGTATTGCAAAGTTGAAGAGTATGCAATCAGTGAGACTAACAAACTAGTAACAAATGATCTTCACAAACATTAAACGAAAGCTCAGAGATAACGGAGATTAGATAGACAAAGAATGGAAAGCCCTTTTGTATTGATTTCTTTGTAATCTATTTACACTTTCAGAAAATATGCCAAGTTCTTCCTCCCCCTTCAGAATGGCGTAGAAATGCCATTATATAACTTACAAATCAGTTACTCTTCGTAACCGCTTCTTTTAACCAAGAATAGTTAAGGACTGCCAACCGCAATACCTCAACTTCTTACAAAGAAAATAGAAAAAGAAAGGGAAGAAGAGAAAAGAATAAGGAGAAGAAGACAGGTGGTGGTTACTGGGAGGGACCCACTGACTTCAAAATCTGCTGCCTGAATTTCTTCAACGCCTCAGCTATGTCTCTGCCACGAGGGACTGATGTGTTGGCCACAGACTGAGTCCAAAATCCAAGACACTTCTCCATCTCTTTATCAAACTCGACATGAGTATGATAATCTTTATTTGCTTCTTCAATGGCAGATTGAAGAGAGCAAATCTCCTTCATTTTCTCCTTGGAGATGGAACTTTCCTTGAATAAGTTATCTTTGACAAAAGCTCTGAATTGAGCTTTGATTTCTTGCAAGGAAAGGAGTACACCAGAAGTTTCATCTTGAAGATGGCAGTGTATATCTTTGAAAGCAGAGACAACCAGTGTCTTGAAAGCTTCACCCTTCTGCCAACTGTTCTTCAGTTCTCCCAAAGCCTCCTCCAAGACTTTGATTTTCCACTCCACACTGTAAACCCAGGATTTTGATAGATTATCCTTTGCATCATCAAAAACCTTATTCGCCAGTAAGATATTCTCATCTGTCTGTCCCATAAGGCGGAGGTCTACTATGCAACTGCTCCAGAGTTTGAGCTCTTTATCCATGATCCCAATAGTAGAGGAGAGCTTCTGTTGCAAATTGTTCACTTTTCCATGGAGTTTGAAAGCTTCATCGATGAAGTTCAACCCTGCAACAAGCATATCATCCACCATGGCTTCCATAGCTCTGCCATAGATGGAATACTTGTGCATGTCTTTGATACTTTGTACTTCATCTTGGCTCAAAATTACAGGTGGTGGAAGAGTGGTCAATGGAGTAGGGTCTAAAACTTTGTCCTTAGACAAAAGAGACTTGATGAAACCTGTGAGAATTTGGGCCTGTTCTTCCAACTGTTCAATAGTTTGCTGCCCTTTTTCTACCCTCCCAATGACTCTTGTGACTGTTTCTTTGAGGTTGTGAATCTCACCCTCAGGGGTAGACTCTCCCATTGGAATCCTCGAGAGCTCTAAGTCAGATGCCTGCAAGTCCTGCTCTGACTTGTCCACTGTAGGCTTAGCAATCTCCAGGAATTGCTGACCTTGAGCATCAGACACTATTCTGGAGGTAGTTCTGGCTTTCTTGGCACGAGAAGGAGTGGTGCCCAACAAGGCTGCGACAGCATCAAAATTTGACCCTGAACTCCGAGAGGAAAATTTTCTCTTCCTATTGTCAACCAAAGGTTGCACCCACGCAAAAGAGGAAGAGGAATCAACAGGAGGGGCAAGAGGGCCGAGAGACAGAGAGCTCATGACACTCAAGGTCTGCGCAGCTGTGGTCTCAAGTTGAGACGTGAGAAGGGCGCTGGACACAATTGCTGCTGAAGAATCGACAGCACTTGGAAGTTCAGTGCTCTGACTTCCTTATCTTTATCCTTATCACGTGGGTCTTCGTGAGCATCCGCAGGGGTTGGACTTCACTTTCTTCACTTTCACCGAGAACAATGATGTTCTCTCGGTCCCATAGGCACTTCTACCTACTTTTCTTTGAGGATCATTTTCCATGGCCCTTCTTTACCTCCTTGAGTTTTCTTCCGTACACTTGAGTGGATGAAGAAGGAGTGGAAGCTGCAGGTCCTTGTGTTGATGAGGCAGGTGGGGTTTACACTGGTGTTTCTGACCTGGGAATTGATGCCTCTCTCCTTGGCATTGAAACATCCTTGGAAGAGGATTCTCCTGAGTGCCTTCTGAGCTCTCGAACTTTCCTGTCAAACCAGACCTTAGTCCTGACTAAGACTGGAGCAAGGATCTCAGCCAGATCATCTTTTTCTTTCCTGTTCCAATCCAAGTCCTCCAAGGGGGTGTGCTTAATCACACTGTCATACTCATATGAGTATAGATCAGAATTGTCATCCTGGAGTCCTTCGGGAACTTGGTACAAGCCGAGTTCTTGGATCAATTGCAGGGAGAACCTGCCACAATGCCTTCTCCTGGCCTCAAAATCATCTCACACAATCTCCCCAGAGTCTTCCTCAGTATCTCGCCCTATGATGGTAGATTATCTTGATGTTCTGTTCAATGAACTTCTTCAAGTCAAAGCAGGTTCTTGGCTTGAAGAAATGAACGGTGATAGGGACCAGGGCTCTCTCTATGTTCTGTGCGTCCAGGGCTGTTTTACAAGTGTAATTTCCCAAAGAGATGGGAAAGTGCAAACCAGAAATCTTCTTGTCTCTGCAGGTTCTGTGTAGTTTGTCTAATTGCCTGCATACTTCAATCAAAGCCATCTTATCATTGCAGAACATGGGAAGCCTCGCAGAGGGGTGCTCTCATAGCCGGCAAGCCTGATATAGGAGAATTTTTTGAATTGTATGAAATAAGCACCGTAGCGTGATATCAGATTCATGGCTTCATCGTAAAAATCTCCTACAAAGATCACCTTCAAGCAAATTTCACCACGTACATGGTGAAAGCGCATTGACCCTTCAAATTACGATTGCTTTGTCTCTCAGGGTGAACTACGGGCGAGGGCATATACTTGGATCATCTTTGTGGAGCGCCAATGTAAGAAAATCCAAACCATTGCCGTGACGCTCGCTAGGGTATACATCGAGATAAGAAGTCATGTAGAACTTCTTCGTTTGGCACCGCACATTGGACAACCTACTCGCCAAATTCATGCCGATGATTTCTACCCGGCTTAATATTTTACGCGTTCCTCGCACACCATGCCGATGAGCGGGCACATCCGTGAAATTCGTTGGTAGAGGGGCAAACCCATAACCCGAGCCAAGAGAATTATAAAGTCGATAATTCTTCATTAAAATCTACCCTAAAAGGGTTTTGGACAGTGAGAGGCTCCTTTCTTAGGGTTCTTCACCAGACTTCACCACCCGCCTTGTATTTGTCACTGTCTTGATTGAACAGAGCTTGTGCTTGATCCCGAGAAACGACTATGGCATTATCCATCTCTGGGATTCTCGGTGCTAATGGCTGGCAATGGCGGCGGCCCAAGCTTGGCGATGAGTTCCCGTGTATATTGGTTAATTCACCGAAACAGGGTCGGTGAGCTCCGCACGAAAGCACAGATCAACGCACTGCACAGATCGAAAAACCTCCAGCAAAATCCAAACCGCTATCGTGAATCATTTGTGCCATTGGTGTAGGGTTTGCATCTGCCACCCTCGCCCAAAAATCACCGAAGTCAAGATGCCGAGCTTCGCTGTCTCCAATATTGGGAACGGCAGATTCTAGTGGTGAAATTTGTTCCTGTCCCTGGAACTTGATCTTCATATTGATAGCAATAGAGCTGCAACCTAAACTCGGGAAGGAATTACAGAGAAAAGGGATACACGCGCAGGGAATTAGGTTGCAAGGGTTCGAGCAAGGATAGCATGGAAACAATGTGAAAAATGCAAAGGGGGAATGCCCGTTATATAGCCGTTTAGGAGAGAGAAAGGCCATGAATGCGCATTTAATACATACCCACCAATTTAAATAAGCTGGATATTCGGGTAGAGCGGAAAAAACTAGCACGAATGGCACTTGGTTCATTAGGGACATGTGAGACGCGAATGCGCGAAACACGCGGCTCGGCCGATTCGGGCGAAGCGGGGAAAAGATGCACAAATGCCTTTTGGGACACGCGGGACATGAGTGCGCGAAGTACGCGATTCGGGAATCGGCCAAAAAGGTTACAATGGGTCCGAAAAGTTTGGGACATTTGGGACGAAAATGCGCGAAGTACGCGGTTCGGGCGAATCGGCCGAAAATGGAACAACTTGCACAATTTGACTTGGGACATTTGGGACATGAAAGTGTGAAGTACGTGGTTCGGGTGTTTCGGCCGAAAATGGAACAACTTGCACAATTTGACTTGGGACATTTGGGACATGAAAGTGTGAAGTACGCGGTTCGGGTGTTTCGGCCGAAAATGGAACAGCTTGCCCGATTAACTTTGGGACATTTGGGACGAAAAGTTCCGACGGGCCCGAAAATGGAACAACTTCGGGGATTTCGGCCGATCGGGGAACAGAACGCACTTTTGAACTTGGGACAGTTGGGACAAAATTGTCCGACAGGCCCGAAAAACACACAAAAAGACCCAAAATGCAGACTTTTCTCAATTTCACGACTTTTAACAATTTCAGCACAACAGAGAAGACACTAAAACTCAAAATTTTGAAAGTTCACTTTCTTTAAGAGTAGGGAATTTTGAGTGGACAACAACTGGCTCCTTCTGGGGATGACTTGGCATAAATTCAAGGAATGAGACAAGGCAAGAACTTAGACAAACTTGGGGAAGCAGACCAGTACCTTATCCATTGGGCAACGGAGTCAAAAAGTAGACCAATACAGAGGACAACACACCAAAACAAAAAGGAAAGAAAAGCAAAAAAAACGTATGTAATATACAAGGGACTCCCTAATCACCTAGGACTTGAACAACTTGAGGTACTGCCCACTATAAGGAAGTGGGAGAGGAGAACCATCCATGTAATCAAGATAAAAGGAATTCTTACCAGCAAAGTGTCTGATCTTGAAAGGTCCGAGCCAAAGGGAATCAAATTTTCCATGGCTGCCACGAGGTTCATGCCTTTTATCCCATAACAACACAGTGTCTCCAACTTGGAAATCTCTGAACCTAGCTTTCTTGTCAAACAGGACCTTTACCTTCTGCTGGTGAACAGATATCCGATCAGCAACCTCCAATCTGTCCTCATTTAGTTTGTGAAGGTACATAATTCTCTTATCCAAAGCATCACTGAAACTAGTATCTTCAATGGCCTTCATTAGATGCAAGGCCGGAAGTTCCACTGTTACTGGCAGTTGAGCTTCTACTCCATATACCACTTGAAAAGGAGACATTCCAATAGCTCTCTTTGGTGTAATCCTGTCTACCCAAAGAGCATCGTAGAGCTTCTTGTGCCAGTTTCGTTGAGACTCATTGACTAACTTCCTTATAATAGTCACCAGATTTTTGTTAGTGGATTCTGCTTGCCCATTTCCCTGAGGGTAGTAATCTGAAGAGTGAGCCAAAGAAATGCCATACCCATAACAAAAATCCATTATCTCAGTTGAAGAGAAATTCGAAGCATTATCTGTTACAATCTTATTAGGTACGCCATACCTTACCAAGATGTTCTCTTTAATGAAGCTGCACACCACTTCAGAAGTAGTACTCTTAACTGGAATAGCTTCCACCCATTTGGTGAAATAGTCAGTGGCAGTTAGTACATGAGTGTGACCAGCACTAGAAGTAGGATTAAGTGTACCAATGAAGTCCAAACCCCACTGTTGAAACGGTTCCTCAATCACAATCGGCTTGAGGCAAAGAAGCCAATTTAGGTCTTCCCACAAAGGTCTGACAAGCCTCACATTTATCCACCCACTTGGATGCATCTTTGAACAAGGAAGGCCAAGAGTAGTATCCTCCATGGAGTATCTTATGAGTCAGTAACCAATTGATGAATAGTGCCCTCCACATGCCTCGATCATGAAAAGCCGAGAGCAACTTTCTCTTGTTCCTTGTCCACACACTTCAAAAATCTCCCATCTAACCCACGCTTGAACAAGGTGTTTTCCCACAATACATATTGACCGACCTCAATTTAATCCTCTTTTTTCTTTGGCGGTTAAATGAGAGGGGCATTCCCCATAGGTGAGAAAATGGGTGATGTCAGCATACCATTCATCAACCGAGCTAAGAAAAAGAATGGTAGGAAGGTCAACTTTCTCCTCCAGCAACTCATGTTTAGCTCCTTCAGCAATGAGCTCACAAAGGCCTTTTCCACGAACCAGCTTGGTCGGCTTGATGTCAATGTCATACTCTTGGACTTTAGCAACCCAGTTCCCTCTCTTGGATCCAAATTCTTGCTGTGTGAGAATTGACTTAACAGTTGTATCTGGGACCAACACCATGGAATGAGAGTTGAGGATGTAAAAGCGAAACTGCTTGACAGCTTTAACCACTGCAAAAGCATGTTTCTCCATCATAGTGTATTTCAACTCATGATCCTTCAGAATATAGCTCATGAACGCAATTGGGAGCTCATGTTCGTTAGAGTCTTCTTGAGTCAAAACAACAGCTAAGGTTTTATCTGTGGCATAGCAATAGATAATAAAATCTTTGCTGAAATCAGGACAGGCTAAAACAGGAGTTTTAGCGATAGCTCTCTTGATACCTTCAAAGGATTCCTTTCCTTCAGAAGACCAACCAAATGTTTGCTTCCCTTTCATCATCTGAGAAATATTCAAAGTTAACTCTGCAAAATCAGGGATGAATCTTCTCAAAAAATTGATCTTACCAAAGAAGGAGTGCACGCCCTTTTTGCTGGTTGGGAGAGGAATTTGTTGGATAGCTTGTACTCGTTCAGGATCAATCTTAATACCATCTTTGGAAACGATGTGCCCTAATAATTTTCCCTCTGTGACACAAAAATAGATTTTTAGGATTCAAAGAAATTCCATGCTCTCTGCATCTTAGCAGAACTGTCTCTAGGTGATCAAAATGATCCGCTCTTGTCTTGGAAAATACTGTCAGGTCATCAAGATATATGACAATACACTTCCCTTTCAAACTTCCAAAATCCAGATCCATAGCTCTCTGGAAAGTGGCACCAGCATTAATAAGCCCAAAAGGCATTCTCTTGTAGGCAAAGGTACCCCAAGGAGTAGTGAAAGCTGTTTTGTGTTGATCTACAGTATCAACCTCTACCTGATTATATCCCGAGAATCCATCAAGCATAGATAACATTTCAGATCCTGTTACTGCTTGCAAGACTGATCCATCATAGGCAAAGGATAATTATCTTTCAAAGAAGCCTGATTCAGGTTCCTGAAATCAACACAGATGCGGATCTCACCATTTTTCTTCCTAACAGTACAATATTTGCAATCCATGTTGAATGGTGAATGGGAAAAATGATTTTAGCCTTCAACAACTTCTGTATTTCCTGAAAGATGGTGTCAGCTATTTTGGGGTTGTATTGCCTCTGTTTCTGCTTGAAAGGCTTAATTCCAGGCTTAAGAGGAATAGAGTGCTGTATATCTTTTGGTTTGAAAGCTTTCAAATCTTCATAAGAATAAGCAAGAACATCCTTATACCTTTTTAAAAGATCAATTGCTTTTCTCCTCTCATCTGTTGTGCAACATTTTCCAATATTCACTAGCTTAGGGTCATTAGGACTCCCAATATTAATTTTGTCATGCTCAGCTTGATTGCTGAGGTCCAGTAGAAGCTCTAGACTTCACATACCTGTCATGTTTATCAAATAGTTCCTCCAAACTCACCAACCCTTTAGGAATCTTGTTTCCTTTGAGATTGATGCATCCATCTTGATCTGTTTCTTCCCCTTGGGTGACTACTTGGTCAAAGGGCACACTCTCACGAGGTAGGTTGTCACTTCCCTCAAAATACAGTTGTTTGAAATTACCCTTGAGTTCCAGGAAGGAAAGAAAATGTTGATCATCATTGAAAACTTGCCAGTTATTGGTATTATCAGGTACACTAGGCCGATGGACCATCTCAATGGTGAACTTATCCTGAGAGAAGTCAGGATGAGGAATCAGTAGTGACCCTGAGACTGCTAGTGAATCAGCCCCGCTTGCTTTTTCCCTAGGTATTGCCTCAATGGAGAAAGCGTCAAGAAATTCAATGGAATCCCAAACCTGATTCCGTAATGTTTCACCTCCCATTTTTACTTGAAAAGGCTTCGACTTGCTTTTACAATCAATTCTCATCACCACGAAGCCGAAGATTCTTCACACCTTGTTCTTTGGCCACTTGTAGTCCAAGAATGAGAGCCTCATACTCTGCTGTATTATTAGTATTTTCGAACTACAATTTAAATGAAAAAGGATGTAGGCTTCCTTCAGTGACACTAGCAGACACCAGCTCCGTAACCACCGAGGAACAACTTCCGTCAAACTCTAAAATCCAAACACCATTAGGATCTTTAGGAGACACTTTGGGGAGTTGAACTTCATCAGGGGACATAATCATGTAGTTACCATGTCCCATATCCTCATAGAGTATTTGTGCTTTAGGATCATCCGTTTTTTGCACAATATACTCAGATTGCTTCTCAGGCATCAGCTTCTTCATTTGTCCATTAACAGCACGAGTGCATGTGACCAGTCCATTTGGATTTCTCCACCCACATCTTTGCAGAAGTTCCTACTTAGCAACATCCCGTATGAAGGAGGGATATCTGCTACTAAGATGGTAGCCAACACTTTCTTTTCAGGCAAAGCAGCAAAAGCCACTTGTGCATCTTTAATTCTTCCGACCAGGGGCACTTCTTTACTCTCCATGGAGTAACAAGATCCATAAGTGCGTGTGAGGGTCAAGCCTAAAGCATGAGCTACTTTAGCAGGCATCACATTATCTGAGGCTCCTGAGTCAATGACACAATTACTGAGCCTATGACCAGCTATAAGAAGTGTTACATAAAATGGTTTAATTTTGTCACCAGGCGAGGTGACAGCAGCTACCAGACTAGGCTGTGGTGCAGAAGAAGGAGTAGGTAAAAGGCCTTTAGAGGTGGTTTTGGAGTGGGAATTAACAAATTGAATCATTTTGGCAAAAGCTTTGGGATGAGTTTGATAATACTCGGCCTCTGAGATTTGAACCTTAGTCTTTTTCAGATGATCAATAATATCAAAAGACCCAGAAGTGGATGGGCCATCATCATTTGAAATTCTAGGCTTATCAACTTTAGGAGAAAAAGAAGGAACTTTTCTAGTAGGATTGACAGGACTCACCTTTGGTGTAGATAAAGTAGGGATAGGAGATCCTCTTTTTGCAATTACGGGAATAGTTGCCGACTGCTCCTTAGATTTCTTTATGGGCTGCGTCACCTTCTCCCTCTGATTTGTCTGCTCTCGAGTCATGACAGCAAATGATTCGCTATTCATGTCTGCTACCACTTCATCATAATCATCTCCATCATCAATGCCCTCAGTGGTGAAGAAATTAACCCGAGATCCCTCAAGTTCCTCTGCCTCATCATCAAATTCCTCCACAAACTCCTCGCAAGCTTCATTATCCTCATCATCATCTGGCTCTTCAACCTCACAGGTTGCATTCACAGGAACTTTAACAGGAGGTCCTTCAAGTGCTAGTCTTGTTTGAGAAGAAGGCAAACGATTTCTGGGCTGAAAATTCCTCCTTGGAACATCTGCATAAGGGGCATGCTGAGCCAATTGTTTCTTTATAGCAATGAGATCATTCGCAAGCTTTTGGACTAACGGATCAGTATTAGGTCCAGGGGTGGAGGAGGAGGAAGCAACAGACTTAGATTTGGAAGGGTCTCTCCTCAACTTCCCTGACATGATCAGATCATCCTCGACACTAACAGCAAGAGTTTGATCCTCCACCAATGTTGCGAGATTAGCCCTTCTCAGCGCATAGCTGACTTCAGGCGTTTGGGCATTTAGGAAGAAACATTTTTGGATTTGATCAACAGGTCGAGTATTTACAGGAATTTTGTTGATCAATCTGTTGAACCGGGCCACAAATTCTCTCATGGGTTCTGGTGAATCTTTCTTTATCTGAGAAATTTGAGCTAGCAAGGCATGCACATCTTCTGCTGGTTTGAAACGGTTTTCAAACCCAGTTCTCATGGTGTCCCAGCTAGTGATAGTACCAGCCGGAAGGTGATAGAACCAATCAGCAACATTATCTTGTAAAGTCTCAACGAATAGTCTCACGGAGACGTCTTCGTGCTCAACTCCCAGGACTCCACACGCAACAATGAAGGCCGCGATGTGTTCATCAGGATGCACTTTGCCATCGCCTTTGAACTTAGGAAAGTTCTTCCGGTTACCTCTGGGTAACTCATGCAAAGGCTGAGGAAGAGCAAGGGGCCCGACACGGTGACCCCAGGGCAATGGTATCACCATTCTTGGAAAAATGGCTTGGAGAGGAACCGCAACACCAGCAAGAATCAAAGCTCAAGATTAGGGCTAGCTGGCTCTAAAGGAGTACCACCCGTAGGAATTCTATTTTGAGCAGGTGGAGTGCTTGTCGAATGAGTCCTTCTATTTCTTGTTGAAGGAAAGGAAAACCCTGCTGCTCCAAAATCTGAAACTGAGAATCTTCAATACCAAGGGTCCTTCTCCCTCGAGTAAAACATGGAGTCGCCAGATCAAAAGATGATCAAAAATAACAGAACTGGAATATGATTATCCCCAGTGGAGTCGCCAAAAACTGTTGGTCGTCAAATAGGACTTTTATGAAGGGCAACAGTCAGGGGACAAGAAGTCCCTCCTCTTTAATGGGAGAGGTTCCCTTATTCAGAAACAAACTTATTTACAAATATACAAAATATCATTTTCTGGTTAAACTTGGATATTACGAAAGTGTCTTTCGTAAGAATCATCAATCACAAAAGGACTGAGGAATGAGAGTGCGAGAATGAGCAGAAAGGCAACATGCAGAATTATAGATAGCAGAGTAATTCTTTATGTATGCGAAGTTATAGTGAATTTAGAACAAGATCATTCGTATCGTATAAATAAGATGGAATTTAAAGACACAAAGTTCTTTAAATAACATCTGCCAGAACACAGATTCATTAATCAAGGACACAAAGTTCCTCCTTAGTTGTACAAGATCACCATGTATTGCGAGTTGAAGAGTATGCAATCAGCGAGACTAACAAACTAGTAACAAATGATCTTCACAAACATTAAACGAAAGCTCAGAGATAACGAAGATTAGATAGACAAAGAATGGAAAGCCCTTTTGTATTGATTTCTTTGTAATCTATTTACACTTTCAGAAAATATGCCAAGTTCTTCCTCCTTTCAGAATGGCGTAGAAATGCCATTATATAACTTACAAATCAGTTACTCTTCGTAACCGCTTCTTTTAACCAAGAATAGTTAAGGACTGCCAACCGCAATACCTCAACTTCTTACAAAGAAAATGGAAAAAGAAAGGGAAGAAGAGAAAAGAATAAGGAGAAGAAGACAGGTGGCCGGTTACTGGGAGGGACCCACTGACTTCAAAATCTACTGCCTGAATTTCTTCAACGCCTCAGCTATGTCTCTGCCACGAGGGACTGACGTGTTGGCCGCAGACTGAGTCCAAAATCCAAGACACTTCTCCATCTCTTTATCAAACTTGACATGAGTATGATAATCTTTATTTGCTTCTTCAATGGCAGATTGAAGAGAGCAAATCTCCTTCATTTTATCCTTGGAGATGGAACTTTCCTTGAACAAATTATCTTTGACAAAAGCTCTGAATTGAGCTTTGATTTCTTGCAAGGAAAGGGGCATACCAGAAGTTTCATCTTGAAGATGACAGTGTATGTCTTTGAAAGCAGAGACAACCAGTGTCTTGAAAGCTTCACCCTTCTGCCAGTTGTTCTTCAGTTCACCCAAAGCCTCCTCCAAGACTTTGATTTTCCACTCCACACTGTAAACCCAGGATTTTGACAGATTATCCTTTGCATCATCAAAAACCTTATTCGCCAGTAAGATATTCTCATCTGTCTGTCCCATAAGGTGGAGGTCTACTATGCAACTGCTCCAGAGTTTGAGCTCTTTATCCATGATCCCAATAGTAGAGGAGAGCTTCTGTTGCAAATTGTTCACTTTTCCATGGAGTTTGAAAGCTTCATCGATGAAGTTCAACCTTGCAACAAGCATATCATCCACCATGGCTTCCATAGCTCTGCCATAGATGGAATACTTTTGCATGTCTTTGATACTCTGTACTTCATCTTGGCTCAAAATTACAGGTGGTGGAAGAGTGGTCAATGGAGTAGGGTCTAAAACTTTGTCCTTAGACAAAAGAGACTTGATGAAACCTGTGAGAATTTGGGCCTGTTCTTCCAACTGTTCAATAGTTTGCTGCCCTTTCTCTACCCTCCCAATGACTCTTGTGACTGTTTCTTTGAGGTTGTGAATCTCACCCTCAGGGGTAGACTCTCCCATTGGAATCCTCGAGAGCTCTAAGTCAGATGTCCTGCAAGTCCTGCTCTGACTTGTCCACTGTAGGCTTAGCAATCTCCAGGAATTGCTGACCTTGAGCATCAGACACTATTCTGGAGGTAGTTCTGGCTTTCTTGGCACGAGAAGGAGTGGTGCCCAACAAGGCTGCGACAGCATCAAAATTTGACCCTGAACTCCGAGAGGAAAATTTTCTCTTCCTATTGTCAACCAAAGGTTGCACCCATGCAAAAGAGGAAGAGGAATCAAAGGAGGGCAAGAGGGCCGAGAGACAGAGCTCAAGACACTCAAGGTCTCACGTGCCGTGGTCTCAAGTTGAGATGTGAGAAGGGCGCTGGACACACATTGCTGTCGCCGAAGAATCAACAAAGCACTTGGAAGTTCGGGCTCTGGACTTCTTTATCTTATCGCTGGGTCTTCAGGAGCATTTGCAGGGGTTGGCATTTCACTTTCTTCACTTTCACTGAGAACAATGATGTTCTCCGGTCCCATAGGCACTTCTACCTACTTTCTTTGAGGATCATTTTCCACAGGCTCCTTCTTAACCTCCTTGAGCTTCTTCTGGTACACTTGAGTGGATGAAGAAGGAGTGGAAGCTGCAGGTCCTTGTGTTGATGAGGCAGGTGGGGTTTGCACTGGTGTTTCTGACCTAGGAATTGATGCCTCTCTCCTTGGCGTTGAAACATCCTTGGAAGAGGATTCTCCTGAGTGCCTTCTGAGCTCTCAAACTTTCCTGTCAAACCAGACCTTAGTCCTGACTAAGACTGGAGCAAGGATCTCAGCCAGATCATCTTTTTCTTTCCTGTTCCAATCCAAGTCCTCCAAGGGGGTGTGCTTAATCACACTGTCATACTCATATGAGTATAGATCAGAATTGTCATCCTAGAGTCCTTCGGGAACTTGGTACAAGCCGAGTTCTTGGATCAATTGCAGGGAGAACCTGCCACAATGCCTTCTCCTGGCCTCAAAATCATCTGCACAGTCAGCCCAGTAGTCTTCTGTATCTGCCCTATGATGGTAGATTATCTTGATGTTCTGTTCAATGAACTTCTTCAAGTCAAAGCAGGTTCTTGGCTTGAAGAAATGAACAGCTGATAGAGACTAGGCTCTCTCTATGTTCTCAAGGCGTCCGGGTGTTTTACAAGTATAATTTCCCAAAGAGATGGGAAAGTATAAATCGGAGATCTTGTCTCTGCAGGTTCTGTGTAGTTTGTCTAACTACCTACATACTTCAATCAAAGCCATCTTATCATTGTAGAACATGGGAAGCCGCAGAGGGGTGCTCTCATAGCCAGCAAGCCTGATATAGGAGAATTTTCTGAATTGTATGAAATAGGCACCGTAGCGTGATATCAGATTCATGGCTTCATCAGAAAATCTCTGGCAAAGATCACCTTCAAGCAGCTTCGACCACGTATATGGTGAAAGCGCATCACCCTTCAAATTACGATTGCTGGTCTCGAGGTGAATCATGGGGCGAGGGCATATACTGGATCATCTTTGTGAGCGTCAATGTAAGAAAAGCCAAACCATTGCCGTGACGCTGCTAGGGTATACATCAGATAAGAAGTCATGTAGAACTTCTTCATTTGCTGTACATTGGACAGCTGCTCTGCCAAATTCATGCTGATGATTTCTGCCCAGTTAATATTTTGCATTCCCTCACACACCATGCTGATGAGCGGGCACATCCAGAAGTGAAATTCGTTGGTAGAGGGCAAACCCATAACCCGAGCCAGTAGAATTATAAAGTCAGACAATTCTTCATTAAAATCTACCTGGAAAAGGGTTTTGGACAGGCGAGAGGCTCCTTTCTTAGGGTTCTTCAGCCAGGACTTCGCCACCCGCGCCTTGTATTTGTCGCTGTCTTGATTGAACAGAGCCTGTGCTTGATCCCGAGAAACGACTATGGCATTATCCATCTCTGGGATTCTCAGTGCGGTGCTAATGGCGGCAGCGTCCAGCTTGGCGATGAGTTCCCCGTGTATATTGGTTAATTCACTGGAAACAGGGTCGAAGTGAGCTCCGCACGAAAGTACAGTATCAGCGCACTCTACCGAGATCGGAAAACCTCCAGCAAAAGCCAAACCGCTATCGTGAATCATTTGTGCCATCGGTGTAGGGTTTGCATCTGCCACCCTTGCCCAAAAATCACCGAAGTCAAGATGCCGAGCTTCGCTGTCTCCAATATTGGGAACGGCAGATTCTAGTGGCAAAATTTGTTCCTGTCCCTGGAACTTGATCTTCATATTGATAGCAATAGAGCTGCAACCTAAACTCAGGAAGGAATTACAGAGAAAGGGGATGCACGCGTAGGGAATTAGGTTGCTAGGGTTCGAGCAAGGGTAGCATGGAAACAATGTGAAAAATGCAAAGGGGGATGCCCGTTATATAGCCGTTTAGGAGAGAGAAAGGCCATGAATGCGCATTTAATACATACCCACCAATTTAAATAAGCTGGATATTCGGGTAGAGCGGAAAAAACTAGCACGAACGGCACTTGGTTCATTAGGGACATGTGAGACACAAATGCGCGAAACACGCGGCTCGGCCGATTCGGGTGAAGTGGGTAAAAGACGCACAAATGCCTTTTGGGACACGCGGGACATGAGAGCGCGAAGTACGCGATTCGGGTGAATCGGCCGAAAAGGTTACAATGGGTCCGGAAAAGTTTGGGACATTTGGGACGAAAATGCGCGAAGTACGCGGTTCGGGTGAATCGGCTGAAAATGGAACAACTTGCACAATTTGACTTGGGACATTTGGGACATGAAAGTGTGAAGTACGCGGTTCGGGTGTTTCGGCCGAAAATGGAACAACTTGCCCGATTTGACTTGGGACATTTGGGACATGAAAGTGCGAAGTACGCGGTTCGGGTGTTTCGGCCGAAAATGGAACAGCTTGCCCGATTAACTTTGGGACATTTGGGACAAAAAGTGCCGACTGGCCTGAAAATGGAACAACTTCGGGGATTTCAGCCGATCGGGGAACAGAGCACACTTTCGAACTTGGGACAGTTGGGACAAAATTGTCCGACAGGCCCGAAAAACACACAAAAAGACCCAAAAATGCAGACTTCTCTCAATTTCATGACTTCTAACAATTTCAGCACAACAGAGAAGACACTAAAGCTCAAAATTTTGAAAGTTCACTTTCTTTAAGAGTAGGGAATTTTGAGTGGACAACACGTACCAAGCGTAGAAGACATCCGGATTGATTTACGTGATGAGGTTCATGTCAAGAAAAGTTCATAGTAGGTTGACGCTTGCAAAGATTTATATGTTCGAGCTCGCTGACATTCCGGAGAGGGTACCGGTGATAATGAAAGTTTTTGGATCCTTCCTATGATGGATTGAATGAAGATCAATATGTTTTCCCACCTATTGATTGGTCTATTGGTGAAAAATCCACAATTACGAGATAGATTGGCCCCAATTTTTGCGCACACCAAGGCATGGCTCACCTCTTGGGAATGAGTTTCAAAGAAGATAATTTTTCAAAGTTGGTTCTTTGTAGAGGCGGGCCCTCCAAAATTCAAAGGACAAAAGCTCTTCTAAGGGACATATAAAGGTCAAGTTTGTCAAGAAGAGAAGAGAACAAGAAACCTCGTCAATGTTACTCCAGGTTGAAACAAGAAAATGTGCCGAATCACCAACACCACCAGAAATAGGAGAAATTTATTTGGAAAGAGAAGTAATCCAGCTCCTAGTTTCACCATTTGTAGACCGCCCAATCAAGTGACCTTATCTCTTGCATCCCAGGCTTTGGCGTCAAGATCTGCACTTCCTACTTCACAACCACTTCTACCTCCTCTTTCCCCATCTACTTCATCGGTCATGGCCAGCATTTTCTCTGGAATCTCACCCCTCTCTGCTAGGACCAAAGTAACTACAAACATGCCCCCTCCTGTGCCTCTTTTCACTGAATCTGCTACCACATTGGTAACTGTCCCCACTCCACCAGTGGATCTTCCTCTCCCTAAAAGTATGATACCAACTTCTACAACAATGGCAACTCCCTCTGGCATGCCCCAATGGTTACTTGAGAAAACTCCAAGGAAAAGGAAGGTGGTTTTACCCATACCAGCCTTTGATTTTAGTTCACTCAAGGCTTCTACTGCTAAATCAGCCAAGAAACCCAAAATAGTTTCAAGGGTTTTAGTGGACGCTTCGGGGCATAAGTTTGCAGAGATCACCACTCCCGCGACTAACAAAACCAAAGAGGACATAACGGCCTCTGACTATCAGATAACCAAGGTGGCTCTAGGAGAAGTGACAACAGAAGGAGCACAACAGGATGCATGAGATGCTATGAACGTGTTATGCCAGAAATTGAAGGAAACAAAGGACAGCAGAGATGAGCTTAAAGAAAAGGTGGAGCAATTAACTGAAGTATTACTTAAGCTCTCAAAACCCCTTGAATCCATACCATCTTCCTCTGTCCCTGTCGGATTCGATTTCTCATCAATGCCTATAATTGAGAAGATTAATGAAAAAGGGAGAGTGGTTGATGAATGGACCCAAAGGCTGCTCCAATAGGGGAAAGAAGTGATTCAAGACACCGTAGAAGTCTATCAATCTTTGGGGAATATACAGAGTGATGGGGAAAATATGGATGATGATTTCTCCCAAGAAATTGGACACCTTGATTTGACTTTCAAAGCTCTCCAGGTATTGAAGCAAATTCCATCACGCATCTTGGTAGAAGAAGGTGTCATCCCACATGTGGATAAGCATTTTCAGCTGACCAAAGCCATCAGGTTCAGGGTAAAAATTCTCAACGAAGCTTGTGGTAAATTGAGAGAATCAAGAGATCAGTTGATTGATGGCAAGAGTGACCTGGAAGAAGAACTACTGAAAATCTGTGCAAAAGTGTCAAGTGGAAACTCGGGCATCCTACCAGCTGATGATCTTTTCAAACAAATCCAAGAATCAATTTAGCATGAACCAGCTCACGGATTTGGCATTGAAATCATTGACAGGTTTGTAAATATTGAACATTCTTTGGAGGCCCTGAGAAAACTCAACAAAATATTGAGGAAGCTTCCCGGTAGTGCCAGTGACACTCACGAAACATGTGAAGTCTTGAGTGATCATTCCACTGTGCCTGATGAAAATGAGATGCAAGGTATAATCCGGAAGTTCCAAGAATTTCGAACAAACAGGCTCAGTTAGAGGAAGAGAAAGATGAGGAAGAAAAAGATGACGATTCAGACTAAGTCTTGATGTGCCGTGTCATTTCAATCTTGAAATTGACATGTCTTTTTCATTTCTGTTTCGTCACATAGGAATCATGTTGTGACTTGGTCTCCTACGTGAGAACCAAGCAAAATAGGACTCTTGTTAAAAGACTGTTTTATAGGGTTTGTCCTATTTTCTCTCAACTATTTTTATTATAAATAAGGGATATACGTACATTCCAAAGGGGTTGAAATTTTTGGAATATTGAGAACTATTGTGAAGAAGAAAACTTTGTGTTTTCTTTTTATCATTTGAGGAATAGAAGTGATGCTATTTTGCAAACTTTGTCTTTGTGAGATGTATAATTCTTAAGATATTGTTCTTATGTTCGTAATCTTAATCTATTCTTTGTTTAGCATCTTGATGTTTCTAATCATTTCAGATATTACATTTGTTATCTAAAGCTCGTATGATTATTTCGTGCTCTTGTGTTTACTCGAAAGAAAATACGTTCCTCTCATTTCGTTCCATTGTGTTTTTTCCATAATAATAATTTTTGACCCAGTCCATTTATAAAGACAACATCTTCATATAGTGTGGATATGGATTTTGGGATTCTATCCCAACCCCAATGGTTAGATTAGTGTGAATATTGTACACATTATTTCTATTGTGTTTTAGATTAGTAATAAACAGGCAGCCTCACCTGTCATTGAGGAGGGATTTAATCCCATGTACTTGTGGTTGAATCTCATATTTTGACTTGAAAAATATCCAACCAACTCACCTTCACCCACACATGGGGCAACCACATCTTATTTTTGTCAAAGATCACTTACCAATACAAGATACGCAACAAAAAGGGGCAACATGTAGACACCAAAATTGAGTCACACTCCCCTTGGTCCCTCGTCAAACAAACACCTTGAACAAATTCACCTAACCATGGCCCCTTTCATCTCACTCTAATATTAATTTAATTAATTCATTATCCTCATAATATTTATTATTTAAATATCCTAATTGGGATAATGCCCACATATCCACCTCACCTAGCCACCTCACCTTAAGACCTATTCTTAGTATGTTTCCATAACTAACTAAGACCTACCCAAACCCTAAAAATCAAAGCCTATATTCCTATAACCACCTTCATGTCTGTTATAAGGAAGCTTCCATTCTAATCCATGGAGAAAAGTGAGCGAGATCCAAGAAAATAAAAGGGATCTGCCCATTTTAGAAAACCTAGGAAATCTTGCCCTAACCAACGCCTGGTTACCCTAAACCGCCGCCGGTCAACCAAAAACCATGATCGGTTACCATTTAACCCCAAAACAACCTTATTTTGAGGTTGGCACATTGTTTAGAGGTTGATACATCTTTTGAGAACAAGTGACGAAACCAGAGCTGCATGTAAGCAAAACCAACATTAGTACATGCATCAGAGCATCCATAGCCAACACCTGAAGCAACCACAGAGCGATTTACCTTCACGGGAGCATCCGGGGAATCACTAATACCACACTAAGTTTTTTCCATTTGATCACCCATCATTTCCAACCAGACATCAAGCTTGTACGAATGGTATGTTATTGTTAACCAACACTAGTTCATTATCATTTAAGTAGACTATTTACTTATGTTATTAGTATCTTCTCCCCTATCCATTCCCCCACCATTTTTCCTCCATGCAAACTTGACCATACCTTCACCCACACCCTTGGATTGCCCATATCTAGATTTCAATCATTCTTGTGCGTACCTTAGACCCACAAACCTTGCCATTTCCCTTTCACTTTCATCTAGCCTTAGATCTATCCTCACTTCAAGTTCTTATTGAGTTTACTTGTACTTCACCATACCAACTCGATTAACCTAAACGACATGGGTCATACCATACCGACATCGGCCTCTGTGTTTTGACTAGAAACCAAGAACAAAACTTAAAACCTCCACCAAATACCCAAAACCACATAGAACCTCACCCCGACCAAGATCGGTACACTCGACCAAGACCTTGGCCTTTAGATTTAGTCATAGCTTATCCTATTATGAACGAATTTGCTTATTGTACGAATGAGATACCTAAATCATTTTAACTACAGTAGGATTTCTTTTATTATTAGCATTAAGTTGTTTTAAATAGTGGATTGACATCCGTCTGAGAAGTATCACTCTTCCCGAATCTAGCATATGCTTTGGCGTCCACTCGCATATGTTGTTTAACTTTCATTTAGTGGTCTTGTTTTCCATTTTAGGTAGTTCCTCCAAGAAAAAGGAAGCTCTCACGATCAGTCAGGATCCGAATTCATACGCATGTAACAACCTACAACCAACATCTTAACAAGTATTCCTCCTAGCCCTTTACCCTTATCTCTTTCATCAACATTCAAAGAAATGATCTAGAATCAAGTGAAACACCTACAAGTAAGTCCTCCCATTCTAGTGATCATCAAATCCATGCATCAACCTCACAACATCAATCAAATGAGCCTTGTGTTCAACAAATCTTCTTAGAAGCTCAATAATAATTAATTACATTCAATCGATCCAACTAGCCTTTTCAAACATTTTGTTGCTATCCTGACCTCACGGTGTGTTTATTTTTTATTATCTTGTCATTTATATCTTATAACATTAAAAAAAAAATACTCATAGCATTAAGAACTTTATGCGAGTCAATCTTATCATTTTTCTAAAAATCAAACTATTACACGAAATCACCAATGATTCCCTTGAATTTCCAACAATTGTCCCAAATCACCTGCAATTCCTTTGAATTTCCTATTATCACTTGTCCACCAACATTTTTAATAAAAATTATAGCAATTATAACCTTTTTCTAAGTTTTTGGGTTTAAATTGTTTGTTTCAACCATGTCTTTCTTTTAGATGGTAGTACTGGTCAATATCACCCTATTATGTACATCTATGACCTCCCAATTGTTCAACAAGCTTTCTTTTGGGAATTGTACAACATGATTCATGAATTGACATTGTGTGCCATTCAGTTTTCCACGACATTGAAGACATTAAGGATCGATCGAGTTCCTCAATGAGATCCAATAGGAGATATACTATTATTGGTATGAATACTTCAAGTTTGTCGTAATTGCTTCCACCCTCGCTTAGGCCACCTATAAATTTACAAAATATCTTGTCTTCAATATTAAATTCTAATCTATTTATCATTTTCATTTATCTCTTTTATCATTATCATTAGCCTACTTAATTGTATTAAAATGGGTGACATCATCCAAGGAAGTCACTTTGGATTCCTAGTATCGGCCTTTATTGAGAGCATCGTTTATCCATCTTATCTAATATTTCTTGTCTAGATGCATTTGATCTATAGGTCTCTTCATCTAGGAAAGGAGTTATTCATCCATCGATCATCAACATTAATCACCGTGGGTAACAGTAAACCCTATTATCCTTCAAGTTTAGTTAATTTTTCATTATTTCATTTTACTAACTTAAAGTTGGAAATAAATAAATCAACTGGTACATTCTCGCACACCGGTGGGACCTTGTCCTCTTTCTTTCATCTTAAATTAATTAATTTTCACTTTTAGATTCCTTGCTTTGTAATTCTTTAAGGATCTAGTGAAATCGCCAACGATTTCTTTGAATCATTTGTGATTCCCGTAAATCATCGATGATCTTTGTAGATTGATTTTTATTACTTAGTCATTCATCCTTTAACATTTATTTCCTTCTTTGGTGTGCTCTATTTTCATCTAACCTTCACAAGTTCCTGTCTTGGGAGCTTCTATTTGTTGCACTATAGTTGTACTAAAAAATCAGAAATACAAAAATTAAAAAAGGAAGTGTTTATAGGTACGTCTTATTCCTTTCCTTTTCTTTCAAAGTGGTTCATTTTGATTTTTTATCCTCATTGAAATCAACATTTATTTTTGGATTTAAAACAAACCTATCATTTCTACTTGATAACATAGTCTAATTAGGAGGTTAACAGATTGCATTCACTTAACTTCCCCATACACAACCAAACCATAACAAATACAAATTGCATCAAAACATTTCTACCTAGGTGGACCCACTTGGATTTCATCAACAATGGGATAAGATGAATTGGTGTTCTGATGGAGTATAAACAATTGGTGGGCAGTATATGGCTAAAGACTTAACTCCCTTATCATTGTGGGACCATGAAGTTAGGGGGTATGCCTTAATACCAATCCTCGTAATAACACCAACGCATATTCAAACCTCACATAGATTTGGGTATATCGAGGACTTTGGCCTTTAACATCACTTGAAACCATCCATAGATTTCCATTTCCAATGACCCCATTAACCATTTTTCACATTTCACTTTTCTTTCAAATAATCAAGATAATTAAAATTCTTCTGTGTGATTTGTCTATTATTTGTTTTTTTCGTGGTTCTTACTAGACAACAATCTCGCCTACACAATCCCGACAATATGAATTCCAACAAACTATAGAAAACATTCAAACTCTGCATTGAGAACACTACGTGTTTGATTGACCAACATCGAGCATCTCTATCACCATGACAACATGATAAAAACCTCCACACTCCTCTAGAAGTTAATTTACGTCATCTCAAATACCCGACCCACTCGAATCATGTTTCTTCGATAGTGGGGATCAAGTATTTTATGAGATCTTAGATTCAAACGTTGAGGCCCTTAACACATATTTTTCTTCTTGAGGGGTTCATCTTCAACAACTCACACTAAGATCACGACCCTATATATCCCACACTTAATATGAATTATCTCACTTGTCGATCCTAACCATAAGATGATTGTCTAATAAATACATCTTTTTCCCACTGGAAATTAATCGAGAGACATCCAACATCATTTCCTCACCTCTTTTCATCACTTTTGACATTAATGTGACCTCTTCCCAAAACACTAGTAATCAACAATATTCATCTTCATCGAGATCATTCATCTAGTTCCACATCATCCCAAAATAATACCAATGTATCCTCATCCATGTCAAGCCCCTTAGTATCTTCTACCATCCAAAACCCTCCTATAAGTTCAACATCCATCCCATTAAATATATCTCAACCTATCTCATCTCAACATCCCACATCAGTTGTCCAAAACGTAGTTATGTCTATCCCGACATCGATACCACCCATCAACACAAGCTCTATTTCCACTATCCATCCCTCCTCACAAAATTCATCCACCATTCCTACTTCTTCTCAATCCATACTTCAACAATATAAACCTCTCATTCATACCTCCATCCCTTTTCAGCATATACCTCTACCATCCTAGCCTCTCATCCACAACATACCTCAACAATCTCAACCACTCATCCACTCCTCTATTCCTTTCCAACATATACCTCAACAAAATTAATCTTTCTTCCACACACATATACCTAAACCATAACAACCTCTTATAAATACATACATGCCCATCCAATATCATTACATTCAACCTTCACAACCCTTATTTTCACAACCTACCTATAACATTCCCATAGGTACCCCTCTTCAACAAAATATCCCATAACCATATCAACAACCAAATCAAGTCTTATTTAATCAATATGGTCCTTCATCATAAAATATACAAAAAGAACCACAAACTGACCCTTTAAAGGATTTTATGAACATAATATCTAGCCTTAAAGTAGCCTCTATGGGTCCTAAAAACACACTGTATTATGAAAAAATATGCAATGAACCCATTCATCCATATGTACCATACAAAGCATATCCTCCACATTGGGAACTTCCTAATTTCCTCAAATTATATAGCAAGAAATATCCTCAAAAAGACATCCAGGACTTCCAACATGCATGTCACCTCATAACACATAGCCATGACCTCATGTTAAGGACATTCCACATGTCCTTAGCCAGCCCAGCCTTAGATTGGTACAACAACATCCTGCAAAGATTCTCTGTTTTCATTCTCATAACTTGCTTAGCTCTTCCTTGAACATTTCTCAATCTATATCACATGTAAAATCACTATCACCAATATATATATATATATATATATATATATATATGCAATCAAAATTTTGGAAATGAATCTATCACCGACTTCATAAGCCACCTTTGGAGGGGCATTATTAAATAACTATCATTTTACCTCCCACATACTTTGAGATAATCGAGTTATTCTCTCACTCCTATGCCAAACAAATTTTATCCAGGACTACAAATCTATTCCTTTCGGATGTTTGAGCAAGCCTTTACTATGGATCACAAAATCAAAGATTGCACTCTTAAAGACAATAGAGTTAAACTTAGGTTGAAGAAACCAAATCCTGTTTTTTTTCAAATTATTCGTAGTCACAAAAAAAAATCATCGGCCAATGCGATTGTCATCACAACCGATCCCACATAACATTCAGCATCCAAATTCTCTTTTCCTCAATGCACTTACATGCATATTAGAGAATCTTATAGTGTAATCTTTGACAAACTCTTGGTTACTAACATGATCACTCTTCCTCCCATCTGCCTCATCAAAACATCCATCTCAAGACCATATTGGTATATAGATAATGATTACTATAAACACCATAGGGTCAAGGGCCATGACATCGATAGGTGTCATTTATTTAAAAACTCCCTTCAAGATCTTATCGAAAAAGGTGCACTATAATTGGATAACCCAAATGCACCTCGAAATCAAAATTTCAACGTCTTTACACAACCTTTGTGAAATCATTCCACTTCTAGCAACCAACCACAATCCAATCTCATCCATTCCCATCACACTAGCAACACGGTCAAAGATCAATCACCCGCAACCTATGACATAATAAGACAAATTGTTGATAAGGATAAAAAGTAAATAATTTTTATGATTACAAAGTTTCTAGAGTAATATCCAACAAACTGATTGTGAAAAATATTTTTTCATGCTTTTGAATTAGTTAATATCATTTTGCAATGAATGGAAAATTATAAATCTCAAACTGTTGGTACCCAAATTTATTCTCCCTCAAAAGCTGAGTAACATCACAGGTTTGGCAGGAAGCTTAGAGACAAGCAAAGCATGTAGTGTGTCGTTTTGTAGCCGGTGATGAAATGCAGCTTGCTCTTTATCACTCAGGTGTGGAGAAATGGGTAGCACCCTCAAGAGGATTTGACCTATTCTCACTAATTTATGGTTGTGCCTTTCAACTAGGGTGAGAGGACCTTTTTGTAGCTTGTTGTTTGTGGAGGAGATGGAGGTATCCTTCCTTGTGAAATTATTAAGAAGACCTTGAAGAAAATATGATCAATGCAACAAAACCTAACTCTCATGAGTTGTCACTCTAGATAATGGAGATATTTTCTAAGCAAGGTTCAAGCCACTAAAGACAATGAAAACTTGGTTGTTTTTGCATGTTTGGTAGTAAAATTATGCATTTGTATACCCACATGACAAATAGGGGTAGTATGGGTATGATTTGTTGTTTTCAAATGAATTTTTGGTGGGAGGTGAGGAAGAAATGCACTTGATTCACCAAATTCTTGAGAAATTTTACAAAAATGGAGAGCTTGAACAAAAAAATGCTTTGGGATAGCTAGGATGTTCCTTTAACCAGAATATGTGCTTCAATGGAGGCCCAGATCAACACTTTTCACACAAACTTCAAGGATCCAAAATGAAGGCTCAAATTGGAAAACTTAACTAAACATTATCAACCTCTGTTTCATCACACCTAAGATACCCTCGAAGGCTAACAAACAATCTTATAGTCATGCTAGGAGTCACAGTGATTTTAAATTTTTTTATTTCACTATCAAATGAAAGCTCTTCTGATAAATGAAATTGCAAATGCCACCAAACTATCACAAGGATAATATCTTGTGTGATTCATAAAGATTTCAATGTAAGATTGCAATGAGAAAAAAAAACTACTTACGGACATTCGGGAATGAAGAAAACAGAAATTTTGCACAAAAATAACGCAGATTAACTCATGTTTGATTAAATCTATCATAATGGGAAAGTTTCTAGAACAATCTTAGAGCTTGTCAATGGTTGTACACTCGCAACCACCTTGACATGATCAAATTTAACACAAAGGAGATAAACATGTTTCTTTAGATGATTTCTCAGGAGGATGGGTTCTATCAATCTTTTCTCTAAGAAAAATCAGTCCCAAATTCTAACACTCCAACCATTTGCATGATAAATTCATGCAATTTATAAGAATTCATTTACAACAAATTTTTCCCCCAAAACCAGGGACATTCAAAGCACCATTGTGTGTTGAGACTTCCAGAATCAAATTTGTGAAAAAGTTGTCAAGTGTGCAGAGGGTAAATCTCTCCAAATATTTCTAGCATTCAATTATTCACCTGGTAGGTCATTCTTCATCTCGTGTGCCAACTACTTCCTCCACCAATCTGTCAAATATGGTTCTTTACGTTCCAATAAAATAAAAACTAAAAATCATATTGAAGCCTATGATCAGATCATGTCTTAATTATAAAATACGTCTTCATATTTTTCCCACCCAACTAGGATACCAAATTAATGTTACTCTTCATTTTACGTGCAGGAGACTCCAAGAAATGATAAAAAACCAAAAAAATTCACATCCCTAGGAGATTTGGAGTAGAAATGGTGGAAAATCATATACAGATGCACAATTGTCGTTGATCTCTCTTTTGAATTTGGACCGTCCACGTGGGAGATCTAAGTCAAGACGGGCCCGGGGTTCCTTTTTACCTTTTGGAAAAAATGCAAAATTTCTCAATTTTCTTTGCCCCTCTGCCTTTGAAAAATGGGCCTAACATGTGTCCCAATGTGGGTCCCAAAGGAACCGTGGCTAAATTCTAGCTATTTCACCTCTCTTTTGGAAAAGGGAAAATTTTCCAAGTTTTCCCTGTAGCTCTGCCCTTCCGCTTCTAGTCTCGATGTGGGTCCTAGTGGAACCACGCTTCCTTTTACACTTTTAACTTCTTTCTCCCAAAAGGAAAATTTTCCAAATTTCCCTCGAGAGTCTGTACCTCCGCCATTGACTGGAGAAATTTTTGACTATTCTTTGTTAGGCCTAGGGTCATTTTGATTATTTTAATTTTTAAATAACAAAGGGCAAAAATCCAAGTCGCCTCGGACGGCCCGCCTCCCCATCTCTTGACTATTCAAACTGCCACGTGTCTCAATGGCACATCTTGAGATGGTCCCTAAAAGTAGAGACCCTAAATGAGTGCGGGCTCACCACGTGTCTCGGGCCCTTTAGGAAGTTTTTGAAAAGTCTAAGGAAAGAAGAGCTAACGGAAACCTCCACGTGTCGTTATGGTGCAACTTCAAGAACCTTATAAGGCTTCAAAATGATTTTGCGGGCGTGCTTCCATTTTTGAATTTTACTCCATTTTTCCAAAAGGGAAAAATATTCAACCTTCTTTCGAAGGCCCGCATCTCCACTTTCAACCTTGCCACATGCCCTTCTATGGGGTCAAAGTAAGACTTTTTCCCTGCCGCTTAAATTTCCCTTTAATCAAATCTTGGCAGGGCCCTGGTGTGGGTTCAAACTTTTTGCCAAAGTAGCCAAAAATAAAAACTTCAAAAAACAAACCTACATGCCCCATCCAATTAGAAGAATCCATGTAACTACCAAAAGAGCCAATCGAATTGAGCGAGCTACAAGAGACCAAATTTTCCTTTTTGAAAAAAACCAAAAAGTGACAAGTTAAAACATTTACCCGTCATCCTCTAACCAAAAAAAGAAGCCATGTGATTGCCAAATGCTTTGAGGAATAATTTTGATAGAAAAAGATGCCCGCTAGACCGTAAAAACACGAAACTCACCATTCTTGCCCGAGAATCGATTTTTGCTAAGGATGAAAATTTTGAAACAAAACCAAGTGAATCATGGTTCCAAACATCTTTCAACCTTGGATTTGGATTTTCAAAGGCGAGACAAATATAAATTGTTCATTCTCAAGCTTCCATGGTCGGGAAAAAAAGGAAAAATGGCAAATCCCACGTTTTGAAGAAATTAGGGCAAAAACAGGGAAAACTCGAGAGATTCCTTCAAAAAGGGGCATGACAATGGATTCTGCAAACAACTTGAGGCATTCAAATGGAGGTAAAAGCTTCAGAACATCCACATCGAGAGACAAAACATTTCATAACATGTAGATCAGAGGAAAATTAGGGCAAAATGGTGTGAGATCAAGACGAGCACCAACAAAACCATCTAGCTCGAGGAAGAAAATCAATAGCTAGTTCCATTTATAAAACACCTCATCAACCTGATTTATTCTAATGTTCAAATTCATACTATCATGGAACTACTAGATGAAGAGACTCTTGCGATATCCAAATAAATAAAAAAATATGGTTTGTGTAAAAAAACATGAATTGAAAATGTTACGATACAAGGTTTGTAGGTGATTGATGAAGCCACGGGAATATACGTGACGAGTTTGAATATTATCTAGATATGATCATACATTTAAGAGAATCTCTTATGGTCAAAATAACCACTCTTGAAAAATTTCTCTTGATATCCTAGAACTCACAAAAATGGGCTTCTCCTCTCCTATTATTGATGGAATCCTATATTTCAATCATTATGGGCTTCATATGGAAAGGCTATTTTTTTCCAAGTTCATAAATACGATGCTTGATGATGTCGGTGAAGATGATGTGAAAGATAAGGGAGAATCAATCATGTGTGTAATCTACGAATTCATCAAATAAATCCCTTATAATTTCATTGGTGGGAAAAATCAAATGAATTTTGTGCAATATCTCAAAGAGAAATTGATTGATCTTGTCAAGATTTAGTATGCTTCCCTAGAAAATGTTGCTCTTGATTATTTTGAAAAAATTGTCAAACTTTGAAATCTATTCACTATCATGGAAGAGGGAATGGTGGAGCTTCATACATTTCTGGTATGAGTCTATATATGTGAGTCATCTATGATACTTTCCTTTCCCTATTGGTTCACCGATGATCTAAAATTGATGTAATCATTAGCTAAATTGAGAAGACTTGAGAAGGAAATATGCTTGGACCATGGATTTTGAAATGTCAATGTTTTGTTGAGGTTGTCCATAGTGATCAATAATTTCATTTATCATCTAATTGAGATATGCATATGCTTTCCCTAATGGGTAAGGCACCAATCCTTGGTGTCATGTTTAAATCCATGTGTTAATGTTTTGTTTGTAGGCTTCCATATAAATTTCTAAGTTGGGTCCACATGTACCCACTTATTCAAGATATTTACAAAATTTTATTTAAGACAACCAAATAATAAATTTATTTTAATAAAGTGACTTTACTTTATTAAAATAAAATTATTTAATTAAAATGAATTATTTATTTCCTAATGTGATATCATAAGAAACCCTAACTACTTTGTAACCAAATTTAGGGTTATAAAAGGAAATTAGAGCTCATTGATAAGGAAATTTTGGTTAAAGGAGAAATACTATTTGTAGAGAGAGATAGTGAGAAAGTTTATGTTTTTGTACAAAGAGAAACAAAGGAAAATATATTGAGAACTTTATGTATTATACCTCTTTATATTCTTAATAATTTATTACTCTTGTGTTTAATGAATGTCAAATACTTTACTCTCTATAGATTCGATATCTTTTATTCAATTGTGATTCACTATGTTAGTTCATAAAGTGCATTTAAGTTTGTGCTCTAGACTTTATTAATCATGTATGCACCCCTTTAATACATCCTTATTCATTGTCTTTAACATCCCTTTAACTTCTTCTTCCTTTCCTCTTCTTATCCAATTCATTGCTTTCAAAAACCCAAGAAAAACACAAATAGAATTTTGATTGTATATTGGTATATACCATATTTTGTTTTCAATAAGGGAATCCTAACCCATCATTGAGGTAGGAATCTGACCCAATTACATTGTTGTCATATTTTGGACACAAAAACTCACATTCCAACAAAAAACCATGGGGAAAAATCATTACTCCCTTTTCTTTGGAGCTAAAGAGATAATTCCTATTGAGATTGAGATACCCTCTCTATTCATCTCTTTAAAATACTTGATCAACGATGAAATCTATAAAGTTGTATGTCTTCATGAGTTTAAATGTTTGGATGAGGAAAAACTAAAGTACTTGAATCACTTGAAGATATAACATAACAAATTATAGAGAAACAATAAAAATCACACAATAGCTAGATAATTTTAAAATGACATTGTTGATGGAGTCCTCACATAAAATTAGAGAAACACCAATACATAGAGAAAAGAAAGTAAATTTTGTGTGTAATTAGTTATTCCCTTATATCATCATTGATAAACGTATCTTTGGAGCTTACAAATAGGCCACAAAATATTTTGATGACATTGATTACTCTATGAACATTTTTAACTTCAATTTTTTTCTACTCTATTCAAGAAAAAAAATCATTTTTTACAAAAACTTGATAAAAAAGAGGAGATAGATAAAACACCATCCAATAGTAAAAACCATACTTATGGAACCTTGTATGAGTATCAAGATAAAAAAATATTTTTATGTCACGTGTATGCCAAGTGTCTAAAAGTATCATACGGTTAGGGACATGAATACTACATACTACTTGAATCCAATCATCCATAAAACCAAAGGTTTATCATTGGGTCTCCCCTCTTTTGACCATGATAATAAGGTGCATTAGTTTTAGATCAGTTTAGATTATATATTACCATACCAAATATTCTTTAGAGTACATTATAATGTATTTTATGATTGTATTCTATAAAACTTAGTGCTTGAATCAATATTGAGCCCTATTTTTTTCTCTATCCTCCGACTTATGCACTAATGACCCTTGAATTAAATTTCCTTTTCATTAGCCTCATTAGAACCTAAATAATAGGAAAATATAAAAAAAAAAACTCGTTATTTTACTATTGTAACTTCCCTTCATATTAATAAAAATAAAGGAGAGTTACATAGTAAGGGTGACCAGATAACACACGGTCCCACAAAATGCCACAAGGGTGATTAACTAAAATGTGGCTATTCTAAGTTAATCTAATATTATGAACAACAATAAATAGAGTAAATAAACCAAATAACTAAGCAAGTAGAAATGTGAAACCCTAATGAGTAAATAGGGTTAGGAAGAGCTTAGCTAATTCATAGATATGTTGGGACTATGCCGTTGAATAAAGCTGGATAAATAGAGAACGTAGATGCAACCACACGTAAGCTCCGAAAGCATAGATCTGGAGCTCCGTAGGCTGGCTGGACACCGGAGAGGGATTGGGATGCACAGGGAATTCTGTTATGAGGTTTGGGTGCCATGGTATGTGAAAAAGTCCACTGAATGACTTCCTACCTTCACTTCCTATCGCATGTATGTCGGTGTCTTGTAAATCGAAATGAAGGAGAGACCTGCAAAACCCCAAACCAAGCATCAAACCCCTAAAAAAGAAAAATGTATATGAAGGGTTGGATTTGTCCTCGGTAGCCACAATGGTTGACTTAAAATCGACCATTACACTACATCTCAAACCCAATGTAGTTCTATCTGTGTGTGTGTGTGTGTGTGTGTGTGTGTGTGCAAAATCATGCCCTAGGTTTCTCTTGTTCCAGCTGCACTTTGTGAAGTAGAAAGAAATAAATAGATGTAGAATGTAATAAATGTGTGCATGGAAATAATAGACTCCCCTCCTATGAAGTGTGATATAGATGAACTAGCCTTGTGTGCCTTGTGATGGATCTCGATGGATGAAAGTGTAGCTTTAGGTGCCTTTAATGGATGAAACTCTAGATGATGATAGTAATTTTTAGTGCTTGGTCCCTCATTATAGTCTCATAACTTCATATTTATTTGGTTATCTTGTTATAGTTTCATAATTAACCTTGAAGAGGCCAACCACCAAAAAGATAAAAATCTCAAACTGCTGAAAGTGCCCAAAAAGTGGTGGGAAAGTGTAAAAGGATCAGGGCACCTAAATGGGACTAGGCGCGTGGGGGGCTAATACTATGCTTATGCGCCTCACAAGGATAAAATGATGCAAAATTAAAAGAACCGAATGGGTGAGTACATGTGGGAGGTCGGTAGCGATGACAACAAGTAAAGTAAAATGGCCAAAGGACATGGGTTAATTAGTACTTTATTCACTCAAAAACCATATGAATAGTAGTATGATATCAAGACTAAATAACACCCAATGTGTGATTGTATGTCTATAAAGGGAACCCGAAAAGAAGAAAACACCACAAGGGCTACATTAACATGCCCACTGTGTAACCAAATAGCAAGAAAACACTACCATCAAGCACACACTATCGTAATAGGTGAAGGGGGAGGATCATCCCAAGGAGGGATGAAATATCCACTATTAGGCTCTCTCAAGGAGGACTCGTTATCCCAAATTCGCCCCGAGAAAATTTGGTTAGAACAAACCTCACGAGATAGAGCAAATATGAAGGGAAAACATTTTGAACCTATGAGCTCACATTCCGAATCGAGACAAAGGAAAAGTCGCATTTAGCCCCGAGTCAAGGAAAGTGGGCCATCGGAGAAAAAGGTGAAAATTTTCCTTTTGACAAAAAGGCCCAGACAAAAGGTGAAGCGCATCCCCCAGCCAACCAAAGGGTGCCACATGTCCAAGTGGAGCGACGGGGCCACGGGAGTTTTCTGGATTTTGCGATTCTTACGGAAAAAGGGGAAAAGATAAATTATGGACCCATGAAACCCGATTTTTCCTAATCTAGGTATCGGTGTGTCCCATATTAAAGGGGACCTAGTATTTCAAACTATTTTCTTGTACATTTACACAGACTTGATACAAAATTTGGAGGGGCATATCTTTTGACTCAGGGCTCGAAATATTGCAAATCTGACACTGTTGGAAGTGTCTCGATGTCTTCTATGCCATGTAAAGATAAAAAATCAATTTTTTCAGGCCTTGGTAGGTGAACCATGGAGAAACATCTTCAGGAATTTAATAAAAATCCAATTTTCTAAACTACCAGATCTAATTCAATTCGATTTTCCATTTGTCTTCAACACGCTAGACAAATAGAGGGAGCCAGAATCGACAGATTTGGGGCAGATTTGAAAGGGGGCATTGATTGATGGCATTTGAATAGTCAAGATAGGATTCAATGCATATCCCAGGTGGTTGAAACAAGATTTGACTTTTCCCTCTTCTCTCTCTTTTCTTTCTATATATCTTGTAACACTTATCGTTTGAGAAGGAGGAATGTGATGCTGTTTAAAACAACCCACTTGATACCCAAGAAACAACCTAGGGTTAGTTAGAAAATTATGGAATAATATTTTTTTATTAGAAGTGTTTACAATCAAGTTACAAGACAACAATTGACCCCATTAGGTTCTAGAAAAAAACTAAAATTACTAGATCATACTTTACATTTACTAATAATTATCAAGGTCACATGGTTTAACTTATAGGGTTAGAAGTCTCAGTTAGGTTCATGGAGTAATTTACCCCCATACCCACTCTCTAGCGGGCTCAGAGTTTCAACTTGATTTCTCTCATACTTAACACTTCCAAAATTTCCCTAAATAATTTCCATTGGATAGGAAACTTTCTCACCTTTCTCGGTGATATAAAGAAGTCCTCCTAACTCCTTCAAAAAGTCAAGATATGAGTGAGCGGAGTTCAGGGGTCAAATTTTCCCCAAGGGGACATGTTAAATAGGGGTAAAAACCCCTTTGGTGGGTTGGCGGGTTGCGGGGCGGCATTAGAAAATTTTCCTCCTGCATGGGTGTAAAAGAAACTTTCCTCCCACACCTCCACGAGTCCTCGGTGGACACGTGTCGAATCCTGGTTCAAGCGGGAGAGGGTGAGGGAAGGGCGGGGTGGAGTTTGACATTTTTCCCTGCATGAGGCAAAGTTTCCCCTTTTTGCCCATGCCTCCACTACGCTGCTAGAAGACACGTGGTGTTAAGTGAAACAATGTGGGGAGAAGGGAGAGGGATAGGCATGGCCACAGGGATTTTGGAACAACTTCGCCAACGGGGAGAAAGGAAAATATTAGGCGCGCGGGTCTGCGCGTCCAGCGAGGTGAAAATCCCAAGGCGAGGGCGGAGATGCGGGGCCATGGAGAAATTTCTCTAAAATTTATAAAGGCCAAAAACCAAAAGAAAAAAAAGGAGTTCGCCCCTCCACAAGCACCCAAAGCTGACATGTGGTAGCCTGCGATTAACTGTGGGTCGGTGGGGCTAAAAGGAAATTTTTCAAAAATTTCAAAAAGTCTAAGGGTAAAGAAAATACCGGGCCTCCACCACTGCCCGTGAGGACACGTGGTAGCCTCTGATTAGTTGTGGGCCGGCGGAGGAAAAGTTAAAATTTTTCCCGAACCAAATTTTTAAAAAAATTTCTAAGGCAATTCGACAAGAATTTTTTTGGGTTACGGGCCCGCTTAGGGAAAATTTTCCCAAATTTTCCCGCCAAGGCACAAAAACTTCAAAGTGCCATAACTTGAGCTAGGAAGCTCAGTTTTGGGAAAACAAGGAATTTTTGGAAATCTCTTGATGCCCTCTTTGCACAAAAAACATAAAATTTATATTTTGATAAAGTTTAAAGGGTCAATTTTGTAAAAATGATCTGCAGGCTTTTAATTAGCAAACTGACAATTTCCAACTTTTCAATTTGATTAAATTAGATCTCCTCCTTCACTCAACATGTCAAAATGACATGGAGAATTAATCTAGGGAGGGTTTAAAGTGTTGCAGCGAAGCTGATTTGTTCAATTGATTCAAAATTGTATTTTTCCAATAATAGACAGAAAAACAATTGAGGAAGGGAATTGATTCAATTTTGCAATGGTTAGATTGTTTTCTTAAGTTTTCTCTATCAAATTGAGTTCATTTAAGATACAACATACTAAATTTTAACATCTCCAAGTTGATGAATGTGTGCAGACCCGAACTATACATCTTTATTAAAATTAATTGCCAGTAAAATTTTTATAACAGAGATCTATTTATTTTAAATCTGTATATCAATTTTATCATTTAAGTGTGGTATATAGTTTCTAAACTAATCTAATGCATTTATTTGTTTACAAAAATTCATTTCCAAAGCTAAATGATAAGGTCTGACTTTCAATTTTATATATTTCCCAAAAGAAACAACAAATAACCTTCCTTCATATGCATTTTTGTTTTTACAAATAAACAGCTTCAAATCACAATTTGATATTCCCATTTCATCACAACAATTCAATTCAGAGATAAACTTGCAATTCTTTATTGACTTAAAAAAAACATCTTTACACTCTTTCATTCCTTGAATGCAATTAACAAAAAAATTTCATTTCTTTCCAATAAACAGAATCAGAATTTAAATGTCTTTTACAATTTGAAAGACTAACTCCATAATCAAATTATATACATCTTTCCTTCACAAATACATGATACAATTTCATCCACAACAAGTGGGAAAGGATTACAATGAATGTGTTTCCACAAGGGACTGTCAAACTACATTTTCCTTTTCTCCAGGACAACAACATGCACATTATCTTTTTCTCTAAGTTGATCACAACAAAAGAGGGGAAAGACAACGCTCTCCACCCAACCAAGACATACAATGAAAGGATAAGTCTTCCTTCATCATTGGCCCCTAAGCCCCAACCAAAATACAATCAAAGGTGTAATTCAACCATGGCAACAACTGGCTTCCACAACACAACATTCTTTCACATACACATTTCCTTTTTTAAATCACAATTCAACACAAAAACAATAGTTCACAACTACATTTAAAATCATTTCAAAATAGAACTCAGGCTTGATCATGCAAGCCAAAGGAGAAAGGTCTATGGGGGAAGCTACTTATGCCTCCCAATTGGAATTTGGGAATCCACCAATAAAAAACCACCAATCTAATTCATCACACACATTTCCTTATGCCCCCACGAATCCCGCCTTATGCCCCCACAAATTTCCTTAGGCCCCCACAAAGTAAGAAATGCAAGCTATTTATTCTCCATGGTGGATCCCAAATCTAAACTCCCTCAAAAAAATTATGATGCCGATGGCATTCCTTATGCCCCCTCACATGGATTCCCCATAGCCTTCTCCTACACCATCCCTATGGCAGTCTACCCAACCAGCCAACAAATAAAACAAAGCATGCACTATCCACACAATACACTAGCAAATGACAACATATAAAAAGAGAGTTAAAATCCTACCTCTCCATGGTTACTTTTTTCTCCAAACATCAAGCTTCAAATTACAAAACACAGTCCAAAATAGAAAACTCCAAGCATGCAAAGATTTCTCCAACTTCCTCCAAAAACAAGAGCTCCACATAAGAAAATATGCCCCAAGGAAGAATGCAAAAAGGTTCAACAACCCAAAAACAAGGCAAGAGTTTGGATTAAATAGAAGAGGGAGAGAAGAGTATGATGTGGATCCATGTAGGATGCCACATCACACATCCTCCAATACAACACAAAAGAAAAACTCCATTCTACCAAGCACAATAAAGAGGTGGATGAAAAAATGTGACAAGTTACTTGCACACTCTAAAAAGCCCACACCTCAAGGGACAACAAATTAATTAAAATGTAAGAAAGTGCAATCCAAAACAAGAAACATGCTTTAAAAAATTCAATATAAAAGTCACAAATCACATCTCCATCCATAAGTATGGTTGGTAGATTAAATTTAGAGGCATGGGACAAGTTTTACTTATCCCACAAGCCTCTAAAAACAACCCCAAGGACAAATTCAATTTCCATAGAGGTGGAGTATTTCTTACTCCAAAATATGACTTACACAAGCTCTTACACAACTTACACATCCCTTACAAATTAAATGATATTAGACAACAAATCTTATAATTACTTTCCCACATCCCAATTTAATTTATTAAAATTTTAATCATATGATTCTCACATTAATTCTATCACAATTTAATTAATTAAAAGAAGGGAACACTTTACTAATAAAATAAATACAACAATAATAAAAAGAACACATCAATAAAATACATAATACCCATGGTCACATGTAAAAATAATCCCCCATGTGAATCTCTAACAAAACAACACACAACACAATAAAACGAGTTGCCATGTTGACGTTGTGTCGAATTCACCTAAAATTCCATTATGGTTGGTTTCTGATCCCCGATGCTTTGTTGTGATATTTTTAACCTGTAAAATGCAAATACCTCCTTCAACCTCATCACCATATTAGAACATCCAACATGATATAAATGAAATCACAAAACCAGCTATATAAATGAATCACAACAACATCGAAGCAACAACTACATCATTTGCATTTTTTTAATCCACAACTATATCATCATCAAAATAATATTCATTTTCTAGATAGACTCATAATATCCAATCGCATGTCTGAACAACATCCATAAAATATCCATGTCAATATTATATCATCATCCACATATAAGGTATCTATAATAATCATCATGAATCAAAATCAAATCATGATCAACAATAATCCATGATCAATATCTAACATCATACTAAATTAAAACATAATAATGTCTATAATGTAATCAACAGTATCAGCATAAGCATCAAAAGGTGTCAAAGGGAAGTGAGCACTACATCCCCCTCCCCTTAGACTTGACTTCCTCTTGGAAGTCACTGGAATAAATGTGGAAACTAAAATCATAATGAAGTAGCATCCTCCCATGTAGTTATAGTATCATCATATCTATCCCACCGCACCAACCTCGATCAACCTCTCGTCAAAGGCCCGGGTCCTGTGATCTAAGATGTGAACAGGCTCCACCATCACCTCGACCCCGATCCTACACCAAAGTTTTAATGATGTCCAATCTAACACATGAGATGGATATGCAATATATCTCCCGAGAACTGAAACATGAAAAACTCATGTATGCGAGATAAGCTGGGTGGCAATGCTAGATGGTAGGCCAAAGGGATGATACGCTCCAAGATCTCGAAAGGTCCAATGAATCTAGGAGCCAACTTAGAACCTTTTCCATAATGGATAGGTCTCTTGTGTGGCCTGACACGAAGGAACACCTTCATGCCCACATCAAAACTACGGTCAATACTATGTTGATTCACATACTTCTTTTGCATGTCCTGTGCCTCCTGCAATCTCTGCCTGATCAACACCACCTGCTGCTCCATGTCCTATAGAAGAGCTGGTCTAAGAGATACTTTGTCCTCTAACCTATCCCAGCTAAGAGGTGTCCTGCACTCTCTACCATACAAAGCTTGAAAAGGAGTCATGCCTATGGAACTCTAAAAACTATTATTGTATGAAAACTCCACTAAGTACAGGTACTCCTCCCACTTAGTCTGTTGATCCATCACATACATCCTAAGCATGTCCTCTAAAATATGATTCACCCGCTTAGTCTGTCCATCTGTCTCAGGGTGATATGTTGTGCTGAAGTTGATCCTCGTTCCAAAGACATACTGCATGGTAGTCCAGAAATGTGAAGTGTATAAAGGATCACGGTCACAAACGATCTTCCACGGAATATCGTGTAACTCTTGAAAATATCATCCAAATATACTTGTGTCATTGCTCTAGCTTAAATAAGTGGTCTTTACCAGAGAAAAGTGAGCCACTTTTGTCAATTTACAATCAGACCATAATGGCGTCGTGGTAATATCTCGACATCGGTAGCCCAACAATGAAATCCATGGAAATGGTGTCCCATTTCCATTCTCGTATAACATAGCATGAGGATAAAGAAGGCCAAATGGATGCTAATTCTCAACCTTAACCCTCCGGCACTTTAAACATTGTAACACAAACTAAGCCACATCTTGATGAAGTCCTCTTGATAAATTTAATGGTACAACTATCGAGCTCATAAGGTGGCGTGCATCTTCTTCACCCCGGAGGATGGGCTGAATAGGTGTACGATGCACCTCCACCAAGATGTCCTACCTCAAGCCTCCATCTCTCGGGAACATATATCTAGCCTCTGTGCCTAAGAATACCATCTACCTCTAAGGTAAATCTATAAAAATTCCCTTCGAGGGGTCTCTATGACTCGATCTCTGCTCGAACTATAATGTAGAAGCTATCAAGAGGAAGTTGTTGAAGAATCCTACTCCACAAATCTGTGCTCACTGAAGTGGCCATAGCCACATGTCTCTGTCTATTGAGAGCATTTGCTACCACATTCTCCTTCCCCTTCCCCTTCACATGCTCTATCTCCATGTCATACTCACAAAGTAACTCCATCCAATGCCGTTGAAGAGCATTGAGATTGGGCTGCATGAAGAGGTGGCGAAGACTCAAGTGATCTGTCCTGAGTGTGAATCTCCTGTCAAGAAGAAAATGTCCCCATCTAACCAAAGCATGCACAACTTCCACAAGCTCAAGATCGTTGGTTAGATAATTAATATCATCATATTTGAGTTTGTGAGACTCAAAAGCTACTACTCTTCCCTCCTGCATCAACACACCTCTAAGGCCTACCAACGAAGCATCCGTGTAAACAAATAACTCACCTTGTAGATCCGGCACTATAAGAATAGGTGTTGTGGTGTGGAATTCCTTTAGTGTCCTAAAGGCCTACTTGTATCTATGAAACCAAAAAAACTTCTTCCCTTTCCTCCGAAGGAAGTGAAGATAGGGTGCGTAATCCGAGAGAATTCTTGAACAAATCTCTCTCGGTAGTAATCTACTAATCCCATGAAGATGTGCACTTTGGTCACTATAGTGGGTGCTGGAAAACCCATAATGGCTCTAATATTGGAAGGATCGATGGTGATACCTTCCCCGAAAATGATATGACCCAAATACTTCACCTCTTGCTAAAGAAAGTACACTTCTCTAAGTTCTCGTAAAGTTACTACTCACGAAGACACCAAGAACTCACAAAAGATGCCCCTCACGCTCCTCATGTGTACGTGAGTATATCAAAATGCCATCTAGGAAGATGAGCACGAAATGATCTAAGTGTTATGTTTGTGGAGCCTATTTTCATGTTAGAGTGTGGTACACCTTCTATGTGTTACACTCGGGTATTTTTACAATGGTCCCGATTGCTAATGGAGCGGTTAGGGGGTTCGGGGCGAAGCCTCTGAAGCAAATTTTCATGGGTGGTTTACTAACCCATGGGTAATGGGTAAATCACATTACGGGCCCATAATTTTTCGGTACCCATTGTTTTGATACCCACGATTTTTACCCATGGTTTTGATACCAGCAGTTTTGCCCATGGTTTTGATATCCACGATTTTATATCAAATCGCTTAAGAAATTGTCTATTTATATGATCTTATACATATGATACATAGACAAACAAATGTATTACAGATGTGCTTTGAATTTAGGTGTGAATTCTGTAGAGTTTGTTGAGCATAGCTCCAAACAAATATGGGTATTGTATTGAGAGAGTGGAGGCTTGTAATAAAATCTAAGCAAGTGATTCTTGGTGGATGTAGCCCAAATTGGGTGAACCACGTTAAATCTTGTCTCTCTGTGTTGTGTTATTTATTCTGCACTTTTATTTGAGATTTGTAATATTTTCTGCATATTAGTTTCTCTTGTTGCGATTCGTAAGGATTATTCCACATATTTTATCTCTTATTCCCTAACAATTGGTATCGAGCCTGGTTTGGTTTGTCTTTGAAGTGTTGAATCGCAGGAAATTCTTTAGCTTGAGTTGGAGTTATGGTAAATGATGGAAGATCTAGGGTTGATAAATTCAACGGGAATAATTTCATTCTTTGGAAGATGCGGATGGAAGATTACCTTTATTAGAAGGATCTTTATACTCCGTTGTCTCGAGAAGGTGAACAAACCCTTGAGTATGACAGATGTGGGATGGGATTTGTTGGATCAAAGGCACTTGGAACGATCCGGCCGTGTCTTTCATCTTCGGTATTATTTAATGTTTTAAAGGAAAAGACTACAAAAGATCTGATGGATGCATTAGGAAGTTGTATGAAAAAGCCTCTCCCTCTAACAATATATTTTTAATGAAAAAATTGTTTAATATGAAGATGTCCGAGAATAGTTCAAGATGTGAGATCATTTAAATGATTTCAATATGGTTGTGAATATGCTAGCTTCGGTTACAATAGAATTTGATGAAGAAGTTAGGGCTTTATTAATTCTATGCTCTTTACCTGAAAGTTGGAATAGCCTGGTAATGGCGGTAAGCAACTTGGTTCCAGCTAACTCGAAGTTGAAGTTTGAGGATGTTGTAGGGGTGATTCTAAGAGAGGAAATGTGAAGGAAAAGCTCAAGGTGAATCTTATACTTCAGGGAATGCTTTGACAAAGGGAAACTAGAGGGAGACAAAGAATAGAGGAAACCATGGAAAATCAAAGGATCGAGCAAGGTCAAAATCCAAAATCAAGATAATATGATGGCACTGTGAAAAGTCTGGGCATGCAAAGAAGGACTGTTGGGAGCTTCAGGATAAGAAGAAACAACAGGAAGAAAATAAGGAGGAAAATGTGGCATCGGGTAATGTATGCCATGATGCTTTGATTCTTTCTTTTCATAATATTAAAGAATCTTGGGTTTTAGATTCAGGGGCTTCTTTTCATGCTACTCCACATAGGCATTATTTTGTTGATTATGTTCAAGGGGATTTTGGGAATGTTTTTCTTGGTGATGATGAGCCTTGCAGTATAGTTGGAAAAGGTTCTCCCTGGTGTTAAGATGCAGAATGAGAATACATGGATATTGAAGGATGTAAGACATGTGCCTACATTAAGGAGAAATTTGATATCGGCGGGGCAATTGGGAAGTGATGGTTGTACTGTGATATTTACAACTAACTCTTGGAAGGTCACCAAGGGTGCTCTTGTGGTGGCAAGAGTTAAGAAGGTTGGAACCTTGTATTTAACCACTGATAGTACTAATGATTGTAATCTTGTGGCTTCAGATGTAGATACAACATTATGACACTATAGGCTTGGTCATATGAGCCATAAGGGCATGGACATCATAAAGAAGAATTTGCTCCTGATATACGAAATAGGTTCGATTTCATTGAGAAAGACATATATGGGAAACAGTGAGTAAGGGTTCTCATGGTTGGACCTATGAAGAAAGAGAGTAAGTTAGAGATGGTACATTCTGATGTGTGGGGGCTAGCTTAGGTATCATCTCTTGGGGTTCAAGTTATTATGTTACTTTTATTGATGATGCAACAAGGAAAGTTTGGGTTTATTGTATTAGAAACAAATTTTATGTATTTGATACTTTTGTTAAATGGAAAGCCTTGGTAGAGAATGAAATAGGTCTTAAGTTAAAATGTCTCAGGTCAGATAATGGAGGGGAGTATTGTAGCAATGAATTTGATGATTATTATTCTAAGAATGGAATCCATAGGCAAAAGACGGTTCCAGGAACCCCGTAGTAGAATGGGGTGTCAGAAAGGATGAACAAAACAATAATGGAACGTGCTAGGAGCATGAGGATACATGCAGGATTGCCTCTTTATTTTTGGGTAGAAGCGGTGAGCACAACTGTGTACTTAATAAATAGAGGACCCTCAAGTGCCTTGGATGGAGGCATACCTGAGGAGGCTTGGTACGGTAAGAAAGTTGATTACTCATTTCTTAGAGTCTTTGGATGTGAGGTGTTTGTTCATATTGACAAGGATGATAGGACCAAGCTAGAGGCTAAATTAGAAAAATGCACTTTTATTGGTTATGGTGGTGATGACTTTGGATTTAAATGTTGGAGTATTAAGGACAAGAAAATCATTCGGTCTAGGGATGTGGTCTTTAATGAGAAAGTCATGTATAAGCAACAGTTGCAGGAAAACAGGGAAGAATCCAAGAAAGAATATGTAGTGGTAGAGGATCTTCCGGATTGGACAGTGACCCATGAATCAGTTCAGGAACCTACTCAATAGGAACCCCAAACTCCTACAGTGAGGAGGTCTTCCAGGGTAAGAAAAGAACACTCCGAACGTTTTTCTCCTTCTCTTTATTATTTATTACTCACTTATAGTGGAGAGCCGTAGAGCTTTGATGAAGCAATGCGGTAGATGCCGAGAAGAAGTGGGAGCAAGCCATGGATGAGGAGCATAAGTCTCTCATGGAGAACCCAGACTTGGGATTTGGTGAAGCTACCGCTAAAAATAGCATTAGAACAAGTGGGTGAAATAGCATTAAAAACAAGGAGGAAAATTTAAAGATATAGGAAGAAAATATATAAGGCTGGTTGGTGGTCAAGGGGTTTGCACAGAAACAAGGTATAGATTTTGATGAGATCTTTTCTCCTGTAGTAAAAATGACTTCTATTAGAACTGTTCTTGGAATAGTGGTAGCAGAAGATTTACACTTAGAATAGTTAGATGTAAAGACTGCATTTCTCCATGGTGATTTAGAGGAGGAGCTATATATGCAACATCCTAAAGGATATGAAGTCAAAGGTAAAGAGGAGATGGTGTGCAAACTGAAGAAGAGCTTGTATGGCCTGAAACAAGCTCCACGTCAATGGTATAAGAAGTTTGATAGCTTCATGATGGAGCAAGGTTATATTAGATGTCATTCTGACCATTGCATATACACAAAAATTTGAGGATGGAAGTTATATTATCCTATGTTTGTATGTTGATGACATGCTAGTTGCAGGTAAAAACATGCAGGAAATAAAAGTACTCAAGAAACAGCTAAGTGAATCCTTTGATATGAAGGATTTGGGGGCTGCTAGACAATTCCTTGGTACGAGGATAACTCGGGATAGGAAGGAACAGAAGTTGAATTTATCTCAGGGAGATTACATTAAGAAGGTATTGGATAGGTTTAACATATGGGATGCTAAACTCGGGGGGACTCCTTTGGCGGGACATTTTAAGTTATCAAAGGAGCATTGTCCTAAGATAGAGCAAGAAAGAAACCAAATGTCCAAGGTACCTTACTCATCAGCAGTTGGCAGTTTGATGTATGCTATGGTGTGCACTAGGCTTGATATTGCCCATGCAGTGGGAGCTATGAGTAGATTTATGAGTGATCCAGGTAAAGAGCACTGGCAAACAGTAAAGTGGATCCTTCGGTATTTGAGAGGGACCATGGGGACAGTTTTGTGCTATAGTGGATCAGACACCACTTTATGTGGTTATGTAGATTCATACATGGCTGGAGATGTTGATAGCAGGAGGAGCATGACAGGTTATATTTACACTGTAGGTGGGACAACAGTGAGCTGGATTTCATGACTACAGAAGCTGGTGGCTTTATCAACCACGAAGGTTGAGTATGTTGCTGCCACAGAGGCAAGCAAAGAGATGATTTGGTTATAACAATTGCTTAAGGAGTTGGGGCATAAGCAGAAGGAATGTAAGCTGCATAGTGATAGTCAGAGTGCTATACACCTAGCTAAGAACTCTACTTTCCACTCTAGGACGAAGCATATATAGTTGAGATATCACTTCATCAGGATAGCTTTGGAAGAAGATAAGTTGAAGTTGGAGAAGATTCATACTAGTCAGAATCCTGCAGACATGATGACCAAGGTGGTCACAAGGGATAAACTAAAGCTATGTTCAGCTTTGGTTGGCCTTCGCGGATGACAGTGAAGGGTTGAGAAGCTTGCTTAGTGAAAATCTATCTCCAAGTGGGAGATTGTTATGTTTGTGGAGCCTACTTTCATGTTAGAGTGTGGTACACCTTCTATGTGTTACACTCGGGTATTTTTACGGCGGTCCCTCAACTCTTATAATTACTTTCCCACATCCAAATTTAATTTATTAAAATTTTAATCATATGATTCTCACATTAATTCTATCACAATTTAATTAATTAAAAAAGGGAACACATTACTAATAAAATACATACAAAAATAATAAAAAAAACACCAATAAAATAGATAATACCCATGGTCACATGTAAAGATAATCCCCCATGGGAATCTCTAACAAAACAACACATAACACAATAAAACGAGTTGCCATGGTGACCTTGTCAAATTCACCTAGATTTCCATTATGGTTCGTTTCCGATCCTCGATGCTTTGTTGTGATATTTTTAACCCGCAAAATACAAATACCTCCTTCGACCTTGTGGCCATATCGTAACATCCAACATGATATAAATGAAATCACAAAACCAACTATATAAATGACTCACAATAACTACATCATTTGCATTTTTTTAATCCACAACTATATCATCATCAAAATAATATTCATTTTCTAGATAGACTCATAATATCCAATCGCATGTCTAAACAACATCCATAAAATATCCATGTCAATATTATATCATCATCCACATATAAGGTATCTATAATAATCATCATGAATCAAAATCAAATCAAGATCAACAATAATCCATGATCAATTTCTAACATCATACTAAATTAAAACATAATAATGTCTATAATGTAATCAATAGTATCAAAGATAAGCATCAAAAGGTGTCAAAGGGAAGCGGGCACTAAAAGGAACATTCTAGGCATAGAGAAACTCACAATTTGTTTCTTGACACCATTTTTGAGTAAATGAACCTTCTCCCACACTGAAAAATGTATTTGTGCCTCTATTCCATAAATTTAATGGTCTGCACCTTCTAGAGCAATAAAAATGTGTTTTTGTGGTTTTCTTCAACCCTTTACATCATTTTTTTGTTTCTCCATGTCTCTCCCTTCCACATTTGTTTTTCTATGCATGTATTTCACATTTGAGGTGCATGATGTCGTTTTTCATAGATTTTAATGACGAATTTCAAGATTTGGGCTATGTTACTTCATCCGACCTCCCTCATCTCCATTTTTCTATTTCTTTCTCCCTCAATAGAATATCTTGCTTCCTTTATTGGTGTATCACCGCTTTAGTGTAGGATCTGTTTTTTCCCTTTCTCTCTCCTTGGTTCCTTGGAATGGTTAGATTAGGTTAGATTTAGTTTGCCTACACTGGAGTAGCTCGTGGTAGGTAGTTTAGGAATAGGAACTAGCCTTTAATTTGGAGAGCTTTCCCACTTTTGCAAGGTCCCACACCTTGGGGAAAGTTCAATGTTATGCAATCACACCAAATAAGTCTGCCTTAGAAAAGTAGATATTTTAGAACTCATTTGGGGGTGCTGTGATTTTGCACTAAAAGTTTTGGCACGCCCGGTGGGACACTGGGGTTAGATATTTCTTCTTCTCTTAGTGTCTCAAAGTGAAAACAACAAAACTTACACCACCGTGTGCCACTAATAGTTTTGGCACGCTGATTCTTAGTGGGACTAGAGGTCTTCACTTTATTTCATCAAGTTAATGTGTTCTTGGTGGGATTCAGCCTTTTGGGGCACATGCAGGCACATCTGGTGACTCCATCTGGTCAAAAACCATTCCATGAGTTTCAAACCTTTTCCATCCATTTCCATCCATTTTCATCTATTTTCCTCTTCCATCTCTTCCATTTTCTCCCATTCCACGAGGTTGTACAATCATGACTTCATTCCCTTCATGGAACTCACACTTACACAACAATACAGTCCACCTCTAATGTATTTCCCAACTCCTCCATATTAACATTATGATCAGATCCAAAACCATTATGCTTACCCATATGAGCAGTGTGTAAACCAGGTTTGACTATGAAGCTTATCAAGGAAAACGGGACACATATAATGGCTGACATGGTTCATTCATGGGGCATAACACAAATGAATGCATTTAATATTGGTTACAGGGAACCTTGCCCATGGGAAGGCCCTTTTCCAAGACATTACAACCCTCAAGAGAAGCTAGAATTCATAGTTGAAATGTTGCCTCAACTTGCATAGTGGATTGAGGACATTGAGGCTTATGAGAAAAGTGTGAGACAACCTTGTCGATGGGTAAGTCCACCACCTCTTAGCTCTTTATTTTCTCTTCCTCAGTCTTTATCATTTCAGCATGATCAAGATTAAAGCCCCTCAGTTTCTTCCCCAAGTATTAGTTTCTCTTCTTCATCCCCTGATCTTTCACCTCATCTCATTTCTTCTCCCTTTTTCCCTTCCAAATAGTCATCCCCTCCAAACAAACAAGAAGTTCCACCTCCCTCCCCACCAAAAACAATTGCAAAGCTAGTTGAACCCTAACCTGCCACTCCTCTTACTTTCCCAAGTCCATGTTGGGAAGATACTCAAGAATCCAGTCAAGGACAACAAGAAGAGGATCCCAACAGAAAATAAATAATAGACAATCTAATGATTTGGGTTGCTAAATTTGGGTTTACAAAGATCCCCTTGATGGTCAAGCATATAGAGGAGGTAAAGGTTGAAGAGCCGGTAGTGACTAAAACTGAATTTGCAAAGTGGAATAAGGAGAAGCTGTTCCAAATTGAAAAGAAGAGAAGTGTATTCCAGCTGAGGAGGAGAGTAATGCAACCCCAGAAGCTTTGAGTAAAAAACAGGCCATAGAAGAACCTTTAGTTCTTCCTCTCACCTCATCTCTCTCGAACTCTAATGCTAAAGAAGAGTTTGATCTTTCAAACTCAATGTTTGAGAATGAGGGAAAACATGGTGAAAAATTTGCAAACCAAGAGGACACCATGGAAGAGGTTGAACATTTGCAATAGAACAACAATGAGGCAATTTATTTGTCTAATTTGGAGGACTATTTTGATGGAGAAGAACCAATTGAGTTTCTATTATTTTCTCCTTCATCATCCACCTTCCAAGCACATGAGCCTGTTGTCATGGAGGAGAACTTTCAATTGTAACAACTTACATATTATGACAGCTCTTTGGAATCAAGTTTGGGAGATTTAAACCTTCCATGCTCTTCACAGAAGGAAGAAGAGAAAGGGCGAAAAGTTCCACCATTACTTCCACACCATCCATTCAAGAAGGTCTACAAGAAGAATCCATTCTTGGAGTAGAAATTCAGAGTTATGGGCACATCCAAAGGATCAGACCTTACCCAATCAGGTACTTGGCTTCATTAGAGCCAAGGGAGAAGCCAAAACCAGTCATGCCTACTCCAAGGCATGAGGATGAACATCAAAAAACCAAGGGTCATCATCAACACCTCCCGAGTTCAATGCAAGTCAGCTTGAGGAGGTATTTCCCATTAATGTTGATACCTTGATGATTTGGGTGGAAGACAAGGTTAGAGTTAGTTTTTCACTCATATTAGCAGCTATATTTAGTGTCAAATCATTTACATGGCTACCTCTCTTGAGAAAGGGAAGCTACTTCTCTTTACTAGTTGTAGGCTTTGTTTAGCATTCTTTTTCTCTGGTTAGTTTAGGAGTAGGATTATATTTTGTTTTTAGCGGAAGAAGTGCTTATGCACACTCTGCATGTCTCATTTGAGGCATGTATGATTTGGTTTTTGTATATAAGTTTTGTTTGTATTACTTCACAGGGAATGAAGCCAGGCTCTTAACTATCCAAGGTAGGAAGACTCATATTTTCATGTAACAGTTGAAATCTCTAAAAATAATGTAGAAATTACTCTGATCTAATACAAAGAATCCATGAAATAGCTACATAGACAATAATTGAAATCAACAACTCTATATTATATTTTTATTATTGATTCACTATTTCATTACACTCCATTATATAGGAGATGTATAATAACAATCCTCACAACAACCTTTGTCTTCATATACAACCATACACCCATATGGTTTCAACCTCTCACCAATATAATAATAAAACAATACTAATTGTTTTATTATTCTAACTTACTAACTTACCACATACTAACCACATTTTATATTTACTATTTACATTTACATAGTAAATGTACTTTCACTAATTTACCATAATAATAATTAAAATGTAATTATTATTCACCCGTACATACAAATGGAGCACTAAGATATATTTCCTAACATTCCCCCCCTTAGTGCGAACATGGGGAAAACCTGCCTTATACTTGCACTTGCTCATGATCTGATGATTTTACAGGATGATCATAAACCTAATAGATGGTTTTTCACAGGGTTGACCATAAACTGAAAATGATGGTTTTACAATTGGTTTACCACAAACCAAAAGGGTGATGGTTTTGCATAGGGTTTACCAACAACCGAAAATGGTGGTTTTACAAGTGGTGTACCACAAACCAAAAGGGTGATGGTTTTGCATAGGGTTTACCAACAACCGAAAATGGTGGTTTTACAAGTGGTGTACCACAAACCAAAAATGAAGGTTTTCAAGTGGTTTACCTACAACCACATCATGATATGCCAAGTATTATTCTTAGCCCTCATCACATCTCACTGCAAGGAATAACATAGGAAATTCTGCTGAAATTTACTGCATATATAGAAAATACCATAAATGTAGAAAACTAGAAATGGAACATTGAGATCATGTTCCCCCCTCAATGTGAAATTTCCTTTATTCTGTAAACCACAATAGAAACACTTTGCTGACGCAACCAAACACTCGCCGTAAATACAAAGAAACAACAAGAACGCACTATATAAAAAAATAATCACCATAGGCGATACGGTCCCATCGTTAGTGATTGACGAGAGGTCGCTGAATGACCTCCAACCTCCTGTGCCTCCTTCCTCCAAGAATTTCACTTAGAATAGAAAGTCTTCAGAATTATAGTCAATTTCATCTCTTATTTGTTCATCTCTAGTTTCCCATTCTACAATTTTGCTTATATATATAGGTGCTTTTTCTTTTCCATCTACTATCCTCCATAGGTTTTTATTCATTAACTGCATCTGGATTTTTACTCTCCATGTATGGAAGTTCAGCCCATTAAATTTATATAATGGTGTATCCATTTTATTGAATCTAAATATCCAAAAAAATTGAATGTAGATTTGAATTACCTTTAATTCTCTGATTTCTTCAAAAAAACAATAGTGATCAATGTGTTGTATAGTAAATTGCACGTTTCTCTCAAAATACAAACTAGGTTTTTCTGAAATTTTTATTGTAGCTTCTTGTATAACAGATCGTTCCATGAAAACATTTTTGGAGAAACCCAGATCGCGAAACAAAAGTTACGAGATCTTATTCCGATGCAGATTTAACCTGCTCTGGTACCAAATGTAGAAATTACTCTGATCTAATACAACGAATCCATGAAATAGCTACATACGAATAATAATTGAAATCAACAACTCTATATTATATTTTTATTATTCATTCACTATTTTATTACACTCTATTATATAGGAAATGTATAATAACAATCCTCACAACAACCTTTGTCTGCATATACAACCATACACCCATATGGTTTCAACCTCTCACCAATATAATAATAAAACAATACTAATTATTTTATTATTCTAACTTACTAACTTACCACATACTAACCACATTTTACATTTACTATTTATATTTACATAGTAAATGTACTTTCACTAATTTACCATAATAATAATTACACATGTAATTATTATTCACCCATACAAATGGAGCACTAAGATATATTTCCTAACAAATAAAACAAATTCAAAGCAACTAAAGCCTTCTCAAGACAGTCCATTCGAGGGCCAGATTGAAGCCCTGGTCAAAACAATTTTCTACTCTCAGAAAATCCATTCCCAAGATTTTCTTATGAAAATTGAGGGTGCAGACGTGTAGGCAGGCTCAGGGTCAGACAAAACATAGAAAAGGCTTGTAGTCAGGCTCACAGTGGCTCAGGGATCAAGTCTTCGAAGTTCAGATCAGTTTCATGTTTATCAAGTAGAATCCATGCCCAATGGATGCTTCAAGGCCATTGGTCTTTTCATCTAGCAGGCAGATGTCCCCATGAGTCGCCAATTGTTATCCCAAATTTTCCCCTAGAAAATTTGGTCAGAACAAACCCCGCACATAGAGAAAATATGAAGGGAAAACATTTTGGACCTATGAGCTCACATTCCAAAACGAGGCAAAGGAAAAAGTCAACATTCAGCCCAAGTCAAGGAAAGCGGGTTATCGGAGCAAAAGGTGAAAATTTTCCTTTTGACAAAAAGGCCCAGAGACAAAAGGTGAAGCACATCCCCCAACCAACCAAAGGGTGCCACGTGTCCAAGCGGGAAGCAAAGTCAGTCGTAGGATTTTTGGATTTCATGATTCTTGTGGAAAAAGGGGAAAAGATAAATTACGAGACCCACAAACCTGATTTTTCCCTAATCTGGTTGTCACGTGTCCCATATTAAAGGGGACCCATTATTCAAACTATTTTCCCATCCATTTGTACGAACTCGATACAAACTTCAGAGGGGCATATCTTTTGACTCGGGATCAAAATATTACAAATATGACACTGTTGGAAGCGTCTCAATGTCTTCTACACCATGGAAAGATAAAAATCAATTTTCTTAGGCCTTGGTAGGTGAACCATGGAGAAACATCTTCAGGCCTTTAATACATAATCTGATTTTCTCAACTACCAGATCTAATTCAATTCGATCTGCCATTCTTCTTCAACATGCCAAACAGACAGAGGGAGCCAGAATCGACATATTTGGGGTAGATTTGAAAGGGGGCATTGATTGATGGCATTTGAATCTTCAAGATAGGATTCAATGCATATCCTGGGGTGGTTGAAATAGGATTCGACTTTTCCCTCTTCTCTCTCTTTTCTTTCTATATATACTATAACACTTCTCGTTTGAGAAGGAGAGACATTCTGGGCATAGAGAAACTCTATCAAATTTGTTTCTCAATGCCATTTTTAAGTAATGAACCTTCTCCCACACCTAGAAAATGTATTTGTGCCTCTATTCCAAAAATGTAATGGTTTGTGCACCTTATAGAGAAATAAAAACGTGTTTTTGTGGTGTTCTTCAACCCTTTGCATCATTTTGTTGTTTCTCTGTGCCTCTCCCTTCAAATTTGTTTTTCTATGCATGTATTTCACATTTACAAGTGTATGATGTTGTGTTTCATGGAGTTTAATGAAGAATTTTAAGATCTGGGCCGTGTTACTTTTGTCTTACCTCCCTCATCTCCATTTTTTCTATTTCTTTCTCGCTCAACAGAATATCTTTCTTCCTTTACTAGTGTATCACCACTTTAGTGTAGGCTCTATTGTTTCCCTCTTTCTCTCTCCTTGGTTCCTTGGAATGGTTAGATTAGGTTAGATTTAGTTTACCTACACTAGAGTAGCTCATGGCAGGTAGTTTAGGAATAGGAACCAACCTTTAATCTGGAGAGCTTTCCCATTTTGTAAGGTCCCAAACCTTGGGGAAAGTTCAATGTTATACAATCACACAAAATGAGTCTGCCTTAGAAAAGTAGATTTTTTAGAACTCATTTGGGTGTGTTGTGATTTTGCACTAACAGGACCTGAAGCCAACCATCGTGATTAGGATATTATACTTGTAACAAAACCATAATTCCCCAACTAAGGGGTGGAGATCCTATAATATTCTACATGGCCAAGAACGGATAATCCCACCGTGGGGAGCTAAAAAAACCTTTCCCCTATGGGGGCGGGCTCCATCCCAGTCCATATGAGGATGAGGTTGAAGGGAATCCCCTAGTGGAGGTGGAATTCCGGGCTGTGCGAACGACTCCTTTGATGTTGTGCTATAGGAGGCAGCCATCGGGTGGTGGCAAAGGCCGAGCCGGTGGTAGCCGAGGATCTATTAGAACCTGAATCATAAAGCATGACACACTCCTCGAGTGATCAAGAAGCTCCTATCGATGAGAAAAATCTAAGGTAACCTTGGTGGCTTTAGCTTCAATCTGTATGCAAACAAAGGGATGGAATAATCACCTTGTCATTATTGGAAAAGCAAATAACATATTGATCTTGCTTGAAAATTAAAGCATTGCGATTTTTCCAGATATGAAACAGAATACATACATGAAACAAATTCCAAAGCATATCAATATAATGGGGCCAAGGACTGAAGTCACCAAATAAGGCCAGACACCACAGGAAGAAGTCAGGGTGATAGGGTTGAAACAAAGAATGGATCCACCTCTAGATAGAACTAGCACACGGACACGAGCATAAAAGGTGTTTAAATAACTCAAGGTGAGAATAAAAACAACAAATAGGATTAGGGATGCCAATATGACTAATTCTTTCACCCACAGGAAAACCTTGGTAAACAAGACACCAAAGAAAGTGATTAACTTTAGGCTCAAGAAGAGGGTTCCAGGTACAGGAAAGTTGACGAATCCAAGTGGACTACTTAGAATGTAACTCCCACGAGCATTGATTTTAACAATGGACGGTGAGAGAGGACTCAATAAATAATAAATGGTCTAAGTATTGTATTAGAGGAAAGAAATTTCTTGATTCCACCACCAATCATGCCATCATGCTACTGGAGGTTAGAGCCCCAACTTGTGGAGCATAACATCAAGAAGGAGCTCCTAAATGTTTCAGATAGACTAGAGGTCCAAATTGGTGAAATTCAATTTTAGCTTGAGCTCGGGCCAAGAAATCCAATCTCTACAAATCATAAGATCCTAAATGGCATGAATGCCCTTACAAAAGATCCAAATAGCTTTAATTCCCGGGGTTTCAAAAAGCGAATATTACCTCACGATGATAGGAGACCACCAAATATTTTGTGAATTAAAAGAAATCCCTATGTGAAAGCCATAGCTAATCCACTACATCAATGGCTTCACCTATTCTAATGCTTTCCAAATAAATTTGGAAACAAAGGTAATAATAATTTTGAAAGGATTTGAAGTGATAATAAGAATATGCAACTTGATACGGTTCCAACACTTCTTTCTGTAAGGGGCTCCAGATTCAATATAATGGTGCAGAAAAATTTGCCAAGCCTAACTACCCAAAAGACACTGGATAACCTATTTTTCACATAAGGCCACACTCTTCCGATAAACATGAAGAATACCCATGCCACCTTGATCATGAGGAAGGCAATAGACATCCCAAGAAACTCTGTGAAAACTAGTTGAACCAAAACTTTTACACCATAAAATTTCCCCAAGCATCTTGGAAATTCAGTTGAGAGAATTGCAAGAAGGAAACCAACGTAAAAAATAATTAAAATGTGTAGCGGAAAGGATCTTGGTGTAAACTTGGAATTTACTAGCTAGAGATAAGGGTTTAGAAGACCATTTGGTAACTTTCTTCTCCACCCTGCTAAGAACATAATTCCAAAATTTCATAGAGTCATCATCAAAGGCAAAGAGAATATTTTCAAAACTTTGAATTACTCTATATGGTTAATCCATTTCAAGGTTTAAGCCTTCAACTAGTACAAAAGAGGCAAAAAAATCTGTTGATAGCCCAAAGTTTTTGCCATTTGAATATTGGAACCTAAAGCCAAGAAAAAGTGTCAAGAAATTCGAATACCGTGGCTACATTCTAATTTGATTCAACAAGAGTAAGAAAGGAATCATTAGTGAAGTGGCCATTGATAAGTTGTGTCGCATGATCTGGAAGAACAATCCCCAAATGCAGCCTTGGGCAGCTTGCTAGGAAATTAAGAAACCTAGGGCATAAGAAGTGATCACAAACAGTGTTGGCACAAGAGGGAACCCTTGTTTGATCAAGAGGAAAAGGTCGATGGCATTAGACTCGGTGACCATTAACAAAGATGAGTCGGAAGAATCATTTGAAAACAACATGCTAAGATCCAATTGAAATAAATCTCCAAAACCAAGGGCTTTAAGCATGGAAAGAATGAAGGGCCATTCAATGCGATCGTAAGCTTTCTCGAAATCAATCTTGAGGAAGAGAGGCCTCTGTGAAGACACCCATGCCCATTCCATGCCTTCCTAGACTGCAATAAGATTGTTCAGATATAACGGTCTTTGACAAAAAAAAGTATGCTAAGGCCAAAATATCTTAGGAAGAAGATCCGTAATGTAGATAGTTAGCACCTTAGCAAGAATCTTGTAAGATAAATTCAACAGGGTGATCGATCACCAGTTATTCATTTGTTTAGGATTACCTTCTTTGAGAATGAACTTGATGTTTCCTTGATTGATGAAACTCCCAAGAGAGTGAGTTCTTAATAAAAATCATGTTTATCCTCATCGAAATCGTTAATTGGATGGGTTTATTATTAAGAAGGAAAAACATTTCTATTGTATTAATATTTGTTTGTTTGAATGTTCCTATTTTTGTGTTGTGTTTTTTTATCTATGAGTAAAATTCCTCGGTCATATCACAATAGTGTCATCACAAGCCATTTTATATAAATTTTCATTCAATCATATGTTATATAACATTAGGTTAGTCATAAAGATATATGGATCTCTATGCAAGATAAGTATCATGCTTAATTACATTCATATATAATCTATCATCTATAATCTATTACCACTCTTTCATAAACCAAATCTAATAAATTCATATCCCAAAGAAAATAAATAAATATCACCATATATGCTTCCATAACAATCCACAATAACATAATTAACATCTAAAAACATTATCCTTCAATTTTCATCCTTTCTTTGTAATTTCAAGAGTCCCTACATATGTTTCATCCTTGCATGCCATTTTTAGGGGGCATATCCCTAACAACCATGCCACTAGGGGTATATTATTACAACCATCTATATGTCTAGATTATTTCAAAATATGGTGTTCACCGAAACACCCTTTAAAGAGGGGAAAATGTAGGCACCGTAATCCCACCACCCTACCTTCATTATCGAGTATTCATGAATCTATCCATGTTAAATTACTCTAGCTAACACACTCTAATATAGGGGACACGTTCATTAATTGATAAAAATTCATTAATTGATGACTTCATTCCATAATATCCAATGAATAATTAATTAACTAATTAATAATTATTAACTCTTTCATCTATTTCTTAATTTAGTCTAGGCACACCTACATAATACAACATCTAAAATAAAAATTATTTTCACCTACTTAATCTTACCTACCCACATTCTATTTATTATCTATCCCACACCTACCCCCATTTAATTAATCCTAAAAATCATGTCACTAAATACTATGAAATTACACGTATATCTATTAGTTAATATTTAAATGTCCAATCAAATAACCAGCTAAAGGATGATTCAAAATGATCCCTAACAATCAAGAATTGCGCAAGATAACATTCTCTCAATGAAGAATTCATACAAATCATCATTGACATACATGCCACTAAATGTTTTCTCAATCCAATGAGAAACTACTATCAAATTGTCATCAATCATAAAAGAATAAGAAAATCCACAAAACAAAGTAGTTCTTCATTTTGTATGTAAATGTATTTGTTTCCCTTTTTTCTAAAATATGAAGTGTTTGTTTGGATTTATAATAGTGTTTTCCATTGTTATTTATTCCTAGATTTTCAACATCCCATTTTCCTCGTGTCATTTCTATAGCAAGGTCATCTTCCTATATATAGGTATTTTTTTCTATTGAAACTTACTCTCATTATGTCACATATCTAGATCATATTTATGATTTACACTAAATCATGCTTCTATAATAATATTTGAAACTGAAATATGTAGATTACACATAATATTCACTTTGCATCCATACAACTCTTGTTATTGTTTACTTGTTTACTATATTTAGTACTTTTGTTTTTCTTATTTTATGTCTCCCTTGGCATTCCATATGTATGTATTAAAATCTCATGTCCCTTTTTGTGGCCTCATAAGTACTTTTTCTATGTAACATTATTTTTCCCTTGTATATGGAATTTGACCTTCTATATTGCATTACACGCGATGATGAATTATGTAATTGTATGTTTATATGATTCTATATTTCTATCCTTGTATGTTTGTTTCTAATCTTAGTGTCATGATATATATGAAGCAACACTTATACACATTTTATCATCTCATTTTCTCCAAATATTACAGTTTCACCATTTTCTTTACGTTTATTGAATGATGAAACAGAGATAAGGTAAGGGCTAGGAGGAATACCTGTTAAATGGGTTGGTTGATGGTTGTTGTGTGTGTTCTAACTTCTTGATCCAATACTGATTGTGAGAACTTCCTTTTGGCTAGGAGGAACTACCTATAATAGAAAAAAAGACCACAAAAGAGAAGTTAAATAATATATGACGGTGGACTCATAGCGTATGCTAGTTCTCGGGAAGTGTGATACTTCCTAGAAGGTTGTCAATCCACCGTTTAAAACAAATTAATGCAAGAAATAAGCAAAGTCCTACTGTAGTTGATATGATTTGGGTATCTCATTCAATCACAATAAGAAAATATAACATAACAGGCTAGGCTATGGTCGAATCGAAAGGGTAGGTAGTTTTCAAGGTATCAGGGGTGTTTAGGGTCTAATTCTAGGTTGTTTAGGTCAAATGGTAGGAGGTTGTTTGGCTTTGTTCTTGGGCAGGGTATAAAACACAGAGATCAATGTCGAGTTGGGTATAGCTAATGACGGTTAAGATAGACCGATGATGGTTATGGGTAACGGGTGTAGGTATAGTAGGGTGACAATAATTTGATGAAAATCTTATTATAGAAGCTAGGTGAATTTGGATGGGAATAAAGGAGGAGATGGCAAGGTCTATGGGAATACTAAGAACACTCAGAGAGGTGGAAGGGCCAGGATAGGTAATCTGACAAGCGGGTGAGTGAGATTTTGGGTTTGTTAGAAAGAAGGCTATGGAGGAATGGGAATGTTAATAGAAGAATGGTAACAAAAATGATAACAACTCTATGAACATAATAGGAATGGAAATGATTAATGATAAAACACTTACCAATGTTGCAGGTCCAATGGTTAGGTGGTGGTGATGATTGGTTGATGGAATGGAGCTTGGTGTAATAGTGACACTTCCAAAATATTTCGTGAGAAAAAATAATTCGGATTCGTCCCGGTACTAGTTATGGATGTCCGAAAGTGCGTAAAAAACTCCGGTTCTACTTGCATGCAACTCTCTTTTCATCCTCTTACTCTTAGAATGTGCCAACCCAAAAACAAGGTTGCTTAGGTGAATAAATGGTAACTAACGATGGTTCCAGGGTTGACCGACATCGATTAAGGTGAGATTCCCTAGGTTTACTAAAATGGGTAGATCTTTCTAATTTCTTGGGCCTAGTTAGTTTTGTTCTCATGGATTAGAACAGAAGCTTCCTTTCTAATGGGTGGGAATGTGGTTAGAGAGATTATAGGGATTGATTTTAGGGTTAGACCAAATCTTAGCTCATTAATGCAAGTCAGATTAGGTCTTAATTAGTTATGGAAATGTGCCAAGAATAGGTCTAGGGTGAGGTGGCTAGATAAGGTTTCTAGGTGAGGTGGAAATTAGGTCAATTAAGGTAATTAAATGATAAATATTGTGAGGATGGGTATTTAATTTAATTAAAATAATTAAATTAATTGTTAATGTGGGGTGGAAGGGGCCTTGGTTAGGTGCCCATGTTTGAATTTGGTTATCGATCCGGGCTAAGGGAATGTGACCAAATTTAGGTGTCTACAATGACATCATATGGGAACCTTCTACATATATCAATGGGTTTATTATAATATTATATAATATGATGTACATATAGTTTATCTTGATCCAAATGGTCTCAAAGTTATATCCCTCACCTCAAAAGAGGAGGAATTCTATGAGGTATACGATCAAAATATCACATATATTGACATGTTAACAAACTTTGAAATACCATGGAATAGGTTGCAATCACATAATTAGAGGTATATGTACAAAATTTAAAAAAACGTTAGTGTAGACACAACAATCTAACAAAGAATAAAACTATTAAACAATGTTATACCTAAAGGATAATATTTTCCTCGGAAACTTTTGACATCCAATTTTGATATTTTTGAGAAAATACAAGTTTTGAATAGGTTTAGAAATCTAGATAGACATTTTTAATACAAATATCACTACATTTTAAGAAGGAATGCAAGGGGCATGGTGCTAATTTCAATCCTAATCTTAAATTTTGAGTTGCACATTTCCTCTTTACTATGAATTTTCATTATGAAAATGACATAGCAAGGGATAAAGAATGATAATAATTGTTTATGAATGTTCAAAGTTTAAAAATCATTAACAAAATTCATGGTGGGGACATGAGTGTAATCATTTAGACCCTTCAACTTTGTACATTCGAGATATAGATCCATACATCAAGATGTGTGATTCCATGATTAGATGGTTTTTATGGGTCAAGTTATATCATTATTATATATTGGTTTAGTTCACCTTGGGACACCATTCCTTTCACTCCATTTTTAGGATAGGTGGTTCAAGTAACAATTGATCTATTTTTTGAAATTATACATTAGGTTTAGTGAAATCTGACCTCTTTGGTTACTTTTAGGTTTTGTTAAATATCTCCCAAATTTAATTTTCACTCCTATGATTGGGTCAAGTGATACATATTTTTATGGTTACTTCTACATTAGGGACCAATATATACTTGAATCCTTTGGTTTCTTCTATATTTGGTTAAGTGATTTCCAACTCCTTTTATCTCCTTATACTTCTACATTGTTTGTACTCATCGCCCCTAATCTTCCATTGATGAAATTTCAATTCTTCTGTATTTCATTCAAAAAGATCCTATTATCTTCCAAAGGAAAAAGCCTATGCTCCTCACATGTTTTTTTCAATATCAATTTTGATGTCTCAAGTTCAATTTCATAGAATTAATGTTCAATTATTTTTAATAGACATTGACTATATTATATTTATAAGTTTCACTAGATCAATAATCTCATGAAACCAATAATTTGATAATGGAAAAAGTGCGTTTACTCAATTAGGCATATACTTCCTCTTAGAAAGAAATTTTCAATTCCTATCTTAAAGAGGGTGAATGTACAAACCCAAATTTGGCAAGGTGGAGATGAAGATCAATATTGACTTAATCCATGTAATCACAACTTTTGTGCCTATTTGGATCATAATTTATATACCTTAGGCCATGGTTAATCATATGGTAGGAATTTATCTCCTAATTACATTTTTTATCCACTTATATAAATACTCATATAAGTCAAAATAAATCTATTACTCATGATAAAAATACATATATATTTATAACATCATTCCTCACCGTTGGACAAATTTTCCAATAGGATGGAAGAAACATTTGGTTCAATACTTGTTTGAGAGGTCTCATCTTGTGCCATCCAATGGCCATTTTCCGATTTGTATATCTTTTATTGTTGACATATCCACTCTAGTTCATCTTAAAAGTGAATTTCTATCCACATATCAATGTCTAAGAAATTATAAGACATTCATTTACTCACCTTTCACTCATCTTGGATTTTAAAGAGATATTCAACTAAAAACAAGTTTAAAAGGAAATAAAAGCTATCCTATACTTCTGTAATGTTAAATAACAAACTAGGAGTAGGCCTTACATAGTTGCAAAGCACTCTAAACCGAGTCTAAGAGTCATGTTTCACAAATAAAGATCCTTCGAGTTTTAGGTCCAATACAAACTAATTATCTCAATATAAATAAATTATGAAGTGTGAGAATTATGTCACATCTCTAGGTGGATAACTACATGTGGTTTGAGGCATCCCTTGAGTATTTCAAATGCAGTTGCGTATGGATTGTGCTATAAGAAAAGAACTAATAGTTTTACAAGATTTCAACAATGATGTGGGTTTTATATCAAGATGACTAATGTCAAAAGGTTTTACACATTATTGGCATTGATATCTCATGAAAAAATAGCATACAAATCATTAACATATATCCCAAGGGTTCAAAGAATTTATTTGTAGCATGGAAAATTTTGTCGAGAGGAAAACATGTCAAATGGTCTCATTCTATTCCAAATGGTTGTCTTTAAGCATACTACAAGACCAACGAAAATAGCTAAGTACATTAGTTTTTATCTATCTATCTATATTTGGCACATGTTCTATTTGATCTATCATTCAATATTTTATATGTACATTTAGATCTAAATGTTAATGTCTATTTAATAATTTTAATACATAACATGTTCCAACCCTAACCCAAACTTAAATTGGTAAGAAGCCCCTAATAGTTAATAATTTATTTTCTACGGGTAAATAACTAGGCCCCCTTCGTTTGTGATTATTACCAAAAATATATGAGAAAAGATGACACATTATTATTTTTATAGAAACCATCAACATAGAAGAGAAATTGATGCTCTAAAGTCTTCGACACAACTCGTTAGTTTGTAATTTGCTTAGTCCCGTATTGTAATAATTGTGAGTCAAAGATACTCTATTACACTACATGCTCCAAATAGATTTCTTAATAGTTTTACTTATTTTAATTTTATTCTTGTTCTATACGCCTATTAATATTGTTCCTCCTTATAAATGTGCTAGTCATTCAATATATATATATTATTTAGAGACTTGAATGTTTATATTTTTATAATTTGCATCGTTTAATTAATATTTTGAAAACTATTTTTAAATTACAAAGACATAAATAAATTTAGTATTATAAAATGTCACTAATTTTCAATTATTTAATTTAATTTATATATTAAAACTTATGACTGTGCACTAGACTCTTAATGATATATTGTAAAGAAGAGGAAAAACAAAGATAAGAATACACATAATAAAATATAAAATAAAAAGAAAATAACATTAATAATTACAATAAGATGCCCGATAAAATAATACTAATTAAAAAACACGTGCAATTTTTTCTATGAGTTACATTCATATTTTAATGGTATCCTAATTTTCTAATATTTTCACTATAGCTTTAATAACATTTTCATAACTTTTAATTCATTTATTTCCTACTTTTAGATAAAACATGATTTTAATATTAGTTTGTAATGTTTATTAGCTTACCATTACAAGAAAATACTCTTTAAATCTTACTAAATAATTTAATGTGAGAAAAATTGATGGTAATAACAACATTTAATAGCAATGGAATCAAACTAATCATAAACTTTTCTTTCTTCTATATCTTATCCATCAAAATTTTCAAAATTTTATTTATAAAGAATTAATTAGGGTAACAAGCGTGCACTAAAGGATGCTATTAAAAGATGGTTTGAAAATCCTAAAATGATCGACGTTATGTTAACAAATGGGTAATGTGTTGCTTAAAAAGAAACCTCAAAAGCATCTTTTCTACAAAGTATAACATTTCATTAAACAATTATAGTAATGTTTTGTTAAAATGGACAGATCTAAACTAAAACTAATAATTAGAGTGTTACATATCTCCCATCAATACTAATATAAATCCATATAATTTAATTATGGAGTTGTTTTAATAGATCAATCATTACTTAAAAACAATTCTGAGCAATCGATTTGAGACAAGAAAATCAAACATAATTTCAATATAAATATTCATTGTATTTGTGGAGTATTACATGGAAAGGGAATCGTTTTATACAAATATGTGATTCATCACAAAATTTGGAGAAATTAAACATAAATAGAAATTGTAGAGCAGTTTCATATAGGAAGTGGAAGGTGAATAGGTGAAGGTGAATAGAATTTAAGATTTCTATGTCAAAGTAGTAGCTTTACTCTCCGATACATTTTTACCAAACCTTTGTCAAAAGAAAGGTTTGATTGTTTAAGGACAAGTCTGGGTATCATAGATGAAAGACTACTTAGCTCCAAAAAATAAATAAGCCATTTGAATAAATTTTTGGTAGATCGCTCAAGATTAAGGAGTGTCAGAATTTATGGTGTATTTAATCTCGATCCCTACACAGTATTCAAACTTGTTTTTCCCTCTCTCTCGAACCTCCCCAATGACAGAATTTATTATATATTTTTGTCATTGTATTTTGAATCGCTCACAAAAGTTGTGAGACAAAGGTGAAGTGGTTAAAGTCACAAAACAAAAGAAAATATGTCAGGTAAATGAAAAGGAAAACCCGCACAACATTGCGAGAATCCAATGGGAAAGGAGCAAAAATGTGTTGGATTTTTGGAACCTCCTCTTATGTATCCTTCGGGTGGACTTCAAGTCCATAGAATTAGCTCTATTTCATATATTTGTCGAGTTCGGGTTTTTAGTTAAGGCAAGTTAGCGGAGATCTCAATCATCTAAGACAAAACATGTGGCACCATTTTTGTAACTCTCTATACCATTGGGCTCCGATGGATGTGAAAGCCCCAAACTATTCCAGTGTATATTTTTGTCGTCTGGTTTTAGTCATAGCAATCACTCGGTCATAAATCAGCCGATCAAGGCAATACACATGGCTACATCATTATGGAGCCGTAAGTTTAAGTAAAGAAAAACTTAGAGTTGTGATGCAAAGTCACAACCAATCGATACTAGCACGAAGCTAGACAGATCGACACCTATGACATGCATGGAACCTTATTATTGGTCCTAGCTTTACATAGGAGAATGAAGGTTTCCTCGTGTCCGAACCCACAATCAATAGAATACCCACATGTGGCATCATTCCGTTTAACTTTTGGGAAATGGAATTTAGAGGATCTCGCACCCAGGATTGAGCGGGATTTAATATATCTTTTGGGTCCATGTTGAAGGTCAACGAAGTATGAAATACACGTGAATATATATATATATATGTATGTATGTATGTATGTATATATGTATGTATGTATATATATGTATGTATATATATATATATATACATATATATATATCTATTTATATATATACATACATACATACATACATACATACATATATATATATATATATATATATATATATATATATATATATATATATATATATATATATATATATATATATATATATATATATATATATCGACCATCGACAATATAAGTAGAGCATCGATAGATCGAAGAAAATATAGATCCGTAGCTCAAGGTTTTAGCATAACAAAGAGAATAGTTTTCTTGAGGATAACAATAGCTATAAACTCCAAAAATCATGGGATACCTTAAAAATGCTTATCAAGGAAGTGAAAAAGTGAAGATAGTCAGATTGTAGATGTTGAGGAGATATTTTGAGACTCTTCTCATGAAAGATTTATAATCTATAAATGAATTTTTCACAAGAAAAATGACCATAGTCAATCAGATGAGGACTAATGGAGATGTGGTTGAAGACCATAGGATCATAAAGAAGGTATTGAGTAGCCTTCCAACAAGATTTGATCTAGTTATGGTTATAATACAGTGTCTAATGAATTGAAACAAATGATAGTTGATGAGTTGATGGGTTCTTTGCAAACCCATGAATAAAGGATGTGTAGGTCAGCCAACTCCTCCCATGAACAAGCCTTCAAAACAAAAAAAATGTTAGAGGTAGGGGAGAGGAGCATACAACAAAGGAAGAGGAATACTTAGCTACCAAAAAGAAGGTGGAACACATAAAAATCAACAAGAGACATAAGAAAGACAAAGAGGAAGAGGAAGGGGCAGCCGTACTTCTAGAGGTGGTTCTACATAAATACCTATAATAAATCAAATGTACAATGCTACTATTGAAAAAAGTATGGACACTATGTAAGTGAATGCAGAAAGAAAGAATATGATTTGAGAAATCAAAATCATAATGCAAGCTTCTCTAATGCAAAGAAGTTGAACCTAAAAAGAATGAAAAGAGTGGAAATTTCTTTCTAACTTGCAATGTAGTTGAGAAAGGAAACAAACAAATATGGTATTTGGATAGTGCATGCAACAACCATATGTGTGGAAATAAGGAGATGTTCAATCACATAGATGAAGTAATCAGATATGAAGTGAAGATAAGAACAAATGACAAGGTTCCTGTGATGGGTAAAGGCATTATATCCATTCTTACCAAGCAAGGAGACAAGAAGTAGATTCATAATGTCTTATATGTCCCAGGATTGAAGGATAATATTGCCAATATTGGGAAGCTTATAAAAATGGATATAAAGTGACGTTTGAAAATGGAGAATGTGGTATATATGATAGAATTGGAAACAATAAGTTGATTGTAATAGTGAAGATGACACAAAATAAAATGTTTCCCTTGAGGATGCAAAGTACAAAACTAGTAATGTTCAAAACAATAGCCATTGATCAATCTACTCTTTGGCATCTCAAGTATGGGCATTTGAGTTATGGTGGATTTCATGTTCTTTATAAAATGAAAATGGTTAAAGGGTTACCTCATATTGAACAACCAAACAAATTATGTGAAGGTTACATATTGGGAAGAAACATATAAATGTTTTTCCCTCAAGTAAATATTGGAGAGAAATCTCACCTCTTGAGCTGATACATTTAGATTTGTGTGGTCCCATGAATACTCCCTCCTTGTCTAAAAGTGTGTATTTTATTACTTTTATTGATGACTTCAGCAGAAGGACATGGGTTTATTTCTTGAAAAATAAATTAGATACATTTGAAGTATTCAAAAAATTTAAGGCCATGGTTGAGAAGCACAAAGGACATTATATAAAAACATCAAAGAACAGAGATAAAGGGGAGAGTATATCTCGGATGAGTTTTAAAATTCTATAAGGAGCACAGATCAAGAAACAATTCACAACTGGTATACACCATAGCAAAATGGTGTAGCTAAAAGGAAGAATAAAACCACTCAATAAATGGAAAGAAGAATGATCACAAACTATGGGATTGTTTGGATAATTTTTGGTAGAAGCGGGTGGAACAACATCATATATGTTGAATATATGTCCTATAAATAGTGTGAGGAACAAGATACATCAAGAAGTATGGAGTGGAAGAAAACAAAGTTTTGTACACTTGATATTTTTTGGGTGTGTAGCATATGCACATGTGTCCAAGCAAAGAAGATCAAAGTGGGATAACAAAGGAGAGAAGTGAATTTTCATTGGGTATAGTGAGCAATCAAAATCTTACAGATTGTATAATTTATAGTTATAAAGGAATTGATAATCAACCAGGATGTTCAATTCATTAAGGAAGCATCTTAGGGAGATGCACAAGAAGTGGAACAACAAAAAGAAAAGGTAAATGCACCTATCCTTGATTCTGAAATTGCAGATGATAGAGAAAAAATGCACCAATTTGGACACCCATTTCATAAAGGGGTGAATCTTCAAATGGCAACAACCAACAAATCATGCAAGGACCAACAAATGAAGCATCTTCATCATCATCTAACTTAAATCAGCACCAAGGTTGAATGAGGAGTGTATAAGAGATTTATGAGTAGTCAAGGTATGAAGAAAATGAAGATGAAATGATTAATTTTGCTTTATTTTCAGAAGCTGATCCTATTTATTTTGAAGAATCAATTAAGGATAATAAATGGTGTGAAGCAATGGATGAAGAAATGCATGCAATAGAAAATAATAGAACATGGGAGTTAGTAGATCTTCTAGTAGGAAAGGAAGTCATTAGATTCAAGTGGGTTTATAAAACCAAGACTACTCTCAAAGGAAAAATTGAGAGATGTAAGGAACAATTAGTTTTCAAAGGCTATAAACAAATTCTTGGACGTGATTATAATGAGACCTTTGCTCCAGCATCAAGGCTAGAAACTGTGAGAACAATCATTCTCATATCTTCTCATCACAAGTGGAAGGTTCATCAAATGAATTTCAAATTAACTTTCCGAATGGAGTGCTTTGGAAGGAGAAGTATATGTAGGACAACAACCAAGTTAAGAGATCCTAGGGCATGAGAAAAAAAGTATACAAGCTCAAGAAAGCATTGTATAGACTCAAACAAGAACAAAGGACATGATACAAGTAGGATAGAATCCTATTTAATTAGAAATGGATTTAGAAAACATAGCAGCAAGAAGCCCACCCTCTAGATCAAATCAAGAAAGGATGGAGATATTCTGATTGTTGTTTTGTATGTAAATGATTTAATTTTTAATAGAAATGCAAACAACGTAATGCACGAGTTCAAATAGTCCATGAAGGAGTTTGAGATGAATGATTTGGGATTGTTGAAGTATTTTATTGGCATTGAGGTCAAGAAAATAAAGCAAAGTATGCAAAATAAATATTTCAAAGATTCAAAATGTTGGATAGTAAACCAACATCTACTCCAGCTGAATTAAGCCTTTAAAATTGACAAAAGATGATTGCGGGAGAAATGTAGATCTTACAAGGTACAAAAGCATCGTATGATGATTAATGTATTTAACTGTAACTAGACCAAATATAATGTTTGTATTTAGTTTGATTTTGAGATTCATGGAGACTCCAAAGGAGACACACTTGAAAACATGAAAGCTTATTTTAAGGTATGTGAATTACACAGGGAATTATGGAATTTTATATGCTACAAAAAATGATTTGCATTTATTTGGATATACATATATTGATTGGGTAGGTAGCCTAGATTATATAAAAATCACATATTCATACATGTTCAATGTCGGATCAGAAGCCATTTCAAGGGCTTCAAAGAAATAGTCAGTTGTTTCTTTTTCTACAACTAAAGAAGAGTATATTGTGGAAAAATTAGTAGCTTGTCAGATTATATGGTTAAGAAGAATCCTCTCAGATTTACATGCAAAGCAACAAGGAGGTTCTGTTTTTTTTATAATATGTCTTCAATTGCATTGTCAAAGGATCTAGTTTTCCATGGAAGAAGAAAGCATATAGTAATAAGGTATCACTTTATTCATTAATTGGTTGAGAAAGTTAAGATTGAACTTAAGTTTTTCTTATCAAAGCAATAGTTTGCTAATTTTTTTACCAAACCTCTATCAAAAGAAAGGTTTGAGTGTTTAAGGACAAGATTAGGTGTCATAGATGAAGGGCCACCTAGCTCCAGAAATTAAATTAGTCCTTTCAATAAATTTTTCGTAGTTATCTCAATATTAAGAGGGAGTGTCAGAATTTATGGTGTCTATAATCTTGAGCCCCGCATAAGTATTCAATTTTTTTCCATCTCTCTCAACCTCCCTATTGATAGGAATTTATTATCTATTTTTCGTTGTATTTTTAATTGCCACAAAATCTACAAGACAAAAGTGAAGTGGTTAAACACACAAAACAAAAGAAAATCATGGGACAAAGGATTTTTGGGAGTTGTAGAGACAAAGGAAAAGGAAAAATCATGCAACATTACAAGAATCGATGCACGAGGAACAAACATGTATTGGATTTCTGGCACTCTTCTTGTAGATCCTTTGAGTGGACTTCAAGTTCATGGAATTAGCTCTATTTCATATATCCATTGGGTATGATTTTTTAGTTAAGGTGAGTCAACGGATATCTTGAGCATCTAAGATAGAACATGTGGCCTAATTCCACCACTCTCTATAGCGCTGGGCTCTAGCAGACATGAAACTCCCGAAATGAGTTAGAGTTTATATTTTCATCGGGTCCATTTTTAGTCATAAGAGTCAGTAGTCAAAAATCGATCGATCAAGGCAATACACATGGATGCATATTGATGGAGCCAAAAAATAGGTTAAGAAAATCTCGTAGTTGTGATGTGAAGCTGCAACCAATCATAAACTAGCACAAAGCTAGATAGACCGACACTGAACATGTGTGGATCCTTATTATATAGGTCCTAGCTTCACATTAGAGAATGAAGGTTTCCTTAAGCTCCAACCCGTAATCGGAGAAGAGCAACGCGTGGCAAATTCCCTCTAACTTTTGGCAAATTGACTCTAGCGGATCTTAATCCCTAGATTGAGAAAGATTTAATATATCTTTCAAGTGCGTGTTAAAGGTCAATGAAGTATGAAAGAAACACACACACACACACACACACACACACACACACACACACACACACACACACACACACACACACACACATCATCGACCATTAGCAATATAATTAGAGCATCAATAACATAGAGAAAAATATAGAGCCACGAATCAAGGTTTTAGCATATCAAAGGGAATAGATACGTGCAACAACACGAAGTTTGAAGGAATTGAATAACAAAGAAGTGAGAGAAAGAAAGGAAATAAGAAGAGAAATAAAATAAATTATATAGAGTAACAACTCAATTTATAGTAAGTTTTTTCAAATCAAATATAATAATTTTTTGTGTATTTTCTATTTTGGTTGTGTTCTTTCCTTTTTTGGTTGAGTTGACACTAAAGTTTTCCAACAGCCTTTCATATAGGAAGGTGAAGGTGAATAGGATTAGAAACCTTAACATGAATACAAAGCTTTTGTTATAGTTGTTAGTGTACCCTTCTCAAATTGTTAATGTAAAGTTCTGAAAAATATTATGTAAATGAGAATTCTGATTTGATTATTTACTACTTCATCATCAAGGCTAAAAAAATATGAATCTATTTTGAAGGAATTATGCATGGATCTTTTATATGAATACTTCCTATAAAATCCTAAGTAACAAAAGATGTAAAAATAACAATGGTAAAAATTGGAGATGTTTTTGGGTGGAGATGTTATCCCTCCATTATGACCATATGTCTATATTATGTCAAAATATTTGAAATGAACACAACATTTATAATTCATAGGAAAATACACAGCTTAATGTTATGTAAATATTAAAATAGTTTTTGTTCATAAGGTTTGTTTACTTGTTCTTTGCCACCATTGTAGGTGGCCTATCTCATGGATTCAAATCCCTAGATTTATTTGTAGCATGTGTTGAGGTCTTGGAGTATGTTTATCCCAAATGAATTTGATCTGTGGAGCTTTCCTTGTCTGAAACTCTCTCCTTAAGGCTCCAGTTCTTGGGTATTCACTATTCCCTTTAGATTACCAAATAAATATTGTTTTGTTAGATACTCTCTCCTTAAAAGCTCCAGGTCATTGGGTATTCACTATTTCCTTTAGATTACCAAATAAATATTAAATGTTTGATACATGTATTGAATTCGAAAATCTCTTTATATTTACTTACATTTTTGAAAGTTTTGGTAAATGCTTCTAAAAATTAATTTTAGTATGCAAATGTTTCTCTACTATTCAATTTTGTATTATTGATGCAGGTTTGGTGGCCTTCCTTACGGAGGACATAAATTTTGATCTGCATGAACTAAAGCTACCCCATTTTGTTTACAAAATGTCTCATAGATCTTTAAACCGTGATAAGCTATAGTAGCACCTACAACATGCTACAACAATTTTCGAAGACCGAAATCATCCATCTAGGGAAAAAAATTTGGGTTTGAATACTTTTTTGAAATTTTCTAAATTTACATATAGTGTATCCTTGTAAATTTGAGTCACCATAAGTTGAAACTCAAGTAATAAACTAGGTTAGTTGTGTGGATAATGTATGCATCTTTAAAGGATATAGAAAGCTAAATTTAAAACTTACTAAAAACAACTATAGATATAAATAGTAAGTTTTACTAAAAATAAAAAGTATAGTCAAGTATGGATTAGAATTCAAGTTTAGTTAAGAGTCCATTGTTGTATAAAAATACCTCTTATGTAATTCAAACAAGAGAATAAGTAGGATTTATCGGATTTTAGTTTGGAGATTTGATTTTTATTCATATATATTTTAATTATTATTTTTCTCGGCCTCGTGTTCGTAATGATGGCATGTGGTCATTATAGGTTGTAAATGCATCAAACTCTACAATAATTTTAGAGGAAATTATAGTATTTATTAGAACTTATTGTGCATCAAGTAGGATGCACAAAGGGGATGGTACAAACGAATACTTAGATCAAGAAGAAGAAACACATAATGAAGAAGGAGAAGAGAAACCACAAACCATTGAAGAAAGGTTGATTAAAGCACTTGAAGGAAGGAATGATGGAATTAAGGTAGATTTTCTGAATATGGTGGGATTTTAAAACCAAAGGATTTAATAGACTAATTGGATAGTATGAAAATATTCTTTGACTAGAATCCTATAATAGGAGAAACATAGTTCAATTTTTCATGCACCAAGTTGAAGGGCCATGCAATGATATGGTGGGATCACTTGTAGAAGGAGAGCCAACAAAAAAAAAAAAAAAAGATCAAGAATTGGAGAAACATGGAGAAGAATGTGACAAAAATATTTTATCCTTGGCCTATGCTCAAACGGTATACAAAATATTTAAAATTTTGAGGTAGAAAGATTAGATTGTCCAAGATTATACTTGATGAATTTTATATGTTTTCCATTCTAGTAGAGCATGCTGAGATAAAAGAGAAAATGGTTGCAAAGTATGTAAATGGTTTGAAATTTTCTATTCAAAATGAACTAAACATGCATAGGAAATAACATAGAAAAATCTTATCGCTTAGCTTTAAAGGAATCCGATGGGGTGGGAGAGGTGTGGTCAAGGAACATAGATGTGTTCTTGCCCACCTAGTTTTAAATCCCCAGAGGCATGATCCTCTAGTTGGAGGTGGTTTTGCTACAGGATGTGGATTCACTATTCATTACAAAATGTGGCATACCTAAAAGCACCGCAGCTGGAAACACTTTAATATTTATTATAGATGTACCACATTGGATTGTTAGTTGCCTTCTTAGTTTGATAACGTTGTAATTACATCATTCATGAAATTGCTTCATTTTGTTAGCTAGAATCTTAGTTGAATACACTTTGTAGATCCATCTCACCGAAATTGCTTCACTCGGTTAGTTGGAATACACTATAGATGCAACATTATAGAATTTGCTTCGTTGAGGTTCCTTGTAACTCTTAGTGCGTAATCATAGCACCCTTGAATTTCTCGTAACTTGATGGGTTGAGACTATCAGTGTGATTTCATAACATGGGGCTTTTCTCAAAGTGTGGGATTTTGTGAATTGAGAGAGCTCTCTAGATGAAGGTCGGTTCTTATTCCTATGTTCAGGTGCACACGTTTATATTGCAGAGGATCTACTCTAAAACCTACTCTAACTTACCAAGGAGACATGGTTAAGGAAATGCAGAAATAAAACCTAAACTAACAAGGGTGATGCACCAAAGGAATGGTGAAACACATGCTTTGAAATAAACGCAAACCACAAAGATGTAATACAATCACCATGAAAAATAACCAATTGTGATGAGAGATCAAATGAATGCAATGAACACAAAGAGGGTTGAAAATCATCCACATACACGTATTATTGCTCTAGAATTGATACAGTACACTACAATGGTCAAGAGGTAAGATTACATTACAACTTGAATGGGAGGCTTGGAATCCACATATTCTCTTACGGGAAAGAGAAAAGGGGAGGGTGCAGAGTAGAAAATTTCCAACCCCTAGGAAGATGCACCTCCTTACAATATATGGGAAGAAATGAGAGAAGGAGGTAGAAGAAATCTGGACTCTCATTAAACTACCCCTGAGATGCATTGAAACCACCTACGAAATTAATGGGTCTCATCACACAACCCGCACCTCCATTATCGTTTCTTATTGGGAAAGAAATACCTCATTACGGTGGTGGGTGAGAAATGTGACAACTTCAAGAATGGTGGCACATATCTACTCCACTTGTAGTCGGGATCATCTCGGAGATCATATTCAGGCTCCCAACATGGGCTCTCACAATCTTTTAAGATTTAAGCATTTAAACATCTCGGTGACCCTTAGATTTGTCAAATATCTTTCCAAACATACTTTGGATTTGGAGTCTACCCCTTGAGATCTACATGGAGCCCTGCGCATTCATGATATTACTACCTCCTTTCACTCCTGAAATGACACTAAACTGACACATGGTGGCTTCCACGATCTCCTCCCATTTCCTTTGTATTATACCTAAGTCCCTCTTATCGGCAGAGAATTTGTGCCCATCCCGAGACATGTGGAGAGTTGGCACATATTTAGAGACCCGACTTGGACTCTGCGCTCTTGAAGTTGCACCAAGCTTATGTGTGGAGGATTCCGCAGGTTCTGTGACTTTTCAATGACTGGTGAGACCCTATTTGGACTCAGGGACACATGGAGGATTGGCCTCATTCGTGGTCCCTCTTTGGGCTACTCTTTTGAAGTTGCATAGATGAGGCACGTGGCTCCTTCTACAGCTTTGCTCTGTCTCTTTGTGTTTTGGCTAAGTCCTTTTGTTTGGCGGGGCCATATGTCCAATCTGAAAAGTGGAGGCTTAGTGCACATCTCGGGACTAGTTTTTGGATTCACCCCCTGAAAGAGCGCCGAAGGGACACGTGGGGATTTTCGCCGATTCTCCTTTACTTAGCCGATTTGATGGCCGCTTCTACCCCCTTTTTTGACTCTTGGCCACGTGGAGGTTTCGCGCTTATCTGGGACCACCTCTGGATTTTACCTTTGAAATTACGTTAGGATGACACATGGAGGCTTTCACTGCCCGCTTTGTTTCCTTAGACTTTTCAATGGCTGGCTCTAGTTTTCGGACTGGGACACGTGGGACAGCTAGCACTCAATTGGGAACCTGCTCCAGATTTTTCCTTTGAAGATGCACCAACGAAACATGTGGAAGCTTTTTTTGCCTCTTTAAACTTAGCTGATTTGGCCTCATGTTCCACCCAAGTCTTTTCCATTTGATGAAGGCTTTATGCTTGATCTAGGACACATGGAAGCTCCACGCTCATTTGGGAACTCCTTTGGATCCTTCTCCCGAAGTTACGTTGATGAGGCACGTGACACCTTCTACCGGTCCTTAGAATTTTCAACGGTCGATGAGTCCCTGTTTGGATCTAGATACATGGTGGGATCGCACTTGTTGGGGTCTCTCGCTTGATTCTACCTTTGAAGGTGCATCATTGAGACACATGGGGGCTTCTATGAATCTCTTATACTTAGTTGATTCAGGGCGCGAGTGAGCATTTCCTTTCTCCATTTTTCTCCCGTGCGCTCTAATATTATTTGACACCATCTGATCCTCCACTTTTGAGCCCACTTACCCCTTAGATTTGGGATCAATTGTGAGCCCAATGGATTGAAATGACCCTTTTGATTTTCTTACGCAAGGTCATGTTTGACCAATTTTTCTAGGGGGAAAATTGGGATAACAGTTTGGTGACTCACGGGGACATTTACTTGCTAGATGAAGATACTAGTATCCTTGTAAGTATCCATTGGGCACAAAGTCATGGGTGGTGGCACGATCTGGTCCTATTCTTGAAACTTGAATCGATGCTTGTACTTATTGACCTTGAACTGGCCCACTGTTCTAGAAACAGACTCTTAAGACCCAATTTTAGTTGCTTTGTATTTGTTCTATTTTAAAATTAGCAATTGTTATGGTAACTATGGGTCCCCCTATTGTAAATGTTGAAGGGCCTAGGGCATTCATTTGGAGGCACATTAAACTATACAATGACATAAACCTGCAACAACCAAACCTATGCTAGAGCACTTAGGGAAATAAAACCTAATCTAATAACAAAAACAATATGCACAAGCACTTGGAAGATCCCATTGACTGGGATCTATAATTATTTTCCATCCAACTTAGCCAACCAGAAGGCATTGCTACTATTACATCTTACGACCATGTAGGGACCACTCCAAATGACATCAAATTTGGAAATCCTTCCTGGTTTTGATCGATCTGCATCCCACTTTAGAACCAATTCTCCAACTTGGGATGTCTTGGCTATAGCTTTCTTCTCAAAGATCTTCTTGATCTATGCTTGATCCTTTTCCATAGTCTCGTACCATATGTTCTCTTACTTCTTCTAACTCAATCGCCTACATATCTGATCTCCATAGGCTCAAACTCGCTAGTTTCAGGTTGTTTCATAGGTTCTAATGTTGGAAAATCAAGTGATATAAGCGAGAATCACTTCCCTCCCATATATAAGCTTGAACAGAGAGCTAACTATAGACCTCTTAGGTGTGATCCTATCTACCCAAAGAGCTGATTTGATTTTTGTGTGTCGGTCATCTCGATTATCCTCAAGAGTCCTTTTGATGATCCTTACTAAGTTCTTGTTTATGGACTCTCGCTTGGCCATTACCTTGAGGGTAATAGTTTGAAGAGGTGCTGAGGTATACACCATTCTTAACAGCCCATTTAGTAATCCTTGTGCCAAGGAATGCCAATGCATTGTCTCGATATGATAGTAGCGAGGGCACAACATCTTCTCGCTATCCCTTCCTATAAGTCCAAAATGTTGGATTCATTTTCCTCCTTAAGTGCTATTGCTTGACCCACTTGGTGAAATAGTCGATCACTGTAAGTATCCACTTGTGGCCTTGAGTTGAATTTGGATTGATCATTCCAATGAAGGCTAATCCCCATTTCATGAATGGATGACTAAATAAAATGGGACGAAGAGGTAAGGATGCTAGCCTTTCCTTCCCCGTGAAGAATGCACACTTCTTGCACTTCTTGATCCATGAGTAAGAATCCCTAAACACCATAGGCCAATAATAGCTAGCCTTCATAATCTTGAGAGTTGTTACTCATGGAGCAAAGTGGAATCCTGCTTCTCTATCATGGAACTCATGTAATACATTTTCGACTTGGACTACCCCAATGCACCTTAATAGGACACCATTGATGTCCCTCTTGAAAAAAACACCATCAACAAGAACATACGGGATGGCTTGTAACCTAAGGTATCTTATTTTTTATCTTCTCATCTCTGGAGGGCACAAACCTATTTAGAGATAATGCACCAAGGCTTGAGTCCAACATGGAATGGGTGCATCGTTAGCTTGGTGCTCTTGATCATTTTGCAGTATCAAGATAACCTCTGCTTCATCTACTAACTCAGTTTGTCTCTTGGAAGTGAGATGCTCACACAAACCTTTGCCATGAACCAGCTTGGTCACCTTGATTTCAATATCATACTCCATTACACGGGTGATCCAACCTGCTATCTTTTCATTCAAGTATTTTTTAGGAGAAAGTCCTTGACACTAGCATGTGACACTATCAGTTGAATCTTATTGTTTGAGACCAAGTGTCTGAACTTCTTAAAACTCCTAATGACAGTAAGGACATGATTTTTAATGAAATAATACTTTACCTCATAATCTTCCAAGATCTAACTAAAGAAGGCTATGGTATTTTCTAAACCTTCCTTGTTAGGCTAAACCAACATAGTTGAGATTGTGTCTGATCCTCCAAAAGAATACAACATAAAGTCCTTTGAAAATTCTGGGTTAATAAGAGTTGGGGTCTATGATATTGCAAGTTTGATGGCCTCAAAAATATCTTTTCCTTTTTCTGTTCATTTAAATGCAAGAATCTTCTTTAGCATCATTGTTAAAGGCTTTACAAGAGTGGCAAAATCAAGCACAAATCTGCAGACAAAGTTTATCCTTCCTAAGAAGCTTTGGAGGGATTTCTTGTGATGTGGTAGTGGTAGTGTTCTAATGGCTTCAACTCTTGCAGGTCAATTATTAACCCTTCTTTTGAGAAAATGTGGCCCAACAACTTTCCCTCGTGTGCATAAAATACACATTTCTTTGGATTCAATGACACTCCAAACCTTCTCGCATCTCTAAAAACTTACCTCAGTGAAAGAGATGGTTTGCAACATTCTTTGAGAAGACAATGATATCATCTAGATACACTATAACTATCTTGTTGATTAGGCCTTTGAATACCATGTTCATAGCTCAATGAAATATTGTTCCAACATTTAACACCCAAATGACATCTTCTTATAGCATATGTACCCCATTTGGTGGTGAAGGATGTCTTGAACTCTTCTTCTTCTTTCACCATTATCTAATTATAGCTGAGTAGCCATCTAGCAATGAAAACCTCTCAGAGCTAGCTACAACCTACAAGATTTGATCCATCGATGGAAGTGGGTAGTGTTCTTTAAGTGATGATCTATTTAGATCACAAAAGTTCACACACAATCTAATTTCTCCATTTATTTTCCTCATAGGTACCAAGTTTGTAACCCAACTTCAATGCTTGATATGGAAGATAATGTTGGCCTCAATTAGCTTGTTCAACTCTTTCCTCATGAGAGGTTCAATGTGAAGGTTTACTAGCCTTTGCTTATGTCTCGAAAGGATTAGATCCTTGATCCAACTTGTTAGTGTGTTGTGCCAACCTTGGGTTGAAACCTCTCAAATCCTTGTTAGTCCAAGCAGAGACATCCGGGAATTCTTGAAAAAGTTAAACGAACTCAGATTTTTCTTGTTGGGTACTTACCTTGCCAATTCACAATGTTTTTCCTTCATCTATGGGAATGGGCTCAATCTTCACCCTTTACCCGAATATTTTCTTTCTCCTTTCATAATTGATCATTTGGGTTAAAAGATGCTTTGGTAGTTTGTTGGCTCTCGCTACACCACTTGGTCACTATACCTGTATACACTAAAATTAGGCCACACTCCCTTCTATACCTCAACTAATAAGTACCCTTCAAGACTTTCACCTAGCCATAGGCCCCTTCACCACACTAGTATTAATTTAATTAATTCAATTAAATTAATGCTTTACCCTCACTATATTTATTATTTAAATATCTTATTTAAAATATATCTACACATATATTTCACTTAGACACCTCATCAAGTTAACTCACCTTAAAACCTATTCTTAGCAAGTTACCATAACTAACTAAGAATTACCCAAACCCTAAAAATCAATGCCTACACTCCTCTAACCACATTCCGGCATGCTCAAAGAATCTCCCAAGATAATCTGTGGGATAATGACATGAGATCTAAGGAAATCGGGAGGATCTCCCCTAAGATTGGCAAACCTAGAAAATCCCGCTTGACCGACGTCTGTTACCCCTAACCACCACCGGTTAAGCCGAACCACCGTCGGTTACCCCTTTTTAACTTCTAAACTACCTTATTCTCAAGGTTGGAAAACATTGGGAGCAAGAAAGCTAACGAGCAAGAGCAAGATCTCAAAAAGATACCGCATCTTCAGAGAGCCAATTCCAAAGAAGAACTCGTATCCAAAGAAGGAGATTGAACATCTTCTCCGCATAGCCATCCCACCACATTCGGATCTACCCAAGCAAAAGAGGCCTCGTGCATGTAGCCCATGTAGAAGCTTTTCTCCAGCTTGGTGATCACTTGCAGCCTCTAAAACTCATCATTAGCACCTCCATCCTTCACATACATACTTCTAGAAATGACATCCAAGTAAGTATAATATCATACTTCCCTGGTTAATTCATTTCATCATTGTTTTACCGCTTATTGTCCATCTTTCTCCTTATTGACCTTCTCCAACATGGTGTACCTTTGTAGACCCATAAAAACCTCGTAAAAACCCACCCTTGTCATCTAATACCTCCTCCTAACTTCAACTAAATCCTTTGTGCAATCACAAAGGATATCAAAAGCCCATTTTGTGACATTCCCAGATCTCAAAGTAATTGCACCGATTGTACCTAACCGTGGTCGATCACCCCGACCAAAGTCGGTCTCTGTGTTTTCCCATATAGCCTGAAGTAGAGACCTATCCACCCCATTTTACCCTACCCTCACTTACCTATGACCTACCTAACACCTTCATCGACACTGCGTAACTTAGAACCAACCCTTTGACTGTGGATTCTATTCTAGCCTAGCCTGTTAGATTAGATCTATTTCTTATTGTGTTTTAAGTGAGATACCTAAATCATTTTAAAATAACAATAGGATTTAATTTGTTTTCAGCATTAATTTTTTTAAAACAATGGACTGATAGCCATCTAGAAGTACCATACTTCCCTGGATCTAGCTCATGCTAGGCAGTTCACTGCCCATATTGTTTAATGCTTTCTGGTGGTCTTGTTTTCATTACATGTAGTTACTCCTAGCCAAAAGAAAGCTCTCACAAATCAGGTTGTGGATTCAGATGTTATACATGCACAATAACCCATCAACCAACATTTGAATAGGTATTCCTCCTACGCCTGTTACCCTATCTATTTCGTTAACCATTCAAAGGAACAATCTAACAAAAAGGTGAAACTGGTATTATGCCAAAATGTTTCACCTTTTTCTTAGATTGTTCCTTTTCTACTTTTCCACATGTACAAATGAATTTTCAAACATGGGTTAGCCAATTTTTATACCCTACCTAACCCGACTAACATTGGTTGGCCATTGATCGCTATCGGTCCTGCATACCTTAGACTACCGCCATCGGTTACCCTACACCATCATCGGTTCATTCCGACCGATGTCGGTTACCCTACGTACTCTTTACCCCCATTTACCTCATTTTCCTTACCTCCCTTCTCTTTTTCCCCCATACACCTACCTGACCACTTTACCTTCACCTCTGGCCCTCCCCTCTCTTCAACCTCCTCGCATCCATTGTTGATGCCTTATTATTTTACCCCTACCTCGGCCTTCCCATGTCGTAATCTTGATATTTGGACCTAGACCATCGCTAGTGACCTTTGACCTCATGTGTTTGCTATACCTTATGACATTGTTACCTGTGTTGTTGACCTAATGACCTTACCTAGCCTATTATCATGACCGTTTATCCTGACCCTACCTTTGGTGTACCGAAACATACCTAAACATTCCTGCACCTAACCTATGTTGTGTTTCTTGACATTATCCTATACCTTGGATACTAGATTCACTTCACCCTTGTTTGGATAAACCTATCGACCTTAGATGATGTAGAGTTTTCCTGCTCTTCAACCCGTAGCGTGCTGCAGTTTATACGTGTGTGTGCATTTGACTATTACTACCTTTGACCCTGACCTATTACCTAGATTTCCCGAGTAGACCTTTCACCCTCTTCCCCTACACCCGTTTATATTTTCTTCACATTTACCTTTTATCACACCACTCACCGCTTCACCTGGCCGTTTCATACCGCCTTCCTAGTTTGAGGGGATCACCTTCACCCACACATGGGGCAACCACATCTTATTTTTGTTAGCATTGCTTACAATTACAAGCTACGCAACAAAAGGGGCAAAATGTAGACACTAAAATTAGGTCACACTCCCTTCTATACCTCAACCAATAAGTACCCTTTAGCACTTTCACCTAGCCATAGCCCCCTTCACCACACTAGTATTGATTTAATTAAATTAATGATTTACCCTCACTATAGTTATTATTTAAATAATATCTACACATATATTTCACTTAGACAACTCATCAAGTTAACTCACCTTAAGACCTATTATTATCAAGTTACCATAACTAACTAAGACTTACCCAAACCCTAAAAATCAATTCCTACACTCCCTCTAACCAAATTCCTGCATGCTCACAAAAGCTCCTAGTCTAATCCATGGGATAACGACATGAGATCCAAGGAAATCAGGAGGATCTCCCCTAAGTTTGGCAAACCTAGAAGATCCCGCCTTGATTGACGTTGGTTACCCCTAACCGCCGCCGGTTAAGCCGACCGCCATCGGTTACCCCTTGTTAACTCCTAAACTACCTTATTCTCAAGGTTGGAAAACATTGGGAGCAAGAAAGTTAATGAGCAAGAGCAAGATCTCAAAAAGATAGCACATCTTTAGAGAGCCAATTCCAAAAAGAACTCGTATCCAAAGAAGGAGATTGAACATCTTCTCCTGCATAACCATCCCACCACATTCGGATCTACCCAAGCAAAAGAGGCATGTGCATGCAGCCCATGTAGAAGCTTTTCTCTAGTTGGTGATCACTTACAGCCTCCAAAACTCATCATTAGCACCTCCATCCTTCACATACAGACTTCCAAAATGACATCCAAGTAAGTATAATATCATACTTCCCTGGTTAATTCATTTCATCATTATTTTACCACTTATTGTCCATATTTCTCCTTATTGACCATCTCCAACATGTTGTACCTTCGTAGACCCATAAAAACCTCATAAAAACCCACCCTTGTCATCTAATACCTCCTCCTAACCAACTAAATCCTGTGTGCAATCACAAAGGAGATCAAAACCCCATTTTGTGACATTCCCGATCTCACAAGAACTCGCACCGATTGTACTAACATGCGGTCGGTCACCCCGACCAAAGTCGGTCTCTGTGTTTTCCCACATAGCCTTAAGCAGAGACCTATCCACCCCATTTTACCCTACCCTCACTCACCTGTGACCTACCTAACACCTTCATCAGACCTGCAGAACTTAGAACCAACCCTTTGACCTGTGGATTCTATTCTAGCCTAGCCTATTAGATTAGATCTATTTCTTATTGTGTTTTGAGTGAGATACCTAAATCATTTTAAAATAACAATAGGATTTACTTTGTTTTCAGCATTAATTTGTTTAAAACAGTGGACTGACAACCATCTAGGAAGTACCATACTTCCCAGATCTAGCTCACGCTAGGCAGTTCACTACCCATATTGTTTAATGCTTTCTGGTGGTCTTGTTTTCATTACAGGTAGTTCCTCCTAGCCAAAAGGAATCTCTCACGGTCATTTGTGGATTCAGAAGTCATATGCACGCAACAACCCATCAACCAACATTTGTGGATTCCTCCTACGCTCGTTACCCTATCTGTTTCATCAACCATTCAAAGGAACAATCTAAGAAAAAGGTGAAACATTTTGGCACGCCCGGTGGGACCCATCCAAGGTTCCTTGCATTTCATTCATTCCTAGGAAAAATTGTGTGTTTGTTTCCCTTCTAAAAGCATACACACTAATTTTCTTCCCCGAATCCACTCCTTCTTTCTATTTTCTCTAAAGGAAATCTTTCTTTTGGTGTATTTAAAAGGAACCATCTCTTCATGTTTTCCGCATTTTAGTGAAAGAGCATCCCTCTTCCTTTTCATCTTATTGTGTCATACAATTTCACATTTTCAATTTGGTTCTAAAATCATTACATCTCATTTTGATTTTCTCGCATTTAGCTCACATTAAATGAGGGAAACTTATATGCTTTGGAAGTCATTACTTTAATGGTTGACAAATGAACTTAGAAAATCACTTCTATCCTTTTCTCTTTCTCTGAGTCTCACCAAACCACACAAAAATTCAAATACATACATTCTTAAACAACATCTTACCTAGAAGAAGTTGTAGGTGATCACACAATCACGACACAGTGGGCACCCAACTCGCTGCTCTGTCGAGTCATACTTCAGAGCGTAGCCCGCCCCCACCATAACAAACCTAAAACCTCACCCTTTAGATCTCCTTCTTTGTAGGAAGCCATCCTCACCAAAAACTCTACTTCACAATTCATGTGTCAGTCCCTAAATAGCATAAGCTGAACAAACGTAATAGAATAGGCACTCTAGGAACGTTCTTTCTTAGTGTTCTGTTTGATTTGTGTTTTGAGGTGAGAGCTTTCGATCATTATTTTTGTATTTCCTTGCACACTCCCCATCATAGCTGGTGTATTCCGGCTCCACCTGAGTGTGCCTGGGCCATATCACCATCATTCCCATAATTCTAGGTCTGATTCCAATTCTAATTCTAATTCACAACCACCATTTCTCATCACTATATCAATTTCAAAGTGACCGTCATCGGTTACTTCAGACCGTCACCGGTTACGCTCAACCGACGTCGATTCCAGGTCCTTTTGCTAACCTATACAAAAGGACAGTTCTCACTTCACTTTTCTCCATTTCCCATAGTCTCTGATTCTGTCACCTTTTCCATTGACATTTTACCCATCCCCAGATTTGGCATACTTGGTAGATTTTTCCTTCTACCTCGCCGATTGCTTCACCGCCTAGTTTCCACAAAGAACTGTGCGGTTACCTCGACCGACATCAATTTTCCCTAACCAAAGATCGGTTACCCTATTTCACATTCCACTCACCATTTGTTACTTCATCCATTTTTATCACCGTTTTACTGCTCTTACTATTTTTTGTATTATTTACAGAGAGGCAACCCCACCTGATTAGTACCGGTTCACATGGTACTGACCCGAAGACAAGCGAACGCCCTCATGTTCCACGCAAGTCGTTAGCTACTCCCACCTAGTCCTTTACCACCCTCTATTCTATCACCAGCCATAGATCCCATCCAGCCTACCAATATTTCTACTAGAGATGAGGAGTTTGCACGAATCCTTTACTGTAACCCTAATGCCTTGCAATTTTACCTCTCCCATTCATCCACTCGAGATTCCTAGGGTTAGTTGATATATGACATGTCTGTATCTATCCCCCAACACTCACACCCACTTCTACCTTAGCCACATCTGGCTCTGTGCTGCCCACTTCCACTTTACCCTCGGTCGTTTCATAGTTATGACCTATACCTGCTATGATCGCCATGTCTCATACCCCTATAACATCATTTACATCTACCATACCCTCGGTGAATACCTCAAATACAACTTCATCTACCCCTCATGTCTCATACGTACCCATAGCTACATTCCCACCTCCAGTGTCGGTGACCCCTACCCCATTTCAGAATGTAGTTCTTTCCATTCCACAATCACTAGCCCTTATTGTCACTAGGGTTACCACAACCCTTCCTCCCCCATATACATACTACCAACAACCGCCTATTTAATCTATTGTTCATTACAGGTATGTACCCCTATTTCATTGCCTTATTCTTCACCACCTTACATGGAAGCCCCACATACTGGAATGCCACACCCACTATACACCCAAAATCAACCTCCTCATGCTATAAGAGGCATCCAATCATCACAACCCACCAATGACCTAATTAGATTAATGATGGATAAGATGCAAACACTGGAGGCATTGGTTTCTGGCTCCCGCAACACTCTCACTTACAATGAGATTTGCAACGAGCCTATTCACCCATCCATTCCCATCCATTCATACCCTATGCATTGGGAAATTCCTAAATTCAACCGCTTCAATAGTAAAGAAGACCCACAACAACATTTGTGCTTGTTTAAACACGGATGTTATTTGATTACTCATGATGATGCCTTACTTCTGAGAAATTTTCCCATGTCCCTCACTGACCAACGTTAGATTGGTATAGTGGGTTACCCAAAGACTCCATATTTTCATTCAATCAGTCATTTTTCTATCAACATCACCAAGAAAGTTACCATGACTAATCTATATTCCACATGTCAATACGAGGATGAATCTATCACATATTTTGTCTCTCGTTGGGGCAGCTTGATCAATCAACTTACCTTTCAACTGCCATGAAACTCGAACTCATCGAGCTCTTCACTCGATCTTGTGCCAAACATATCTCCACAACCTTGCGGTGTCTAGACTTTCGAACATTCGATGAGGCATTTACTATGACACGAAAGTTAGAAATTCGGGCTATTGAAGAGAATAAAATCCAATTACGAAATAATAATTCGACATTCAAGTCAGCTGAAACCTCTTCTTCTTCTAAACCACTAACCAATTATTCAAAGTCTAAAGGAACTGAAAAATTAATATCACAATTACATAAAGAAAATTCAAATCTTACTCTTTATTCTTGTTACATTCATAGAAGTATTATATCCATTTAAATAGGAGATGTTGTTCCTATATTTAAGGAGATATAATCTCCATAAATATCTCCACACATAACTCCTAAAACAACTCCATGCTATTATACGTGAGATTTTGTTTTCTCACAAAACTAATATTATTAATGATTTGTTTACTCAACAACTCATAAAAATATTTACTCACCCATTGATAATTACATTTACAATAATGTAATTAATTATTACAACACATATTATATTATCATAGATAATATAATCACTTAAATAATATTCTATGTTCACACTACAACATAGATATTCCTAACATTCGCCCCCTTAGTGTGAACATGGGGTAAGAGCTCCTAGAAACATCAAACTTGTCAGAGTAGCCATTGCTACTGGATCTTGCTATCTGGATCTTGCTGCTAATGATCATCCTTGTCGTATGAACATCTTCATCGACTAATCACCTTCCAACGAAGTACCTTCCACCGAAGTATGGTAGTCAGAGGACCGCATTTATAGTCGAGAGGACCATACGTAGATGATTTGCCCCTGTAAGCTGAGTTAAGCGGTTTGCTTCTTCCACACCAAATAGACACTCAGGAACTATTGTTAGTCTATGTGAACACATTAAAATCAAAACATGAAACTAGTTTCACCCCCTTGTGTATAAACACACCACATAACTGAAATAAAATATCACCACATCTGTCTGCGACCCCATCGTTGGTGAATGACGAGAGGATGTTGATTTTTCTCCTTCCTCCATTGCCTCCTTCCTCCAACAAGAAAAGAGTCTACCATAGGAAATCCTCACCACTAGGACATGAAAGTTCTTCATCAGTTGAGTATACTTCCCAATCAGTTTCTACTTCATCTAGAAGGGCTTTCTGATCTATCTTGTCATCAAGAAGATCTTGAGTTCTCTTTTTGAGCTTCAAAAGATTACATACCCAATCTCATTTCAATAAAAGAATTTTATTTTTCCATGTGAAGGAACCTTCTTTGGTTTATGTTTTTCCTTCTTAGATGAGGAGCTAGGTTTGTTTCCTACATATAGTACTTCTTCATGTTCTTCATGACTGCTTTGTTCTAACAATGTAGAAATCACTCCTCCTAACTTTTCAATCAGATTTAGTTTCTCCATTATTTTGTACAATACTGATAAAAAAATACAAAATTGAATCAAGTACTTTAAAATTTTATATTGAATACCTTTTAACCTCCAAGCAAGTCAAGAACTTGTATTAACAATTCAACATTATTGAAAATTGGAGAAAACTTTCAGTAGAAGAATTGATGTGCTTAATTTGATAGCTGCATAGTAAAATCCATATTTCTTCCAAACTACGTTCTGGGTTCTAATGAATTTGTTTTTGTAGTTTCTTGACCAGCACGTGATTCTGCATGAAAAATTATAGAAAAACCCACATCTGGAAATGAAAAATATGATATATTCTTTGAGACGGATTTGATCATGAAAGCACTGAAATTTCTTGCATCAAACCTGCTCTGTTACCAAATGAAAAATTAATATCATAATTGCATAAAGAAAATTCAAAATCTTACTCTTTATTCTTGCTACATTCATAGGAAGTATTACATCCATTTAAATAGGAGATGTTGTTCCTATATTTAAGGAGATATAATCTCCATAAATATCTCCACACATAACTACTAAAATAACTCCATGCTATTATACGTGAGATTTTGTTTTCTCACAAAACTAATATTGTTAATGATTTGTTTACTCAACAACTCATAACAATATTTACTCACCCACTCACAATTACATTTACAATAATGTAATTAATTATTACAAAACATATTATATTATCCTAGATAATATAATCACTTACATAAACCTCATATATTCTATGTTCACACTACAACATAGATATTCCTTACAGAACCACTAACACAAGAGTACTCAAGGCTGGCCTAGCTCATCCATCTAATTAAGCCACACCCTTATCTAATCTATCACCCGTACAGTGCTTTTGATTCGTATAAGAGCAAGGTGAAAATATACCCCAATTGGGGAACCTTACTCTTCTATTTTAGAAAATTTGATCAAAGCTGGTGCCATCACCCTTCCACCCATAAAACCACGCACCGGTTTCGACCACCGCTTTCCCGTGCCCGTGTGGTATAAGGAACAAGATTTCTATAACTATCACCATGTAAAGGGTCATAGTGACGGCAACTGCATCACTTTTAAGAATATTGTCCAAGAAATGCTCGAGAAAGGTGAGTTGACTGTGGATAATCCCAATGCTGCCCCTAATCAAAATCTACAAATATTTAAAAATCATTTCCCAATCATGCCCCTTCATCCAATCAAATAAGTGAGATATCCACTCATGATACGAATACTCATGAGGTTCATGTGATCTTTAATGAGGTACTTGTTGCATCTCAATTACCTCACATCCTTTCCATACCGAAATCCTAGCCCAAACCCTCCTTCCATGTCCGACCTAACCATCAATGCTCCTTCACCAATAGAGGAACACCCTCCATCTCCTGAGAGGAGTCTTCGCTGAAATTGAGACAATCTCTCCCCTAGCTTCTCCACTCGGTGACCCTTTACCCACCATAATTCCTCCACCCATGAGGAGCACCCATTACCTCCTCCACCCACAGATGAGCACCTATCGGTTCCTCCACCCACAGAGGAGCTCCCATCATCTCCTCCACCCATCATGGGCCCAGTAGAGATACCTTTACCTCATGGCGAGCATTCTCCATCCACTACCCAACACCCAATAGACCTAATTTCAGATCTCTTACCCACTAAGCTGAAGCTAGCCGATTCCCCATCTCCGAGATTCATTTTATGGGAATTCCCATGAGGGTCTCACCAACCCCACCCACAAACGTACCATTCTCATGTTTGGATGATCACTTAGATTATGTGGATAGAGCCTTGTTATGGGGGTTCCTGTTACTCCCTGTCTCAACACAAATGCATAAATCCCTCAATGTAACCTCCACCATCTACCCAAGCACACTTCCACCCGTCACAACACATACAACCACTACTTTTGCAACCCCTTCCATGAGACTTGTTAGCACTCACACCACATCCTTACCCATAACCCAACCTATGCCTAAACCTAAACCCATACCTATAACATTTACCTCCACAAAACCTATTACTACTTTAAGGGTCACCCTAACCACCAAAGATTACCCATCACCTGTTAAATTGGATTTAGCTACATCCTCCAATTTTAAAACCAGACCTACTCTGACACCCAAAGTAAAGAAACAAACTCATCAACCTCATACCCCTACCGCATCAATCACACCCACATGTGTCCCATCTGTCTTCAGACCTCAGCTACCCAACAGGGTTAAGCACCCCTCACCTAGTCATAACCCAATAATGCAACCACCCATTATGGCCTCACAAATTTCTAACCTACCCAGGCACACAACACAACTCATACCCACACTTGTAGTCTCTTTACCACCAATACCTCCAATACCTTCTGCCATTGCTTCACTACCTACTACACTTCAGTCTTTATCCCTCACACCTCAAGCTTGACCTACATCATCTACCTTCATAACACCCCTGTTATCCTCGTGGGTAACTCGCTCTCTTCCTCCATCTGCTTTCCCTCATAGGCCTTGTATGGCCACATCACCTTTGCCTAAGAAGGTGCACCCCAAAAACAAAACCCCATTGCCGCACAACAAGGTAATCAAAACAAAATCACACCCTCATACCCGTTCATCTACTATAACCCTACCCAAATGAACCCGGAAAATACCTCAAACCATACTGGCACCTAAATCCATGGCTCAACCCCTTCCTACAAATCCACAAAAAATTTCTAGATAACCAACTACACCTACACCCAAACCCACATTCACTTCCCATTATGATCCACTAGCAGGGTCCTATGCCAAAATTTTAAACAACCTCCTCAAGACTTATGTTATCACATTACCGCCACTCCGACCTTACGACCCCCTCAAACCCAAGCCAAAAGGGTTTGATGATACCAAAATTTGTGCATACCATCGTGTGTCGTGGGCATGATGCGAGCCCTCGTAAGGCCTTGAAAATTGTCCTTATCCAATTATGTCCACCTGAAACCAACTTTGATGATGATGACCTTCTTGACGAGGACCCTACTTCACCTACACCCCCTCTCACATTACCCACTCAATGACCACAACCTCCACCCTCACAGCTCCCAGAACCACACACAAAATTTGAAATTAACATGGTTCGCATAAGAGAACTTGCCACACCACCACCCAAATGTCGCTATGCCCAACTGACCTCACAGGGCTTTTCTCCTCCCATAGGTTTTTTCCCTTCATGTCATTATACCACTTACCCTACACCCTCTCCATTTGACAAATTCCCTCAAATCAACATGGTACACATCACTACACATGTGCAGAAGGGTAAAGAAAAAGTAGTTGACCCACCAACCAATCCTATACCTAACATACCATCTACACCCATACCTAAGATAACTATCTATGGCCCCACATACCCTATTTCTAATGGCATCACACATCGCACCATGCTCAAACAATTACACCAATCTCCACTCAAAATGTCCCTATATGACCTCATCCAAACCTTGGAATCCCATCGGTAAGCCCTCATGGAGATTCTTCAATCTATCGAAGTTTTACCCAATGACCCTACACCCATAGCCTCCATTATCACACCCCATCATATAGCTTCCCTCACCAAATTACCACCTGCATCTTCACCTCACCTTGTTAACCAAGTGGCCTCCCTTAGCTTCTCAGAGGAGGAGATTGCGCCATACCAAAATGAGGACCCGGACCCAGCCCTCTTTATCTCTGTTCACATTGATGACATATGGGTACACTTTGTGTGATGATTGTGGTGGTGCTAGCATTAACATCATTTCATCTCATGCATTTTATCAAATGCACATACCTGACAATTACATGCACAAACATCTAGTCATGTTGTGTTCATTCAACGATGCTATCACCTCCACACTAGGCATTTTCATCCTTCACATTCGTTTGGGCTCGCACTGTTCCAGAATTATTTTATGTTTTGGAGGGGGAATTCCAATATAACTTGTTACTTGGTAGACCCTGGATCTATGTCATGGGTTGTGTTCCTTCCACTTTGCATCGTTGTGTAAAGTTTGAACATGAAGGACACACTTATACCATTTCAGCTGACCCATCACCTTTCAAAACATGCAACATGCTTTACCGACCCAATGATGTACTCATACCTATCATGCCATCTACCTCTGCACCTACTACCGCTTCACCTACACCTCCACCTACTAGTATAGTCACTACCTCAACCACACATACCTCCTCTATTCCTATAGCCACATTAGCTCCCCAATCAGTTAACACCACCTCCACATTGACCTCGACACATCGTCCATACCACTTCCCACATACTAACCACTCGATCCTTGGAAGGTGTTTTTAATGCCTCACCTCGGGGAGTACCGCCTATATAGCGTTAATAAATTCCTTACTCCACATGAGTATGGAATCCTTCACCAACACCCTCATTATGATCATCGTATTGGAGAAATCCTCCTTTATGGTCCTCCTCATCTTCGTACTAGTCTCACTTATGGGGGACTTGATACTACTACCTACACACCTAAACCACCATCACAACCCCGCCTATTTTCTGCTAACTTCTAATCACTTACCAATCACCGTTTCACCCACACCTTCCTACACCGATGTGTGTGGAAGGGTTTTGGTTTTGGCTTCTATGAGCAAGGCCGTCATATCGTTATTCCATGTACCACCTGCAAACACAATGACCGTAGTGGTATCGGCTTCCCCGAACCTCCTACCAAGCAAGCCCACATCAAACTCATTACAGACCCTAGCCCTTCTCCACCTTCATTACCACCCTCACCAACGGAGTCGATAGACCCTGAATCTATCCCTCCTAACTTTTTTTTTCATAAACACCATTTCCTTGGGGCCTCTGACTTATCAACGTGAAGGTGAGGCCCCTTCCACTCTCCCATTCCTGTATCCTGAGATGATCGACGATGACACACCAACCATTAACATCGTTCAATGTCAGGATGATGAATCCATACTCACCTACCTTGGTGCAGAAGACTCATATATTCATCACCATTACCATCTCGAGACCAAAACCATGTTGAATGAATCGACTATTGAGATCAACATTCATACTCAAGACAACCCACACATCCTAAAGATCAGACAATATTTAGATGCTGTTGAAAAGGAAGCCATCACTTCTTTTCTCCAAGAGCATAAACACACTTTCGCTTGGTTTTACATAGACATGCCTAGTATTGACCCCACCATAGTGGTCCATAATATCGTAACCATTCCCGATGCCACTATAAAAAAAAAGCTAAGGAAGATGCACCCTCACATTTCCCTTCTCGTCAAAGAAGAACTTCAACGTCTTCTTTCCATTTATTTCATCTTACCCATTGATTATTCCCAATGGATTTATAACATCTTCCCTTTCACTAAGGCGGCAAGGGGACTTCATATTTGCATGGACTTCCGTGACCTCAACCTCGCCTGCCCAAAAGATGACTTTCCCTTTCCCGATATTGATCAACTGGTAGACCTTACCGCGGATCACGAAATGCTCTCGCTCATGGATGGTTTTTTGGGTTATAACCAAATTTTTCTTGCCCCAAAAGATCAGCACAAGACCGCATTCATTACCCCTTAGGGGACCTTTTGCTATAGAGTCATGCCTTTTGGCCTTAAAAATACTGGTGCTACATATCAGCGTGTTATGACTTACATCTTCCATGATATCATGCATCGCATATTGGAAGATTACGTGGATGATCTCTTGGCTAAATCTAAATGTCATGCCGAACACCTTGCTGTCCTTAAAACCATATTTGATCGCCTTATTAAATATTGCATCCACCTGCAGCCTAAAAAGTGTGTCTTTGTGGTTCTCTCAGAAAAGCTCTTGGGATTTATTATTTCCTTACGTGGTATAGAAGTTGACCTAGCTAAAGTTAAGGCCATTCTGGAAATTCCTCCACCCACTAACCTTAAACAACTCCGTAGCTTGCAAGGTAAATTGCAATCCATTCACCATTTCATTTCACAATTATCAGATTAGTGTCAACCATTTCATCATCTACTTAGGAAGGATGTCTCCTTTAAATGGGATGATAACTGTCCCAAAGCTTTTGAGGCCTTAAAACAATACCTTCTCCAACCACCCATCCTTATCCCACCTAAAGACGACTAACCTTTTTACCTATACATATCAGCTACCGATCATTCCTAGGAGCCATGCTCGCTCATCATGATGAACAACATAGGGAGCAGGTGGTTTATTATATAAGCTTGTACCCTTCTAGACTATGAAACCCGATACACTCACCCTGAAAACTTTGCTTAGCCTTAGTTTTCATTTCCACCAAACTCTACCATTACCTACTCAACCACAAAACCTATGTCGTGACCAACACCGACCCTTTACACATCATGTACGCTAAACCTTATCAAAATCAGCATACCGTGCGATGGCTTATGCTTTTAGCTGATCTTGACCTCGAATTCATCCACCAAAAGTCCATTAAAGGCCAGGCTATCGCTGACCAACTAGCTAACACACCTATTGTCTGGGACCAACCCTCTAATTTTGACTTCCCTAATGAATCCATTGCTAACCTCTCTTTGGATGACAACCCTTACCAAATGACCTTATTCTTCGACGGTTCTAAATGTCAAGATGGGGTGGTGCATGCATTATCCTGGTGGTGCATGCACTATCCTCATTCTTCTTTATGGTGAACCTCTGCCTTTATCATTTAAACGTGACTTCGAATGCACCAAAAATGTTGCCAAATACGAAGCACTCGTATTAGGTCTCATGATCGCCTATTCCTTAGACATTAAGACCATTAATATCTTCTTTGGTGATTCTCAACTGGTAGTAAACCAAGTCAATGGTGTTTATTAGTTTCATAATGAAATACCTCAAGAATACAAAAATTACGTTGGCATCATGTTGACTACCTTTGATCGCTATAAAATTCAAACCGTTCCACGATCCACCAATAAATTTGTGGATACCATGGCCTACCTCGCTTCTCAAATATCCGCTTCACTTGATGATTCGGACATATTTTTTTACCGTAAAACACATACAGAGACCTTATAAATCTTATTATATTAACCTCGTCCACACTACCTCGCTGAACACACCAGATCTTTGGTATACGCAACTTGTGGACTACCTTTCCCTCTCCATCTTACCTCCTGATCTCACACGTAATGGACAACACGCCTTTCTCAAGTAGGCCTCTCGTTATGTCATCATGGGTGGCCTTCTCTATAAATGCAGATTTGACGGTATTCTCTTATGATGCCTCACCAGCTCTGAAATCCCTTACACCATTAAAGAAGTTCATGATGGCATATGTGGAGGCCACTTTAGTGGTCTTGTTGTTGCTAAGCATATTCTTCGCCTCGGCTATTATTGGCCGACCCTTAACCATGATTGTTGTGACTATGTCAAATGCTGCATGAAATGTCAACAACATTCCAACCTTCATCATACACCCAAATCATGCCTTACAGTCGCTCGTGACCTTTGGCCCTTCTCTCAATGGGGTTTGGATCTTGTCGAGAAATCAATCCTCATTCTTCTCAACACCATCAATGGATTATAACTCAAGCATCGAATATTACACCAAATGGGTAGAAGCCATACCACTTCTCCCCATGAAATCCAAGAAAATATGTGAGTTTATTAACGATCACATCATATGTCACTTTGGTGTCCCTCATTGCCTCATCACTGACAATGGAAAACAATTCAAAAATAGAACACTGCAAAAAAATTGCGATGCCTTCGGCATTCAGCTTAGTTTCTCATCACCTTATTACCCACAAACTAATGGCCAAGCCGAATCCACTAACAAAACCCTCAATAAAATTCTCATGAAAGTGGTTGACAATACTAGGAAGGATTGGCATACACACATTCCTTTTGCTCTATGGGCATACCATACTAGTATTCACACTGCCACTGCGGCTACACCCTTTTCACTGGTTTATGGTATAGAGGTTGTTTTAACTCTCAAAGTCTAGATCCCCTCACTCCGCATTTCTCTCCATGACATGCTTATTGATGATGACTTTCGTCAGGACCGCTTGGCACAACTGGAGTTATTAGATGAACATCATCTTAATGCTCTAGATCACCTCCAAGTTTATCAAAAACACATCAAGCGTGCCTATGACAAAACGTGTTCATGAACGAACCTTCCAAGTGGATGACCTTTTTTTGAAATAAAATCAACATGCAACTAAGGCGGAGAAAAGCAAGTGGGGAAAATTTTCTCCTAATTGGCTTGGACCCTACATTGTAACTCATACCTATGGATCAAGTGCCTATCGTTTGTCCTCACTTGAGGGTAAACTTGAACCTGAGCCCCTCAATGCATTACACCTTTGACCATTCTATTGTTGACTCGTTGTCCTACCTCACCCTGTGTCTCTTTATAGGCTCACCCCTTGAGCACTATCCACTTCATATACCTCCCTAACGATTAAACAAGAATCATGTGAGTACCCGTCGCTTGTTATCTACTCTTGAATACGTGCACCACAAAGCACTGCACATAGCATGATTCTCATGGATACTTTTTGTCTATCTTTAGATGAGATCTCATGGTCGTTCCACCTTGCCTTTTGAACAAGAGTCCTATCCTTCACCTTGGTCTTGTCCATGATTTCAAAGACCTCCAATGGGACCAAACTCCTTGAGTCAAACTTCTAATAAAAGATGACTCCCTCAAAAGGACATCTTCCTCTCAACCAAATTGCTACTATAAATAGACTACTCCCTCGAAGGACAGCTATGTGAAGCTTTCAAAAAAAAAAAAAGAGAACGAGAGAAAATGAAGCTTCCCGCATCAATCAGCTTCACGAAGACCTCAAGGAGTACCATATAATTTATCCCATATAGACTTCCCGCATTAATCAGTCTATCACAAGAAACAAAAATTTTTAGTCATGGACTTGCCCATTGTGCCCTAGGACCTCTTGCCCAAAATCCCTATCACTCAAACATATCAAATTAACTACCTTTTTCCACTTACCATTTCTACCCTCATTTCCTCAGTTGCCTCAAGGGACATCTTGGAACTTAGACATTTGGTGATCTTGTGACTACCTTCATCGTAGAACCATTAATCATGTGGTGTCTTTTGGGTCTTGTGTTTATCACCTCCTCCAGGGTATGATCTACTCGGTAGGTTCCTACCCAATCAAGTGGCTCTATGGCCCCCTCTTATCTTTTAAATCTGTCTTTGTTTATGTTCGATTATCTTATATAGGACGTGGTCCTATCATCACCAATCTGCACTATGATAATTCTTCACCGAGAACTCCTTGTGCTATGATTATTTACTAATGCACAGCTTTTAGTTTGGTGGATGTTATCTAGAAACAAAACAACAAACATAACACAAGAATACCATAGACTATGATAAGAAGTAATGATGATAAATTTGAAATATAAGTGTAAATTATAATATCAACATGAAATTGTTACAATCTCAACCATGAGGTACTTCAACTCATTCTTGACTTCACTTGCCTTCCAATCATAACTATGGGAGAAACTTCACAATTACACCTCTTAATGGCTTCTTTAACACACCTTCAAAATGATGGCTTCCTTTACACACTTACTCATACAATATTTCTCACTACTTCCTTCTATGCTAAATGAGGGGGTGGGCTCTCTATTATAGAACTTCCAGGGATTATCCATCTTATCTCTAAGATAGGATAAGAAATTTACTATGACGAATCATATTCCATACCTTAACTCTTATCTCGTATATGTAAGCTTATCTTTTAAGATAAGATAAACCTTATCATTTCACATGGGTTCCACATTTTTAGACTTTTTACAAATAAAATACACAAAATATTTATGACCTCACTCCTTGTCCTTATTACCAATATAATATTTTTAATTTCTAATCATGTAGACCCTACTTCTCTATTTACCCTAACTTTGACATTTTAACATTACCGGACCACTTACGACAAATATTTACTTTTTACGACAACATTCCTATTGTACCTTGGGAACCTTTGCTTGTAGAGTTATGCCTTTTGGGTTGTGTAATGCTCGTAACGTTCAGCGTTTGATGAATAGGAAGCTCTATCTGACAATTATACTTATAATGACCCTTTTTATGACAACCATAACATACAACTTCAGAAATATTTTTTTGGACCTCTATCTTCTCCGTGAGACCTAAATTTTTTTCCTTGAAGAAGATTAATAGTTAATTGGCCCATCTTCCTGAGCAGATCTTCATACTCAGTAGATGTACTAGGAGAAATATTTGTGCTCACCGAGAGTGGTTGTGGATTTTGGACCAAAGGTGCTTTGGTGTAGGCTCTACTTTAGCAACAATTTCTTTGGGCTCCTCTTCCATGCTTTCTTCTTGCCTTCTTGCAATCTCCTTTTCTTGTTCAATGGTAGCTAGGCGGTCATACTTCACTCATTGTCTGATCTCTGGCTTCATCCCAAGAATGAAGTGCTTACAGAGGAGATTATCCATGCCATTCATCAACCCATCCGCTAATCCTTCCTTCCGGGATCTAGGCATTGAGCTTCTTCTTTAGCTCTAGAACACCAAAGATGATAATCCCTTATCTTCTCCTTCTCTCCTTGGGATAGCTTCGTGATATGCATATTTCTATTGTTCACCAAATTCTTCAAGAAAATTTTCAGTTAATAAATCCCATGATTTTTTCACATTATCACCTAGTGTTTCAAACCACCTAAGGGTGAACCATCTAAAAAGGTAGGAAAAATTCAGTTCATTGGTCCCTTCTTATAAGGCCATTACAAATACAATATCGTTTAAACTCTTGAAAGAAAGAGGAAGCATCTTCATTAGATTGGGCTGAAAAAATAAGAATCTTCCCCATTTTCAAAAGTAACCACAGTGAAATACCAACCCACAAGTACAATCAACAAGACTTATGTGCACAAATAATTGGAATCACTATAATAGAAAATATAAATGACCATGGTAAACTATGGTAAAAATTGACTTACTGCGGTAAAAATTGACTTTACCGTGGTAAACACTATTCACAATAAAAAGTGAAGTTATTCTTTTGGTAAGTACAATTCACGATAAAAAGTAACTTTACTACGATAAATACTATTCACGGTAAAAGTGACTTTACCATGGTAACTACTATACACAGTAAAAACAAGGTTACCCTCCAAATGTTTTCTCGACAAAGTGGGAATATCTTTCCGAAAATCCACTAACAAGGAATGGTCTGCAACGGAACCAAAATGTCATCACCAATTTGGCACTATGATAATTCTTCACCGGGAACTCCTCGTGCTATGATTATTACTAATGTACAACTTTTAGCTTGGTGGATGCAATATGGAAACACAACAACAAACATAACACAAGAATACCATAGACTATGATAAGAAGGAATGATGATAAATCTGAAATATAAGTGTAAATTATAATATCAACATGAAATTGTTACAATCTCAACCATGAGGTACTTCAACTCATATCGACTTCACTTGCCTTCCAATCATAACTATGGGAGAAACTTCACAATTACACCTCTTAATGGCTTCTTTAACACACCTTCAAAATGATGGCTTCCTTTACACACTTACTCATACAATATTTCTCACTACTTCCTTCTATGCTAAATGAGGGGGTGGCTCTCTATTTATAGAACTTCCAGGATTATCCATCTATCTCTAAGATAGGATAAGAAATCTAATCTGATGAATCATATTCCATACATTAACTCTTATCTCGTACATGTAAGCTTATCTTTTAAGATAAGATAAACCTTATCATTTCACATGGGTTACACATTTTTAGACTTTTTTACGAATAAAATACATAAAATATTTATGACCTCACTCCTTGTCCTTATTACCAATATAATATTTCTAATTCCTAATCACTAAAATACATAAAATATTTATGACATTTTAACATTACCGAACCACTTACGACAAATATTTACTTTTTACCACAACATTCGTATTGTACTTTTGACTATTACCGTACTAAACATTATTGGCGGTGTCGTACCAGCAGTGTCGTTATCTTCTATCGGATGCTACTACTAATTATACTTAACAACATCCCATTCCTAATACATACATTAATGAAATAGAAATTATGAAGGAAAATTTTAGTGTCGATAATCCTCGTCGCTTACCTTTGGGGGTAGCACTCCCCTTTCACCATAATCACCTTCACCGTATCATTTTACCTAGAATTTACCCACACCCATTAAACCTAAAGCCCAATGCATGCCTAAAAACCTACTAACTCATTTTCATCTTTATTCTTTAGCTTATGGGAGAACTACATCGGTCTAAGGTCCCTTTTCACTGGGACTATGTAGGAAGCACTTTTAGGGCATGGGGCCCTGGAAGGTTAGCTCGACCACTCTTTACCCTAACCATTTTCCCCACCTTTACCTAATTTATTGTCCACATAAAAAACCTCGACATCTAAACCATATACCACATAACTTGTTCCACTTATATTATTTTACATTTTCATACATAACCAAAATTTTCACATTTTTCACCATCTCATACATTTACATCTCCCTTTGTTATCACAATACCGAAATAAACATCCATGCCTATCACTTGACTCGATCCATGCCTAAACCAACCTGACTCAATCCATGCCTAACACCGACTTGACTCAATCCATGCCTAACCCGACCTGACTCAATCCATGCCTACACCGACTTGACTCGATCCATGCCTAAACCAACCTAACTCAATCCATGCCTAAACCAACCTAACTCGATCCATATGCCTAATATGACTCGATTCGATCCATGCCTAACACCGACCTGAATCGATCCATGCCTAAATTGACCTCACTCAATCCATGCCTAAACCAACCTAACTCGATCCATGCCTAAACCGACCTGACTCGATCCATGCCTAAATCAACCTGACTCAATCCATGCCTATGACCTGACTCTATCATGCCTAGTTCATCTATTTTCCATCCATATCATAAGTACAGTAAACCTCATACATATCACAATAGCATCACCTGAATATCATCTATCTCCTCATATATACATGTGTGTCTCCATATAATGTTCACCCGCATCACATAAATGTGTATCTCAATAAACATGCTTGTTTCATCATGGCTATCATCTCAAAAATGTCAGCACACAGGCCGATATGCTATAAATAATCATCATCGGCTCACAGGATGGTATCATGTACACAATATACATACAAAAACCTCTTCGTTACGCAGTCGGTCCACACCCAGGTCAATCATCTCCCATCTGATGTCAAGGAATGCTCTTTGTGCCTGTGTCTCTCTAAACCCCTCTGTCGCACCTGTCTAGGGCCTCGGCACCTACCTCACCTCCTACTGATGGCCCCTCACCTGGGGCTAGCCTCTGTACACTAGTGACCTCACCACGACCTTGTCCCTAGGCTCGCCGGCCCCCTGTACTCTCCACACTATGAGTGCGGGATCTAGTCCTCTCACTAGAGGCCTGTTGTGCTCTATACTCGGCATAGGAGGGCACATCTAGCCCGGCAACTAACAAATGATCATGGTAATACCATGCCTCTCCTAGGGCATCTCTGAACCTAGCCATGGGCACTGTCTATGGAGGTGCCATGGGTCCCACTACCTATGTAGGTACCTGTATAATGGGACCCTATCCCTAAACCTGCACTGAACCTTGTCTTTGGTGCTATATGCCAGTCGACTGACATCTGGAATCTATGTTTGTGCCTGTAGTTAGGCCTACAGGGTAGTAATCTATCCATGTTCTGCAGCTAGTTGGCCTGCACTGCACTGTGGCTTTCTTCCTACGCCGTGGCCAACTGGCCTGTAAAGCTTGAACCTATGCCTGTAGGGAGGCTATCTTCCCTCCATCTCCACCTACCTCCTCTCCATCTCCATCTCCCCTGCCTTTGCTTATGGATGTACATATCCCTACCTAACATATGCCTACAACGTTGCTATCTCTGGGCTCTCGTAATGTTGTAACCTATGCCTCTGTGCTGTCAAGCCTACCCCCGCATGATCCCAAGTCATCTCTCACAAAGGTAGCCACCTACCCTGTAGGGTGTCTCTCTGAAATGTGATGGTGGCTAAGTCTGGATGCCCTGGCCTCGGTGGTACGGCTCTCAGCTATGCCACCCACCACTTCCTATACCCATCTGCAACCCCAACATCATCAATTTATGTATCTATAGGTGTTCATCCTGTCTAGTCGACATTGTGGGTCATGGTGGAGACATAGGTCTCTCCACATCATCTCTCTCGGTACTGAGGGAATGGCGGCGGTACACCCTAGACCAATCCAAACTAACGTCTAACCCACTCTATGGGTATCCGCTCATGCTCTCCCACTCTCCTCCCCTCTATCCATAGATGTATCTGTAGCCCAGCTAGCTCTGTGGCCATATGTATGTCGGTATGAAGGGAAGCCCACATACGGCCTCCAAATGACGTCCACCCCAGACAGCCCCTCCAATAACCTCCTGTAATAAGCTACATCATGCATAGCTCTGGCACCTCGGGCCTCCCCCATGGCCGTACCCACCACCTATACCCCACTCTCAGAACTCTCCATGTGAATGCATCTTCTCGGGGCATCCCCACTAGTCAAACACAAACAATGTGCTCATATGCCTAGCAATGTAGTAGTACAATGCAACGTAGATGTTAAACCTCCATAGTCACCCGTAGGCCCATAGCTCTCTATACACCTATGTGAGCAATGCAAGTGCCTAGAAAATCATGTCCAATGTACCATCATATCATGGAGAACCCCCATCAGTGACCTCAAGAATCTCCCCCCATCTACATCCAGTAGTGCGAAGCAACACACTACCTCCATCACAAGTACCACTAACCTCATCTCCTCTCGATGAGTTCTATACATCGCCTCATAGCTCATGCTAGCATTATGGAACTTTAGGTCTGCTACACCCTCACCAAAAACAAGTGCCAATAACTCCTCAGATGCATATGACGAGATAGAATAAACCTGGCCCCCAATATGGGAAACCATAGGATCTTGTATACGTCCTCCAAGGTGATCGTCATCTCACCCGTTGGTAAATGGAAGGTATTGGTCGCCAAGTCCCATCTATGGATGAGGAAAACCATAAGACTCACCTCTCAAACTACATGCCGATAGTGCCTCACCCCTATCAATCCCACCTCTGCCACATGTTGCCACTCTGCTGCAAGCAGCCTGCTCACCCGTATTCTCACTAACAAGGGTGGCACCCGGGCTCTCATCCACAGCTTCGTCTCTCACCTGCATCCCACAAAAATAATGTATTTAGTCCACCTTCCCATCCTGCCTCATTTTCAACCCATCTACCCGAACCTATCTACCCAATCCCTCAACCTACTTACCCATACCCATTCACCCAACACTACCTACCCCACCCTCACCCTTTACCCACCTACGCTACTTTCCCACCCTCACCCTTTATCCACCTAACATATTTTCCCACCATACCCTTACTCTCTACCCTTTTTATCCTAACTCTCCACTTACGAATAACCAACCCAGCTTTTCTCTAACCAACTATAGTCTCCTTTAACCGACACCGGTCACTATTCTTGTGATCGGCACCCGTCACTACCCACCGCCATTAGCCACAAGTCAACCGACTTCGGTCCACTGTCGCCCTACGACCCGACTTTCCAACCCTCTTTTTTGGAAAGTTTGACATTCTACCCACCCAGATCCCTCTCTCCACCCTTCATTGTTCCTATCTTCCCCTTTTTACTCTACCCCTTACCATCCACTATTCCCTTTTCCCCCTCTTTTTCCTTTTTTTTTGAAATTCTCCCCCTCACAAACCCCCATTATTTTCTTATATATTTTTCTTCATCTTACATCAAATTCATTCACACATCAAAATCAAAAGTTCACATCCTACCTGATCTCACTTCCGCCATCGTGGTGGAACCTCCGGCCTCCGCACCGCTCCTCTCGAGCTCTCTCCAGCCTCTACCATCCTCCAATGCACAAACCAATCCTCAGCCACACGAATCATGCCACCTGATCTCGCGACCCCACCTCCCACTCACCCACTCTCTCTTATGTGGCTCGCCAACCAATCTCCTTTGTTGCACTCTCTTGTCCTTTTCCCCTTTCTCTCTGCTTGTCCTTTTCTACTTTTCCACATGCACAAATGAATTTTCAAACGTGGGTTATCCACTTTTTATACCCTACCCGACCCGACCGATGTCGGTTTTTTGCCTAGACTATCACTGCTTCGGTTACCCCTACACCGTCATCGATTCATTCCGACCGATGTCGGTTACCCTGCATACTCTTTACCCCATTTACCTCATTTTCCTTACCTCCCTTCTCTTTTTCCCCACATACACCTACCTGGACTACTTTACCTTCACCTCTGGCCCTCTCCTCTCTTCAACCTCCTCACATCTCGTACTTAATGCCTTATTTTTTACCCCTACCTCAGCCTTCCAAAGGTCTTTGTAATATCGATATTTGGACTGGACCATCCTTAGTGACCTTTGATCTCATGTGTTCGCTATACCTTGCAGCACTATTACCTATGTTGTTGACCTAATGACCTTACCTAGCCTATTGCCATGACCATTTATCCTGACCCTACCTTTGGTGTATCGGAACATACCTAAATGTTCCTGCACCTAACCTATGTTGTGTTTCTTGACCTTATCCTATACCTTGGATACCAGATTCACTTCACCCTTGTTTAGATAAACCTATCAACCTTAGACGATGTAGAGTTTTCTGATCTTCAGCCTGGTAGCGTGTTACATTTTATACATGTGCATGCATTTGACTATTACTACCTTTGACCTTGACCTATTACCTAGATTTCCTGAGTAGACCTTTCACCCTCTTCCCCTACACCCGTTTACCTTTTCTTCACATTTACCTTTTATCAAACCACTCACCACTTCAGCCGGCTACTTCGTCAATTCCTGGTTTGAGGGGATCACCTTCACCCACACATGGGGCAACCACATCTTATTTTTGTTAGCATCGCTTACCAATTAAATCTACGCAACAAAAAGGGGAAAATCAGAGACACTAAAATTAGGTCACACTCCCTTCGTACCTTGACCAATAAGTTCTTTTCAGCACTTTCACCTAGCCATAGCCCCCTTCACCACACTAGTATCAATTTAATTAATTTAATTAATTTAATGCTTTACCCTCACTATATATATTATTTAAATATCTTATTTAAATGATATCTACACATATATTTCACTTAGACACCTCATCAAGTTAACTCACCTTAAGACCTATTCTTAGAAGTTACCATAACTAACTAAGACTTACCAAAACCCTAAAAATCAATGGATACACTCCCTCTAGCCACATTCCCACATGCTCACCGAAGCTCCCAATCTAATCCACGGGATAACGACACGAAATCTAAGGAAATAAGGAGGATCTCCCTAAGTTTGGTAAACCTAGGAAATCCCATCTTGATCGACGTCGCTTACCCCTAACCACCGTCGTTTAAGTCGACCGCCATCGTTACACCTTGTTAACTTCTAAACTACCTTATTCTCAAGGTTGGAAAACATTGGGAGCAAGAAAGTTGATGAGCAAGAGCAATATCTCAAAAATATAGCGCATCTTCAGAGAGCCAATTCTAGCAAGAACTCATATCCAAAGAAGGAGATTGAAGATCTTCTCTTGCATAGCCATCCCAACCACATTCGGATCTACCCAAGAAAAAAAGGTGTGTGCATGCAGCCCATGTAGAAGCTTTTCTCCGGTTTGTGATAACTTGCAGCCTCCAAAACTCATCATCAACCTCCATCCTTCACATACTGACTTCTAGAAATGACATCCCAAGTAAGTATAATATCATACTTCCTCGGTTAATTAATTTCATCATTGTATACTACTTATTGTCCATCTTTCTCCTTATTGACCATCTCCAATGTGTTGTACCTTAATAGACCCATCAAAACCTCGAAAAAACCCACCCTTGTCATCTAATACCTCCTCCCAACCAACTAAATCCTTTGTGCAATCACAAAGGGATCAAAACCCAGCTTTGTGACATTCCCGAGATCTCACAAGAAGGCGCCGGTTGTACCTAGCCATAGTCGGTCACCCCCGACCAATGCCGGTCTTTGTGTTTGCCCACACATCCTTAAGCAGAGACCTATCCACCCCATTTTACCCTACCCTCACTCACCTGTGACCTAGCTAACATCTTGATCAAACTGCAGAACTCATAACCAGCCCTTTGACCTATGGATTCTATTCTAGCCGAGCATGTTAGATTAGATCTGTTTCTATTATGTTTTAAGTGGGATACCTAAATCATTTTAAAATTACAATAGGATTTACTTTTTTTTCAACATTAATTTTTTAAAAACAGTGGACTGACAACCATCTTGGAAGTACCATACTTCCCGGATCTAGGTCACGCTAGGCAGTTCACTACCCATATTGTTTAATGCTTTCTGGTGGTCTTGTTCTCATTACAGGTAGTTCCTCCTAGCCAAAAGGAAGCTCTCACTTTGTTAGTGTGGATTCAGAAGTCATATGCGCGCAAAAACCCATCAACTTACATTTGAACAGGTATTCCTCCTATGACCGTTACCCTGTCTGTTTCATCAACCATTCAAAGGAACAATCTAAGAAAAAGGTGAAACAATACCATTGTTCCAACTTGTCTTGGTTTCTAATAGAGAACTCAGATTCTTCTTGCAAAAAATTGACAATTTGCTGATCATTCTTGAATACCGCCAACTTGTATTATTGTCTAGAATAGATGGTCTCACAACCACTCTAATATGGGGCTAAGATTTATCACTATTGATACCCTCCACCACATCAAATGCCGCCCGATTGATGCCAATATGTCTACTACTTCATTCTTTTTCTTAGGTATGGATGTAATGTTTAAGGCTTCAAAGTCCTCAATGATGTCCCATACCTAGTTTCTATAGCTCCTGAGTAGGTCATTCTTTACAGCATGTTGTCCTTGGAATTAGTTCACAATCAGCTCACTATCACTAGAATATTTTCATATTCTTAATGCCTCTCCTCCTGGCCTAATGAAGTCCATGAATAAAGGCCTCATACTCAGGTGTGTTGTTTGAGAAAGAAAAATGGAAACAGAAAGATGATTAATACTTTCTACCTTGAGGTGAAACAAACATAGCTCCTCCTCCTGGCTCCCTATCTACTTCTTGAGCCATCAAAGAATAAGCTGTCATACCTCATTATCATCCTTGTGGTTTGGCTTAGTGACGTTAAGAAGAGGATGATTCTCCTCACGAAAACTTCAGACTCATAGCTCACATTCTTCCATCTCTTTGTAAGGGTCAAAAGCATGTCTTTTGATTGCCCATTCATTAAGGGTCAAGTATGGAATACTTCGACCTTGGTATTTGCCTCATAAGTGCTTGGGTAATCTTATTCATCAAATGCTAAACAATTTTCATTAGTTAAACTTGGTATATGAGGCTCTATGTGAAATTTTGCAATGGGTTTGGATCTGATTATGGCCTTAGCCCCATACCTTGTTCTAAATAACATGTGTGACTAATCAACGAGACAAATAGCCCCCAATTTTGCTAGTGAATTATCTTGACAAACACAATGCAAAGAGAGGTGGAAAGTCTATGACTGATACATCTTGCAACACCATTACATTGGGAAATGCATGTAATGTGAAGCTCAAATATTTGATTACTCCAACTTTTGTTATTGTTTTTCCATCCAATTGCACTACGCCTACGAGAGATGACTTCATATTGAAGGCTCAACTGGTATGCTATTTGTTTCGGCATGACCGAGCTAATTTCTCCGGAATTGATCATGCAATTATGTACCAATTTTTCCCCAATGATCAATGAAATATAGAATGGAGGGGGCTTCATATTTTTACCTTGATGGCCTTCTTGATCTAATGCTCCTTGTTGAGCTACATTGGTAAGTACATGTTGTTGCAAATCAGCAAAGCACCCCGGATGCAAATCAAGGTTTTGAATTGATGTTTTAGGCATCCAGTGTGATTGCACAACATGGAAACCTTGCCTTATTGATTGGGTGGCACCATTTTGGATAATAGTACCTTGCCTTATTGATTGGGTGGCTGATTTTATGCTGACCAATTTTCCATAGCAGCTTGCAATAAGTCTCTCTATCCTAGGATAGCTAATGACTCCCACATCAAGATGTTTACATTTTTCTTCTTCATCTCGGTCAATGATGTTTAATGGGGATGAGCTATCCCTCGATACCTCTTACCCTACACATTATTTTCTTGCACATGGGCTGTTATAACTGGCACTTGAGTTGGTCTAGAAAGTGGTATGGGCTGACCTTGCACATTAAGAGCTAAAATTTGATTGTTAACACCTTATGGAGAAATATAGGGTTGTGGATCATTTGAATTTGATGACCGAACTTCTCCCATATTCCTTCTCTTAGACCAATTATTTTTTTGCTACACTTTGTGAAGGGGCCTAGTTCACACCACAAAAATCTTCATCTTACCAATCGGCGAGTGTAGTCTCATTCGGGGGCTCTCCTTACTTGAGTTGATTCCTGCTACTTATTTCCTTCTTGGCTGGTCCCTTGCACTACACCCATCATTGTTACCATCAAATATTTATTCAAGGCACCATTAAAACACATTGAATGATTATGAGGTTGATTGCATGGGAAACATCAGGTCATATTCTTGAGCCATGTTGTTTTGTGTTGGGACCAAGGCTTTCGATGTTGAAACTGCGTTTGGATCATATGGTTGGAATGGCCTAGCAGCTTGAGGTTTTCCTTGGCTCCATTTTGATTTCGATCCCTGAGCTGGTGGTCTATGTTGCTGATATGGGGTCTAGCTTGATATCGGTTTGAGGGTTGATATGACCTAGAACCTTGAGCTTGCTATCTCTTGATAGTCACTAGCTCATTTTCTAGGTTCTGTAGTTTCTTCATAACCTCTTGTAGCTCTTTTGAGGAACTAGAAGATGAGGTGGAAGATTTAACCAAAGTATGATTCCTTATATCAGTTATGTAAGCTAATGTGGGTGTTTGACTAGTGCTTGGAGATCCTAGTTTTGGATATAGAGGAATAGGTGGCCTAGGTGTAAGTTTACCATCCTGAATTTAGCAATTTTCGACTCTAATGGAAATGTCATAGGATACGGGTAAGGTTCTACCTCCCATAGACTAGATCATCATGGAAATATTAGAATTTAAAGCTTTAAGGAAGTATAGGAAAGCACCTTCATCCGTTGGTCTCACGGCGACCAAAATCCTATTCCACGTATGCTAGAATCTAAAATTGAAGTCTATCAATTGCTCATTAGGAGCCCTTTTGATGGTGTCAACTACCCCAACAAGGATAGATTATCCCCTTTCTCTCCAAATTGATTGTGAAGGGATGTGCACATGTGATCCCAATTTTGGATAGACCCTGCTATTAGACTCCTAACCCATTGCAAAAAGCTTTACCATTAAAGGAGGATGTCAATAACTTAACAACAATGTCCATTTCAACAATCTCATGAATTGCACAAAAATTTACAATGTCTTAAACATGGTCACCAAGAGTAATCTGGTTCTCTCAAGTGAAATATGGTATTCTCTTCAATGCTACAACCGAACTAGATTTTGTACATTGAGAACTGTCGATCGGCCACAATGAAGTTGACATAGGGGTTAGGTTGTGCCATCCTGATTGGTCGAAGAACTCTAATTGATTGAAAGAAAGGCCTACTAGGTGGAGGCATTGACAATGTCCTACTTGGTGGAGATGGAGACCTTTGGGCTCTTCTCCCTCTTCTTGCTCTACACAGGGATAAATGTAGATAGACAAATAGCCCCTCTTCTCTAGTTCTTGACCTTGTTTGTATTCTTCTCATGAACTTGATAAACTTGGGCTTCTGAAACCACTGGATTTGAGTGACAGAGTTTCCAAATGTGTTGTTTTAATGCCTCTAAAGGATAGAAGTTTACCAAGACACACACCCAATCTTGATAAAAATTGAAATATGGCTTCTTCTCCCACCGGGTGTGCCAAAACTGTTAGTGCAGAATCACAACACCCCTGAATGTCTGTAGCTCGATGGGTTGAGACTATCAGTGTGATTGCATAACATGGGGCTTCTCTCAAAGTGTGGGACTTTGTGAATCGAGAGATCTCTCTAGATGAAGGCTAGTTCTTATTCCTCTATTCAGGTGCACATGTTTATATTGCAAAGGATCTACTCTAAAACCTACTCTAACTTACCAAGGAGACAAGGTTAAGGAAATGCAGGAAATAAAACCTAAACTAAAAAGGGTGATGCACTAAAGGAATGCTGAAACACCTTCTTTACAATAAACACAAACCATAAAGATGCAATACAATCACCATGCACAAATAACCAAAACTGCGATGAGAGATCAGATGAATGCAATAAACACTGAGAGGGTTGAAAATCATCCACAGACATGTATTATTGCTCCAGAATTGATACAGTACACTACAATGGTCAAGAGGCAAGATTACATTACAACTTGAATGGGAGGCTTGGAATCCACATATCCTCTTGTGGGGAAAGAGAAAGGGGAGGGTGCAGAGCAAAAAATGTCCAACCCCTAGGAAGATGCACCTTCTTACAATATATAGGAAGAAATGAGAGGAGGTAGAAGAAATTCAAACTCTTGTTCAACTACCCTCGAGATGCATTGAAACTACCTATGAAATTAATGGGTCTCATGACACAACCCATACCTCCATTATCATTTCTTATTGGGTGAAAAATACCTCATTACGGCGGTGGGTGAGAAAATGCGACGGCTTCAAGAATGGTGGCCCATATCTACTCCAAATTGTAGTCGGGATCATCTCGGAGATCAAGGTTAGGTGCCCAACATGAGCTCTCACAATATTGTAAGATTCAAGAATTTAAAAATCTCGGTGGGCCTTAGATTCATCAACTATTTTTCCAAACATACTTGGTTTGGAGTTTTCCCCTTTGAGATCTACATAGAGCCCCACGCATTCTCAAGATTTATTGCCTTCTTTCACTCTTGAAATGGTGCCAAACAGACACACATGGCAGCTTTCGTGGGCTTGTCCCATTTCCTTTATATTTTCCTAAGTCCTGTTATTAGTAGAGACTTTGTGCCCGTCATGAGACATGTGGAGAGTTGGCACATATTTGGAGACTGGCTTGGACTCTTCCTCTTGAAGTTACACCAGCCGACATGTGGAGGATTCTGCAGGTTCTGTGACTTTTCAATGATCGGTGAGACCCTATTTGGACTTAGGACACATAGAGGATTGGTGCTCATTCAGGGTCCCTCTTTGGGCTGTGCTTTTGAAGTTGCACTGATGAGGCACGTGGCTCTTTCCGCAGCTTTTCTCTGTCTCTTTATGTTTTGGCTAAGTCCTTTTGTTTGGCGGGGCCATATGTCTAACTCTTTGACATGTGGAGGCTCGGTGCACATCTAGGACCAGCTTTTGGATTCGCCCCAAAGAGCGCCCGAAGGGACACGTGGGGCTTTCTCGCTGATTCTCCTTTACATAGCCGATTTGATGGCCGCTCTACCTCCATTTTTGACTCCACAGCCACATGGAGATTTTGTGCTCATCTAGAACTGCCTCCGGACTTTAGCTTTGAAATTGTGTCGATGATGCATGGAAGCTTCCACTAGCCTATTCTATTTCCTTAGAATTTTCAACGGTTGGCTCCACTTTTTAGACTGGGACACATGGAGGGCTGGTGCTCAATCGGGAACCCGCTCTAGATTTTTCCTTTGAAGATGTGCCAATAAAACACGTGGAAGCTTCCCTACCTCTTTATACTTAGACGATTTGGCCTTGTGTTCTACCTAAGTATTTTCCATTTGACGAAGGCTTTATGCTTGACCTAGGACATGTGGAAGCTTTGCACTCATTTGAGAACTCCTTTAGATCATTCTCCTGAAGTTATGCCGATGAGGCATGTGGTACCTTCCGCCAGTCCTTAGACTTTTCAACGGCCAATGAGTCCCTATTTGGATCCTAGCTATGTGGCGGGATGGCACTTTTTGGGGTCTTCGCTTCATATTCTTCCTTTGAAGGTGTGCCGTTGAGACACATGGGGGCTTCCACTGACTCTCTTATAATTAGTTGATTCAAGGCCCCGAGTGAGCATTACCTTTCTCCATTTTTCTTCTATGCACTCTGATATTCTTTGATGTCGTCTCGATCCTCCATTGTCAAACCCGCTTTGCCCTCATATTTGGGATCGATTGTGAGCCCATTTGACTGAAACGACCATTCCTATTTTCTTACACAAGGTCATGTTTGACCAATTTTACCAAGGGGAAAAATTGGGATAACAAGATAACACCCACACTAGTAACACGACCAAGGCATGAGTAATTTTTTTATATCAATAATAATTACATTATTACTTGGGCCCACAAAAAAATGAAACATTACTAAACAAAAACACAACAAGAGTCACTTCAAATATATCTCCAAAATGGAGATGATAATGCCAACTAAACATTAGAAAGGAAAAAGGTATAATATTGTCAAGCCATAAAATATATTAGCAAGGGGAAATGGTTCCAATACATGCACTTACCCCTCCAATAATGAAGGGATCTATCATTTAGTTCCTCCAAAGCAGTCATGCAACCACACATGAAAACACACTTATCCCTCCACACTTACCCCTCCATTAAGAGTAATCTCACTAAAATTTGTTTCCTCCCAAAATAAATAATAAAACCCATACACCATAATAATACTTAACCATCCACCTTTGGAAATGTAATTCCTCACAGACACACATACATAACATATTGATGCATGCAAGAAACAAACATAATCAATCAAATATACATGTATTACAATGAGAAATCAATTAATTCCACAATATATTTAAACTAAGAGAGTTTGAAAATAACATTTTATCATGTATGTATCAAAATATAAAGCCTTCATAAGAGGCTTGCAAGAAAGAGAGATAGGTACATTTAGGTACATTAGTACACACTACTAGGACTTCAATAGCTAGGAAGGGGAACTTGTGTCATTCCAAACCACTTATTTATCCACTAAGATGTGGGGTGTAGGTTCTTTGTTCCTCCAATTAGTAATTAAGAATGCATTATCACTTATCCCTTCACCTAGTTTATTTAAAATATGCTTATCCCTCCAATAGAACAAATCCCGCATACCTTTGATTCCTCCTTAAGTTCACACAAGGTTTACTTCAATTTTACCATGACTTATACCTTCATAATGTCCCTAACTTCCCCATACAAATAAATATGCTTATTAGCCCCACAATGTGATCTGAAAACGTGTGTTGTATTTTTTTCACTTTTATAAGTTTCCAAAGATCGTGATTTTCTTAACCAATTTTAAGTATTCTAAACTCCACAAATTGATTAAATTATGATTATTATGCATCCATAGAAGTGTGGAAAACTTTTGTAGCAAATAAATAATCAGAAAACTGAAACATTCAGATAACAAAAGAGATTGTTTACGGGGTTCGAAATTCCTACGTCCCCGGGTTCAGATTGAACCGATCCATTAATAATATTGAAATGCAAGTACAATAAATCTTACAAACAACCAATAATGAATCAAAACCTACAAATGAGCTGATCAATGTCCCAAGAACTCTGAAAAATAACAGAAACTGTCCCAAGAACGATCCGTGGCTCCTACAGTGTTTTCACAATGTGATCTCCCTGCAACTGTGTTATAAAAACACCTACAAGTGGAGATTTAAAAACATTATATGAAAAAAAATCATATTTCTGAGATCATATCTGAATTCTGAACACTTTTCATGTTTACACCAAGTCACAATTCGGACCAGAAGTGCATTGAAATTCGTGTTTTCCAACTAGCTGTCTTGAAGATCCCTGTTAAAATCTGCATTCAAAGCTTCCAAAAACAGGTTAAAACTCAACAAAAAACATCAAATCTTATATGGTTGGAATCGTCTCAGAATTCTCTACATTTCATCTTTTTACTCCGAGGTCCCAATCTGAGTGCAAGGCCTTCAAAAATGGTGTTCTCTGAGACTGCCTCCTCTTCTGGCTTTTACACAGACTTGCACCAATGCCATTCAAATACAATAAAGCTCCTTTTATATTGTTTCTAAACAAGTGGCGCAATGGTTAGGTGCCTAAAATTTTGCTTGGGAGGTCAGCTGTTCCAATCCCCTCCACTTCTCCTCCTTCTCCTTAGGTGGTTTTGAAGTGTTTTATGAGCCATTTTGCATTTTTTTATGGGATTATATCCCAAAGTGGCGGATTTGATGAAGTGGGATTAAATCCCAAAAGAGGCGGCTTAGGGTGAAAGTTTGTTTTAAGGCTTTAAAAAGCCTTTTCCATGCATGAGTGGTCAAAGACCACGTTAGACTTATCCGCCCCATCTCCACCGCTTCACCTCCCTCTCCTCACGTGGAATCTTCCACGCATGACATTGCATGCCTTTACCACGTGGACATAACCTAACATGTTGGCTGTTATGTGTGGTCGGTTGGTGAGCTTTAATACTAATGTATAAACATTAATATATAGCGGTTTGGCATATACATGTGTGGCATTTGGAAAGTGGACTTACCAAGTAAATATAATTTCGACCCCTGTAATGTGGTATGGAAATAATTAACTCGGTAAATAGCATATAGCCCACTTGTCGTCTCCCGATAGGAAAATCGAGCAAATTCGATGAGTGGTGGCAAGCCACGTGTCACAGTGCGATTGGTCCAATATTGACCAGTTGACTAGAGTTGACTTTCCCGTTGTTTGAACTTTGACCAAACATATCTAGAGCTCCCGATGTCCGTTTGTCACATTCTTACAGTCGTTGGAAAGCTCTCGAGATGATCTTCTACACTGACACAATTTATGGATGTTTAGGAAAGTTTTAAAAAATGATCCCCTGATCACACCTCCCCACTAAGAAAGGCTTTTTGTCCACAAAAAGTTGTGTATCAACCCACAAAAACATGCTTTCTCTTCCTGCATTGCACAAACACATACAAGAACCCAAAATAACATTATAGGTTAACTAAATGCAAATAGTTGATTAGCTAGTCACATAATCGATCGATAATAACACCCAATTAAGCTAGTGTTCAACCAAACGCTCAGTAACCCTGCGACTCTACGCACAATCGTGTGATCTGTCATACCCCACTCTAATGCCATCATAAATAATCGACCGATAATAACACCCATTCTATTATGGAAAGCTAGTGTTCAATCTGTCACTTTGTGATACTACGGCCGATTACCAAAAATTACAATTCCATAACACAGATCAGTATACAAGACATCTAAACTGCCCACAATTAGGCTAGTGCCCACTGCCCATCTGAAACTATAACAACTACAAGTATTCACTATCAGAATATAATAGACTATCAACACCCAAAAATAGCTATAGTCAACAACTGAATCAACATGAATATGCCAAAACACTGTATCGCCATCACAAATAATAAGTCAGATAATAACACCCATCTATAACAGAAGCTAGTGTTCAACTGACACTTTGTGATTATGTTGATTACAACTGCAAGTTTCAAATTTAGACATGCTACTGATGCCTATCCCTGCATAGTGTTTTCAACAATGGAACTACCAACCAATCTGAGAAAACAAAACATGAGTATGATGAACCTATCACTCAAATCTTCTCTTCAGCTGTTTCCATTCATTTTCAAAGCTTAAATATCAACTTAGGAACAAATCCTTATCAATCAACAGGAATCCCTAAAATATAGCTCTGAAATTTTTTTGCTTGCCTACTATCAACAATTTACTGTAGTGCAAATATAAATTTGAGGAGTGTTTTTCCCAACCAATCACTTGGGTTTTTCCATTTTGGTTGTTTTACCTTCTCCATACCAAAATGATTTTTAGTTAGGTTTAGCACTGTTGGTTTTACAATATTGTTCTTTTTAACAACTTTCCAATTTTTTGTTTAGAAACAAACCAACAAACCTTAACATCATGACCTTTCCTATTACAATGGGAACAAAATTTAACTTCCCTGTTTTTAGGAGTCTTACCCATTTTACCATTCTCAGAACTCTATCTACGAGAATGATTCCCCTATTTAGGAGAGGTAACATTCTTTCCATTTCTCACCTTTCCTTGGTGAGATTGGTCTTTAGCACCTACCTTATCATTCACAAAAGGCATTAACTTCTTAATCAAATTTTTCCTCTTCCAACAATATGCAACATAATGATTAGTACCTTCACAAAATGTGCAAGGGAAAGCATATTTCTGCCTACCAAAGCTATATTGTTCCAACTGAAAGAGTGTATTAGAAGTTTTAGGATTTGATTTTCCCTTAGTGCTATTTTTAGTGTAAGTGGAAGGAGGTGGAATCTGATTACCTCTTTTACCTGTTTTCTTACACCTTTCATTGTTCCTCCTGATGGCGGAATCCTACAATTCTAGTGGTGTAGATCCTTGGCTGTTGGAAGCTTGTCTTCCTTCAGCTACTTTGGAACTTTCTCCAATTTCCATTTTCCCACTAGAATAGCCCAAACCTGCAAACCGAGGTTGATCCTCTACCTGTATTGGGTTAGCATCACCTTGTCCATTTTTACCAAGGCCCGTTCCGTTAAATCCCATCTTAACCATTAGCTTAGACCCAATTCCCTTAGTGTGTTTTTCAAACTGACCCAAAGGAATATCTGAAACTGAATGAGAGGAAGAATTAAAATGTGAACTTACAGTGCATTCTGTCATAGTACCTACATCTGATTTAGAAGGCATTTCCTTCTTATGTTCACCTTGTTGCAGCTTTTCCAAGAGGGCATCCTTGGTCCGTATTTCTTCCTGCAACTCTTTAACAAAGCCCATCAACTTCTTGCTCTCTTCAAGCATCTTGTTGACATACTCCTCTTTCTTGGTTATAGAGGATTGTGGCTCAGATTTTAACCGCACTATTTCCTCTTCCAAGGAATAAAATTTATCTCTCAAGAAAGAGTTTTCTTCTTGGAGTTGGTGGTTTATGGCTTCAAGCTCATCCAGTTGCTCCTGTTTGGATGACTTGCCCATGATTCCTCATTCCTGCAAACACAACATGTACTTCCAAAACTGCACACTGCAAAAGAAGATTAACAAGCCCCAAAATTTTTGCACACTGAAAAGTGAAATCAATACTGAAACTGAAGCCAAATTTTCAAACACAATTAGAAGCTAATCCGCAATCTAACTACTCTGATACCAAACTTGATCTGAAAACGTGTGTTGTATTTTTTTCACTTTTATAAGTTTCCAAAGATCGTGATTTTCTTAACCAATTTTTAAGTATTCTAAACTCCAAAAATTGATTAAATTATGATTATTATGCATCCATAGAAGTGTGGAAAACTTGTGTAGCAAATAAATAATCAGAAAACTGAAACATTCAGATAACAAAAGAGATTGTTTACGGGGTTCGAAATTCCTACGTCCCCGGGTTCAGATTGAACCGATCCATTAATAATATTGAAATGCAAGTACAATAAATCTTACAAAAAACCAATAATGAATCACAACCTGCAAATGAGCTGATCAATGTCCCAAGAACTCTGAAAAATAACAGAAATTGTCCCAAGAACGATCCGTGGCTCCTACAGTGTTTTCACAATGTGATCTCCCTGCAACTGTGTTATAAAAACACCTACAAGTGGAGATTTAAAAACATTCTATGAAAAAAAATCATATTTCTAAGATCATATCTAAATTCTGAACACTTTTCATGTTTACACCAAGTCACAATTCGGACTAGAAGTGCATTGAAATTCGTGTTTTCCAACTAGCTGTCTTGAAGATCCCTGTTAAAATCTGCATTCAAATCTTCCAAAAACAGGTTAAAAGTCAACAAAAACATAAAAATTTTATGGTTGGAATCATCTCAGAATTCTCTACATTTCATCTTTTTACTCCGAGGTCCCAATCTGAGTGCAAGGCCTTCAAAAATGGCGTTCTCTGAGACTGCCTCCTCTTCTGGCTTTTACACAGACCTGCACCAATGCCATTCAAATACAATAAAGCTCCTTTTATATTGTTTCTAAACAAGTGGCGCAATGGTTAGGCGCCTAAAATTTTTCTTGGGAGGTCAGCTGTTCCAATCCCCTCCACTTCTCCTCCTTCTCCTTAGGCGGTTTTGAAGTGTTTTATGAGCCATTTTGCATTTTTTTATGGGATTATATCCCAAAGTGGCGGATTTGATGAAGTGGGATTAAATCCCAAAAGAGGTGGCTTAGGGTGAAAGTTTGTTTTAAGGATTTAAAAATCCTTTTCCACGCATGAGAAGTGGTCAAAGACCACGTTAGACTTATCCGCCCCCATCTCCACCGCTTCACCTCCCTCTCCTCACGTGGAATCTTCCACACATGACATTGCATGCCTTTACCACGTGGACATAACCTAACATGTTGGCTGTTATGTGTGGTCGGTTGGTGAGCTTTAATACTAATGTATAAACATTAATATATAGCGGTTTGGCATATACATGTGTGGCATTTGGAAAGTGGACTTACCAAGTAAATATAATTTCGACCCCTGTAATGTGGTATGGAAATAATTAACTCGGTAAATAGCATATAGCCCACTTGTCATCTCCCGATAGGAAAATCGAGCAAATTTGACAAGTGGTGGCAAGCCACGTGTCACAGTGCGATTGGTCCAATATTGACCAGTTGACCAGAGTTGACTTTCCCGTTGTTTGAACTTTGACCGAACATATCTAGAGCTCCCGATGTCCGTTTGTCGCATTCTTACAGTCGTTGGAAAGCTCTCAAGATGATCTTCTGCACTGACACCATTTATGGATGTTTAGGGAAATTTTTCAAAAATTATCCCCTGATCACAATGAGTGCTAAACAAAGTACACGACATGCATATAAATGACATTACTACTCAAATGAGAAAAAAAACATGCATATCTCATCAAATAAGGACAAGAGAAAACATTGATTTCTAATAAACAAAAGATGAGTGAGACGTTTTTCCATCACTATAAACATATTTCAAGGCTTGAATTTTACTCAAAAAAATCATTCACAATAAAATGAGTCAATTCCATTAGCATTCATTCCCCACCAATTCTCATCGATGGTATAACAATAACACACAACACATTCTCTCAAACGATCATAACAACAAACAATAAAAAGGACACTAGACAAAATAAGAAGAGATGACTTTTCCCACAAGGTACATAGATCATTTAATTCACATTTCCTTTTTGTTAAAATTATTCATTGAACATTAAATTTTTATACCACATTTAGGAGTACGAAAAATACACTCATTTCTTATATATTGCAAGTTTCCCATTTAATAAAATGAATGATCACTAATGAGGCACTAATTTATTTTTTATTTATTATAAAATCATCTTATGCATTTTAGTCATTTTGGCATCATTCAAGGTGTATACAATGTTTTTAAGAATTGTCCCAAAAAAAATTTCTCGTTTACTCTTGTTCTTATCACAATTACATTATTACTTTGATCTAATGTTGACATCATTTTAGAACAACTACGGTTCATATAAAACTTATTTTTGACTTAAGGATTTAGGAATCCATGAAGTGTGATTTCACACAAAAAAACCCTTTTATGTTCTTAGGAAACTTAAGCATTAAATACATATTACAAGTGAGACATTCAATACAATTTTATGTATTATATTGCCTTCTAAGGCACTATTTATCTCGTTGGGTAAACATATATTAAAGTGTCTTTCACCAATAATCCTCATAAGAGGTCCATGACTTATTAATTTCATTATCACTCAAGAATAGTCTACACCCTACTACAAGGCAAAACTTAGAGTAATCAAATATCCTTATCTCGCAAAACCTTCCCGCAACACAAGGAATTTTGGTACTACTTGTCAGGTGACACATTTATTTGCGAGGAGTAAATGAATTCAAATACAAGAGTTTAATGTGTAGGTAAACTGACACATAGAATCCACTCACATCAATTAGATCTCTCAATGAGATCAATCATAGATGAAAACACCCCAAACTATCCTCATAAGGATTGGGTTACATGCTAAGGTGTCAAGGAAAATTATGCACCTAAGGATTACAACTTACCCATGAAGTGATTAGACTTATAAAACCCATAAATGAAGGTCTTTCTCACCCCAAGTATGACAAGGCACTCATAATATCTATTTCCTCACACAAAATACTTAATAAAAGGTTGTATGTAAGACTTGTCCTAGGAGCAAGACAAGAAGACAATTTGTGATAGGTTTAAGTCTTTTCTTAAGATGATAGGGATACAACAAATTCAACAAGAGTCAATTGAGAGAGAAGGATACTTTAAGGGTTATGAACTTGATTTATTTTGATGGTTTTGGTATAATGAATCTCTACTAAGTAATACAAGTGTTAAGAGAGAACTATAATAAATACTATGATAAGAGGTTATCTATTTTTTTAAAATTCTAAACCATAAGTACAACATTTGAATACGACTACATAACCATTTCAATGATATGATTTATTCAATTTTAATTTGTTTTATTTCCTCCTTTAAAAAGGGTAAATAAACACAATTATTCAAAAATATGATACATCTCATATTTTTGAAAAAAATTCCCACATTACAAAATAAGTAGAATTTTATAGTAGAAATACCTTCATTATTTTTATTTGTTCTACTAACTACAACCTATCAAAATTTTGTAAAGATGGTTAGTGAAAAACAATGAAATAGAAATATCTTACGATCTAACAAAATTCACGATTGCTAATTTTCCATTTACAATGAATTAAATGTTTTTGCACATACAAGAGAGGTAAGAAATGCATTTTTATTTCATTTCATTTTCGAAAATAAAGAGAGGTAGAGAGAGGAGAGAGAAATAATAGCATTTTCCCACAATCAAATTTCTCAAACAAGCAACCAAATGTAGGTCCATATAATCATATGTTAGTGTCTACAAGTTTTCCTGACAGTTATTTGACTTGATAAGGGTCCCACGACAATGTTTTCTCATTTTTCTTGAAGTTTTCATAAAAGTCTAAATTAGCCCGAGGGCTATGGAATTGCATTCAAAAAATGATTTATGATGGTAAAATGCACTATGTGAAAATACCTATTAACTCTCTTATATACAAGGAAACTACTAGAGTTGACATAACTCAAATTTGGCAAACAAGGATCTAATGGTGACTACTTTTCCCGAGTTTCCAATTGTAATTATGCTAGATTGACCTTGTCTCCCAATGACTAGAAGCCTAAAAACCCTACTAGAAAAACTAGATTGAAAAATAATTTTCTCATCACTAAGGATTGGTATTAATTTTCACGGATAAATACGGAGGTATGTGGAGGATGAATTTCATTTCTCCTCCTAGGGCCTGGACTACAAGTCAAAAGAAAATTGAACTTTTAACTTTTAACAGTTTTTTAAAGCTGCCAAAAGGGTGACAACATTCCTAAAGGGATGACGAAAAATGCACAAAGTGATATTTGAAGTTATTATAAGATTTTAAATAATACTCCATGTGACAAGGAACACTTTCAAAACTTTACTTTCCTATTTCGGAGTTTGGAGATGTGTTTTGTGAGTCATTGAAATCACGTTTTATTAACTGTTACAAGGTAAACAACATGTAGTTTTAAACTAGAAATCAAGTTTGACTCATCATTCACGTGGTTTTTTTATCTAGTATGGTTATCCAAGCTATCCAAACATCTAAGGAGGTAAATTGGGAACTGGGTTTACACTCAAAAACATTTCTTCAGTTGCATAGAAAAGAGGAAATTTTGTTGTTTTGTGTTACGAATCATTTTAATTAACCGAAATCATATGCTTCCTTTGCTTTTTTAAAAATATCATTGTAAAGGGAAAAACCAGAAATACAAAATCATGAAAAATAGAGATGATAAAACCATACCTGATAGTGAACAAAGCGGGTTAAACATGACTCCATGTGGTCCACGCGCTTCCTGATCACATTCGTTTGAAACTTCTAAATCCTTTTTGTGCAGACCCGTTGAGCATACCGGTGGACATTGCTTTCAGTGAACCCAAATTTTTCTGAGCCATTTCATCCATCATTTCTTGTTAAATATTACTTGTAACTCATTAAGATAGGAACCAAGTTGATAAATTTCGTGGGTGAGTTGGGGTCGAGCTACGCTTGAGCTAGGAGGCCGAGTTAATGGACGATTCATCCAGTAAGGATGATTCAAAGGTTATATTCATGGTTGAGATATATAACCAAACTCACATCAACGTGCAAGGATACCAAATACCAACAAATGGCCAAAATAGTCATATACCAGCCAAGCCATAACTCACTAACTGCCAATCAGCTCAATTCCCGAGTCTAAAGCAAAGGATGCCACGGGATGTGGTAAAGATCTTATATGTGACGTGACATCAATCAACCATGCCAAACAAACCAACCAATCGCAAACCAACTCCCACGCATAGTAAAAAGTAGTTCCAATGACCATGTTTTGTATTTAGGTAGGGATACCCTTCTCTAAAACTCTCATTCTATAGACAAGCATGGAGGATGAAGAAAAGAATGTTGTGTTTTTATTTACATTTTCTTGAAATACTGTAAATCATTTTTACAAAATCCTTTTGCATGTATCTAACAATCATGGCATTCTATGGAGCCATATGTTTGTAAGGCATTTTTCAAAAAATCAACATGTCTAATGTATGTTTCAACAATTTCAATGTTAGAAAAGAAATAATCAAACAATGTCAATGTCATCCACTTCCAATCTTAATCTTGAAAGGAACCAAAAGGGCAATTATAACTCAATCTAATAAAATATCCATCTATTCATCGATGGGGCATAGAAGATTGGGGCACAACATTTTCCTCTTCTTATAAGATATTGTGCTCGATGCGACATCCATGTGAAGGTTACAAGAAGGATACTCGAGCAAAGGAATGTCAACAATGACTAACATTACGCAACAAGGAACCTTTTGCAAACACACGACCACAAGGGAAAAAGTGAAATTTTAGATTTTCTTCAATTTGTTAATGTTCTGTGAATATTGGAAGTTCTTCTTACAAAATTTAACTAATTCTTATTTTAGTAATTATGTTCATTATTCTCTCTAAGGAAACTACATATTATTAGCTTTCCCATTAGTTCTTTGGTTGAATGTTTTGTTTAATATTTTCATTATTTAATAATACATTCTTATTGTATCCATGAAGTTTCCAACAATAGAAGAAATCAAAGGGTCATTCATGACCAAAAACCACAAACATGCCAAAATTCACATTTCGTAATAGTAATAAAAAATAAATCCAACATCCTAACTAGGAAGAAAAGTAAAATCTATAAATCACATTATCCAACAACAAGTCTCGGGCATAAGAGACATGAATAACACACGCCCAATATAGCATCCAACCAAGCATCAATATGTTTACAACAACATTGCATACATGAGTCAAGTCATAGACACCTCTAATATTGTGTCAAGAGAGAAACCAAATAAATCACATCCAATAGTAAGGGGCATCAAGCCACAAGTATCATAATCCATATTCAAATATCTCACGTCAATAATCCATCAAATATTATGTACATCGTAGGTAACAAAATTCACATTCCTCTCATGGAAACTCCATATACCTCCCATTACAATATGGTCTCAATTAACCTAAAATAGGTCGGGTCACTCTATGGACCTAAACACATAGAGCGTCATCACCTCAATGAAATCCAAACGCCCATCACCCTTAGAGGTAATCACTAGAATACTCCTAGATTCCAACTCAAAATGAAGTAAGGTTAAAATATCTCGTTATTATCTTATCCAAAATCATAAAGCACCAAGAAACTCATAAACCAATAACTACAAAAACATTGTAATTCTAAGACAACCATATAAGGAATGAGTTATATGATTACATATCACCATTTTCTAATCCTAAGGTGTGCATTCTACAAAATATGCATGGTATACATAGAGTAATGAGATATATACTAACATAAATGGAGTTGGATTTTTCGATCGTGAGAGACTCCACTTCTTATATTGTACTTGTCTCGAGTAACATGGCCAACTTTTCACCCTCCTCACTCCCCACGTACACCTTGATACTACCCATGTGAATTGATGGTGTAAGGTAACATAACACCACATAACTACATTACCAACACAATGATGATTTACACAAAATAAGCATATTGCCTTATGTATTATATTTTTACAAGGTAGAACATAACATTGTTTCTACATATTACAAAGCATCACATTTCCACATAACACGCCAAAACTATGAGTACATTACAATAAGGTGATTATATCACCACATGCCTCCAATCCATGACATGAATCTATGACATAAGGTATGAATACATATATATGATGAATATATCTACTAATATCACAACATATACATAATTACAATACAACATGGTGACATAACATCATGAGACCTCAAAACATAGTGGCAATAACTTGATATAACACCATTCACTATGGATAACTTTTTGTCATGCAACACATTAATACACCTATACAATATCACAATATAATGAAATGTTAAAACATTTTCGTAGTTCACAATAATTTTTTTTATCATAACAAGGACGTATGCAAGTAAAATTCACATCAAATTCAAGAGAGAGAGAGAGAGAGAGAGAGAGAGAGAGAGAGAATACTCTCATCACAAAATACATCATCCTCATAAAAAAACCACACTAAGTGGTATGCAAAACACATGTGCATTCATATTATCAAAAGTACACATGTATCACATCATAACATAAGATAACATTACTCTTCCAGCTCCTCCACCATCAGTAATAATCATCACAACACACAATCATCCCAGAGGTTCAAGATCACGAACCTTTTCTTTGACACCAAATGTAATTCCCATACTAGTAACATGATCAAAACACGAATAATTTTTACATATCAATAATATTTAAATTATCACTTGGGCCCACAAAACGATCACACAATTCTTGAACCAAAACACAAGATGTGTCACTTCGCATGTATTTCCAAAACAAGACGATGATGATGGAAACTAAACATTAGAAAGGAAATAGGTATTATATGGCCAAACCATTACAAATATTTTCAAGTATAAATGGTGCCGATACTTCCACTTATCTCTCCACTAAGGAAGGGATTCTAGCCTTTAGTTCCTCCAAAGAAATAATGAAACCGTAAATGAACACAAAATTATCCCTCCACATTTATCCCTCCACTAAGACTAGTCTTGAACCAACCTTTGTTTCCTCACAAACTAAGTAAGAAACCACATACACCATAATAAAACTTATCACACCACCTTTAGTAATGCAAGTCCCCAACATACTCACATATATTACATACTCATGCATACAGAAAGAAAACTCACCAATCAAATTAAAATGCATTCCAATGAGAAACTAAAGTCTAAAATAGTTTAAAATTAAGAGAGTGTGATAATAACAATTTATTGTGTATGCATCACAATATCAAGCCTTCGTATGAGGCTTGCAAGACAAAGATCTAGTGACACTTAGATACATTAGTACGTAGTACCAAGCCTTTTATAGTTGTCATGTGGAAGTAGGGTCATTACAAACCAATTATTGCTCCACTAAGATATGGGTCATAAGTTCATGGTTCCTCAAACTAAAAAATAATAATGCACTATCACTTTTCCCTCAACCTTGGTTTATTCAAACCCCACTTATCCCTCCACTAGAACAAAGCACACATACCTTTGGTTCCTCCGTAATTTCACACAAGGTATACTTCTGTTTTACCACTACTTATACCTCCATAATGACCCTCCCTTTCCCCATACACAAAAATATGCTTGTTAGCCCTGCACGAGTACTAAAAAAGTACACAACATATATGAAAAACACATTACTACTTAAATGAGAAAATAAACATGTACATCCCATTAAATGATGGTAAGAGAACAAAATAATTTGTAATAAACAATAGGAGTGAGGTGTTTATCCATCACTATAAACATCTTTCAAGGCTTGCATTTTACTCAAACAAATCATACTTTCCCAATAACATGATTCTATGACATTAGCATTCATTCCCTGCCAATTCTCATGGATGAAATAACAATAACTCACAACACATTTCCTGAAATGAGAGTAGCCCCAAACAATAAAAAGGATGTTACACGAAATAAGAAGAGAGGTCTTTTCCCATAAGGTAAATAGATAATTTAATTCACATTTCCTTTTTGTTAAATTTATTCATTTAACATCATTGTTTTTAAATCATAATTAGAGTATGAAAAATATGCTCATTCCTTAAATATTGCAAGTTTCCCATTTTTTTTTGTTTCTGAAATTATCTTAGGAATTTTATTCATTTTGGCATCATTCAAGGTGTATACAATGTTTATAACAATCATTCCAAAATTTCGTCTTGTTTACTCTTGTTCTTATCACATTTATTTTATAACTTTGATATCATGTTGACATCATTTTAGAACAACTACGATTGATATAACACTTCTTTTTCACTTAAGGATTTAGGGTTCCAAGAAGTGTGATTTCATGTAAAACAATTAATTTTATTGTTTTAGGTAACTAGCATTAAATACATATTGCAAGTGAGACATTCAATACAATTTATGGATTATATTGTCTTCAAAGGAAATATTTCTCTCATTGGATAAATTGATATTAAATTATCTTTCACTAAAATATTTATAAGTGGTCTATGATTTATTAATTTCATTATTAGTCAAAAGGGGTATATACCGTACTATAAGGAAAAACATACAATGATCAAATATATTTATCTTGCAAAATCTTTGTGTAACCCGAGGCTTTTCTATACTACATTTTAATGTGACACTTTTATCGGGAGGAGTAAAAGAATTCAAACAAAAGAGTTTAATGCGTAGGTAAACCTGAAACATAGAATCCACTCAGTATCGCTTAGATCTCTCAACGAGATCAATTAAAGGTGAAAATACCCCAAACTATCCTCACAAGGACTAGGTAACATGTTAAGATGTCAAGGAAAATTACGCACCTAGGGATTACAACTTACCCATGAAGTGATTAAACTTACGACACCTAAAAATGAAGGTCTTTCTCACCCCAAGTATGACACGGTACTCACAATAGACATTTCCTCACACCAAAATAATTAAAAAAATAGTATTTGTAAGATTTTTCCTAGGAGAAAGAAAAGAAGACAACTGGAGATAGTTTTAATTCTTATCTTAAGATATCGGGGACAATACAAACTAGAAAAGACTCTATTGAGAGATGAGGATATTGTAAGGGTTAAAAACATGTTTTGTTTTCAACGGTTTAGGTATAATGAGACTCTACTAATTAATATGAGTGTTAAGGGATAACTACAATAAATACTATAATAAGAGGTTATTTATTTTTAAAAAATCTTAAACCATAAGTACAACATTTGAATACAATTATGTAACCATTTCAATGCATATATGATATAACCAACATTTTTTTCCTCCTTTCAAAAGTTAAATAAGCACAATTATTCAAATATATAATACATCTCATCTTTTTGGAAATAACATCCATACTACAAAATAAGTAAAATTTTAGAGTCAAAATCCCCTCATTATTTCTATTTGTTGTACTACTTGCAACTTGTAAAAATATTATAAACATGGTCAGCAGAAAAAGTTTGCATGGAAATCACCTATGATCTAGCACAATTCACGATTACTAATTTTTCATTTACAATGAATTAAAACACTTTACACATACAAGATAGGTAAGAAATGCATTTTCAATTTCATTTCATGTTCAAAACTAGAGAGAGATAGAGAGAGGATAGAAATAAAAAAAATCCCACAATCAATTTTCTCAAAAAAATAACCAAATGGAGTTCTATACAATCATATGTTAGTGTCTATAAGTTTTCTTGACAATTATTTGACTTGATAAGGGTCTTATGCCAATGTTTTCTCATTTTGCTACAAGTTTGCAAAAACATCCAAGTTACTCTAAGGGATATGGAATTGCATTCAAAAATTTATTTATGATGGTAAAAGACACCATGTGATAATACCTATACCCTCTCCTATATACAGGGAAACCATTAGTGTTTACGGAACTCAAATTTGGAAACTAGGGTTTGAATGGTGACTACCTTTCGGATCTACCAATCATAATGGTGTTAGATTGGCCTTCCTTCCCAATAACCGAAGGGCTAAAAACCCACTTGTAAAACTAGCTTGAAAGGAAATAAGGATTGGTAGTAATTTTCATTACTAAACACTAGAGGTATGAAAATACCAAATTCCATCTATACTTCTAGGGCCTAAACTACAAGCCAAAACCAAACTAAAGTTTTAACTTTCAGCAATTGTTTAAAGCTATAAAAATGTCAACTAGGCTCTTAGAGGGGTGACAAAAATACATGAATAGATATTCTAAGTCATTCTAATATTCTATATAAAACTCTGCATTTAAAGGGAACATAGTTAAAACTTAAATTTATGATTTCGGGGTTTGGAGAGGTGTTTTATTGTCATCATCGAAATCGTGTTTTATTAACTTTTGCAAGGTAAACAACATGTAGTTTTAAACTAGAAATCAAGTTTGATTCATCATTTGGGTTGTTTCCATTATCCAGTATGGTTATCCAAGCTATCCAAACAACTAAGGAGGTGAAATGGAAATTGGGTTTACAATCAAAATCATTTCTTTAGTTACGCAAAAAAAATTGTTGTTTTATACTATGATTCATTTTAATTACCTAAAAGCATATTTTGCCTTCGATTTTTTTTCGATATCATTATAAAGGGAAAAATAGAAATACAAAAATCATGGAAGAAAGAGATGATAAAACCATGCCTAATAGTGAACAAAGAGGGGTAAACATGGCTCTAGTGGTTCGCACACTTCATGATCGCATTCATTTGAAACTTCTAAATCCTTTGTTTGCATACCTATTGAGAATACCTCTATAAATTGGTTTCAGTTAACCCACATTTTTTTAGTTCTTTCATCATTCAATTCTTGTGCCACATTACCGGTAAGTTATCAAGCTAGGAACCGAGTGAGAAAGTGCATGGGTGAGTTGGGGTTGAGTTAAGCAGGACGAGTTAATGGACAAGTCATCTTATAAGGGTGATTTGAAGGTTATATGCATGGTTGATATATATAATCCAGTTGATAACAATGTTCAAGGATCTCAAGTTCCAACTAATGGCCAAAACAATCATACCACGGTAAAACCACTATTTGTAAACCACCAACCAACACAATTCCCAAGTCTAAAGAAAATTAGGTCATGTGATGTGGTAAGGAACACATATGTAAAGCAATTGCAATCAACCATGCAACAAAAACAAAATCACCAACCAACTTTCATGCATAGAAAAAAGTGGTTCCAAAGACCAAATTTCTCTCGGTATTTAGGTAGGAATACCCCGCTCCAAAACTCTTATTATGCATAGAGATAGGGAGGGTGCCAAAACATTTTTGGCATTTAGATTTACATCTATCATTGACATTTACTTGAAATATTTTAAATCCTTTTGCATGTATCTAGAAACTCTAGCATTATATGGAATCACATATTTGTAGGACAATTTATCAAACAATCCTCATTCCCGGTATATGCTTTGATAAGAGCTTAAGCTACAACTTGCATAGATATGTGTGTGGTCTGACCTAAGAAAACTTATCATTAGTATTTAAATTTAGTAATTAATGTAGGGAGACTTAACTTTAATGAATAGGTATAGATGAAGGGATACAACCCTTCGTGGTTAGATCTATATATATGAATGAGCATGGCTCTTTCAAGGCATCAAATTGGTGAATTATATTCTTGATAAAGGATTTTGGGAGGTTTCCCCCTCAAAGTGGCTCAATAATTTATTATATATTCTTTCATATTTGTTGTAGTATTAAATTAATTCCATTCCAAGTGGTGTGAAAGCATTGATTTCAGCAACAAATGGTTTGTTCGCTATATGTCAAGCATGATTTTGAATTTTTCAATGATTTTTACCAGGTCTAGGGATATATATTATAAATATTTAGTAAAAATTTTAGAATATGTTTCACTGTTTTGTGATAGTTATTGCATATATACTATGTTTCATAAAATCGCTCTACATTTCAAATGTTTTGGATTTTTACATTTTTGAAAGCTCTTCAAGTTTACATTCCATTGTTTAAATTTTAAAACTTGAGTTCATCTACATTGAGAAATTATTTGGTCACATTTAGTCAAACAAGGAAAAATAAATTAGGTAAGGGCAATCCCTTATTATGACAGTCAAAAACTAGGGGTAAGAACAATAATTATGATACTCCGGGTAAAACACTTTATAAATATGATATGGAATTGGCAATGAGGATAGATAGATCATTTCCTCTTGGTTTTTTCCTCGACGGATCATAAAGTGAGTCGATCAAATATGATATGCGTAACTTACAATTTGATATGAACACTAAAGTGGACCAGATCAATCACTGATTAGATGATCTTATGAAAAACACATTCCAAACTTGAATGTTTCTCAACCTCATCCAACTCCAACACATTTTTATACATAACCAAGTCATGGTGGATCTTCTACCCATGCCAATGTATATAACAATGCACAACAGGAAGGAACATGTTTCCAAAAGTATAAATGCGTAAGTTTTATGGGAATGATCCAATAACTTGGATCAATCAAATGGAGAATTTTTTTATGTACATCAAATACCTTGTGGAC